>CM030175.1:12815332-12876156 GCA_017639675.1 Aplochiton taeniatus
TACACTTCTCCCAGAGGTGGCCCACAAGGGCTTCTGAATGTGCTAAGGCAAACTTTATAGACGTGGTGAAATGTGTGTATTTTCTTTCATTCATTATTTATTTTTTGCACTACTTTACTTCGAAAGGATTCCATCATTTTAGGCAATTTGTCATTCCTTTGTAAAGTTTGTGGATGAAATAGCGTGATTGTGTGAGGTTTCTCGTACAACTTGTACAGAATAAAAAACGAGCGTTGGTTCATGTTTTGAAAAATGTGAGCATGACATACATGACATTTATTTCAGTGAGCCTCATACACACTGCAGAAAAAAGGTCAAGGTTCACGTCTTCCTGCTGACTTTTAAAATGCAAGTTATAACATCAGCCATCCCTGCAGTAACTGTCTACCTAAGAAGACCAAGGTCTGCTTTCCCCGTAGTTCTGCAGCACAATATAGGCCAAATATTTTCTATAGGCATTTTGAATGGACAAGAATTCAGGCAAAGGACATACACACTGCAAAAGCCGAAGAAGAGTGAAAAGGTGCCGATTGGAGGGGTTGCTTGCTTGGCAAACTGAATAATCAAAAGGTTGGCACGCCAACCAGGATGTTAGAGAAAAGCTTGTTTACTACAGCTTGAGAGTAGCCACACAAGATTACTTGCATATATGCACAACTTGTATGCTACTGTAATATCCTCATTGAAAAAAGCTAAAAAGCTACTTGTTTATATTTAAAAGGAGAGGCTTGCTTTCTTTTAGTCCTGAAATAAGATAAAATTAGCCCTAAACTATATCATCCTACAATAACGCCTGTCTGTCAGGCGCCACTGACAGCCTGCAAAGAGCTTATTTGTTTAGATAGTGTAGCCAAAGGTCAGCCTAGATGGAGAGTAAGCTAACCTCAGTCATACTTTATTTACATGGTAACCAAATGATCTTCTGCATTTGCTGGCCTTGCTGAATACGCATGCAACAGAATTAAACTGCTAGGCTATACATGGTTTGGAGTTTTATAACGTGGCAACACTTAAGTTCCTCTTAAGTCCGCTCATTACAATTTTTGTTGTTGAAAATTGATCAGCCAGTCGACTCGGAAAAATATGTCTTTCGATTCAAATTAAATGTAGCCTCGCTCAAAAGATTTTTAATTCAGTTCCCAAACTTCACAATTTAGCTGTGTGTGGTCAACCTATAGCTTCAAATGGCCTAGGCTTATTGTGTAAACAACTTGTATCGAATAATGGTATAACTAATATGACTAACATTTTCAAAGGCAAATGTTTTCACTCTCCCCGGTGACCAGTGGGTGGCAGCAGCAGATTACAATGCTCTTGTTGCTTGAGTTTCTCATGGCCAGAGAGTTTGGTTGTCTGAGGATCCCCTTTTTGCAGGGTGAAAGTTGAGCTGCTAGCAGTTCTTCAAATATAGGCTATTTCATGAACTATTTAGCTAAGGAAGCCAAGTTCCATAGCAGTAAAGCCAATGAGTATCTATACGTGGTCAGAGCATGCATGATCATAAATCAAGTTAAAAATAGTCACCTGTGAAATTAAGCCTATAGCTAGCACATGACGGTCAGGCAGAAACTCTGTCTGGCAGAAGCAACAACATCTTAAGTGCGTCATGAACCATATGTGATTCTACAATAGTTAGACCAAAAGGTGCATTGATAGTGCATCTCCCTTCACACTGGATGGATTTGCATGAAGCCAATGAGCTCCCTCTAGACTTTTTTCAACATGCCAAACTGTCTAGTAGAAATAGGAAATCACTTATTGGATATACGTCTTCTGTTTAAACGTGATAAAGGACGCAAGGAGAGATTCAGTGATTCTGTCTTCCTGGGCACCCAAGGGGGGTAACGAGACCATTAACCCAGTGGGACATAGACAGAGGAGAGCTACTGATGGCTGCCCATGATACAGGTCGACATTCCATTATTCATGACCTACATGGACCATTTACGCAGCCAGAGCTTTAGCAGTCCGCCTCTGTGTTCAGCGTTGTAAGCGGACATCAATCATTGCCAGTCATCTGCACGCAATGATTCATGGATGGGAAAGACTGCAACTAATGAAAGCTGGATAACTGATAGTTTCTCTCTGTATCCTCCTAAACACTATACTATAGCCAAGGACTGGTTTGAGCTGAGGGTCTTTACCCTATCTGCATTTTTGTTCTAGCAGCATATTGGTGATGCCAATTTGTTTCACTGCCCTGTGACATAGTGGGGTGCAATCCATTAACCCTCATCCCCACACAGGTTAAGGATAATTATATTTCCATAAATGGAAACGTGGGGGAAGCGAGGGGAGCTTAAAACCAACCAACAGGGGCTGTCCACTATGTTTCCACGTTCTAGACATATTGGTAGAGAGCTGATATAAGGCTGGCTGGGTGAGAGACGACAAGGGTCAATGTGGGATCACTGTATCCTGGAGGCGGACAGACAAGTGATCCTGGGGAAATGGTCAACACACAGACTCCCACTGAGGTTCAAGGTCAAAGAACCACAGAGGCGCAGACTGTCCCATAACCCCTGAACTCAGGCAGACATTGGTCAGTGGCCACCAGAAGGAACGGTCAACCAATGGGAGAGGGCGAGAGCTTGAGAACCTCAGTCAGAGTCACCCTCAGTCTGCCATGCAGACATTTTGATCCACCTACAGGCCAGTGCACAGCCTTGCGGTGATTAGAGTGGCTCATTGACAGAGGTTTAAATCAGTTCCTCACCCACCTACTCACATTTGCTGCTATTTAGGGAAACAACAGGAAGCAATCAGTAGCTCATTTTAAGCCTGAAGCTTGACACCAATTCAACAGAGAAATGAAGAGAAACGAGGCTCCCATTAGTCTATTTTCAAGGAAATCATTTAAGTCCCAGATTGCAAAGCTAGTTGCTACTGGCCTAAAGGTAAACTGGCAAGAATACTGTAGCCTGCAGCAACATCTTATGTTGAGGACTCATGCTGTGTCTTCTTTGCACCAAATCGCCATGCCACTAAGTATCCCTCTCGTAGATGGCTCGGGCCAAAATAAATTAGTTTGTGGACATACATCTAGACCGACAAGATGAACGCAAATGTCTCTCCATATTGGTCCCACCTGCTGCCCTGCGCAATAACAACAGAACACAGTCTCATATTGCAGGCATTAGGGATGCCCCTTTCTCATGCTAGGCTTTGAGGGGGTTCAGCAAAGAGGTTGGTGAGACTGTTAAAACTTACCGATTTTGGCCATTTGGGTGTGAAAGCGAGGGTTTTATGGGTGGTGGGCTTGATAAAGTTAACAGAGGTGGCATTGATGGCATGACTTAGCAAACAGGCAGCGTGCTGCCCAGTCTCCACCACCGGCTAATGGTTTCCTCTGAATGTAAAGCCCTGTCCCTCGGTGTATGAGGACGGAGCAGGTGATTTTAAGTGTTACTGCTTAGCATCTTGATCGTTTCGGAAAGGATGACTACATGACAAATAGACATAGATGAACGACTAATAGGTTGCTCTAAATAATAACTGAATTCAGTGATAGTTGTTATTGGCAAATATCCGTTTGCTTCCTTGTATCAAGGCCGGTATCGATCCAGCAATTTGGAAAATATATAGCGTACAACTTTTTTGTTCGCTTGCTATGAAACAACAATGGATGCCTCTTCATATTATCCTAACCGCGGCAATTCGCCACTTGCACATGCACACACAAACGTCCTAGCTAGAACAGAATCCTGTGGTGGGTGTCTCTAGCACCAGACACAAAGAGATGGTGGAGGCAGCTGTGGGGGTGGGGCGTTACCGCAGGGCTGGGGCTGGGGGGGAGACAAAAGACCCCCCCATCTCTCTACAGGCATCCGTTACTCTAGTAAAACCAGAATGGGAGACAATACTTTTCTCCAGTGACCCATAAAAAATGGGGCATTTACATCGAACAACGGTAACATATTCCCCGCATAACTGGATGAATACGAAAATCACAGCGGAGAGACAGACTCGTCAAACTGACATCGATACAAGGACCTAGGTGATGGAGAGACTGGGGAATGACCGTAGCTCAAACTGGGATAGCTTATATGGTAGGAGGAGGGACAGTGGGGCTTCTGGTGGTGGGGGGTAATCTTCATTCTTAGCCAGCATTAAAGTGTGTCAAAGAGAGTATCTGTGCTGTGGCTCTTCAGGAATTACTCCACGGAGCTACGAAGCTGTGTGATGCTGAGAACTCAGAATGAATCAGGTGATTGATAGGCTTATAATCCCCGCAGAGGACCACTGCACTTCACACAGCAAGATACATCTATGTTGAATCCAATTTAGTGTGAATAAACACACTTTGCAGAATTTATTTATGATAAAGAAATGTACACTAAGACAAATGCATAGACTATCACTGTGGATGGTTTCAAATGCTTTTTCTTTCTATTTCTCCAGGGTTGTGGCAGTGTTGCATGTTAGGCCCCACATAACCAGGCACATCGCACTAAGCATACACAAGCCTCCATGGCTATCCCATAAGGTACATGGATATTCCATTCAAAGTCCTGGGTGAGGCAAACTGTTGTCCACACAATGCAGTAGAGCTGCATATCAAAGCCACCAGGATCTGTCCTGTACACGCCACTCAAAGTGGGCTTATCTCCTCAGCACAGTACAAAAGCACACAGCTCAGAATGGGGCTAAAAGGGGACATGCTAGGGTTAAGCTGCTTTCAATATTAGTTCTTTTCAAAGGATAACCCCATACATATGGAGGAGGACACAGTGAATCCAGGGTATGACAGTCGTTTCAATGGCAGATGAATGCGAACAGGCAATAAGATCATACTTATACTGGCTTAGAAATGTACCATCAGATAGCATACTGTTCAAAAAATAAAAATAAAAAAAAAGTATGTTTACGTATTTTACAAATGTAAAAAACAAAGTAGACGGCCAAGTTTAGACAGTACAGATTTGAACGCAATGTCTTGCTTAAAAGAGGAATAGCATAGGAGACGGACTACATAAACACAAAGAATCAACCCTATTAAGCATGCACATCCTTTTCTGTAATGTGTGTATGTCACATGCTATCAGGATGGAACTTGAGGTTCCATTGAGTAAAAGGTTTGATCTACTCTTGTACTACTGACACACAGGCCTACTGTGACAGCAAACCAGACAGGTCTCCCTCTCCCTCCACTCTGTCAACCCTGCCCTGAGCAAATGCAACCTGATAGCTGTCGGTTTGTATTGGAAACTGGAGCTACCCCTACGATCAGGTGGGAAAACAAGGCGGGGGACTTGAACCAACAAGAGAGGTTGATTGGATGAGGGAGGGCATTTAGTCCAAAACCACACTCTGGATTTTTGGGGCCAATACATGGCATAACGTTTTAATGTTTATGTTGAATGTTTTATTGTTTTGCGTCTGTTGTAATGTTTTAGGGTGATGCTTTCCTCTTGGTTCGTGCTCCATTGTAAAAGAGATATACAGACAGGTGACAAATGAAAATAAAAAACAACATTCTATGTCTTGGTAAGGTGTTGGGCCACCACGTGCTGCCAGAACAGTTTCGATGTGCCTTGGCATTGACTCTACAAGTCTGGAACTCTATTGGAGGGACGGAACACCATTGTTCTAAACGATATTCCCTCATTTGGTGTTCTGATGATGGTGGTGGAGAGCGCTGTCCAACACGTCGGTCAAAAATCTCCATAGGTGTTCAAGTAGGTTGAGATCTAGTGACTGCAAAGGCCATAGCATATGGTTCACATCATTTGCATACTCATCAAACCATTCAGTGACACCTTGTGCCATATGGATGGGGGCATTCTCATCCTGGAAAAGACCACTCCCATCAGGATAGAAATGTTTCATCTAAAGGTGATCACTCTGAACAGCTTTGTATTGATTTGCAGTGAACCTTCCCTCTAAGGGGACAAGTGGACCCAAACCATGCCAGCGAAATGTCACCCACAACATAACAGAGCCACCGGGTCCCCTCACTGTAGGGGTCAAACATTCAGGCCTGCACCGTTCTCTTGTGTACGCCACACATGCACTCGCCCACTTGTCGAGAATATGGTGAAGGATGAGTCATCTGACCATATCACTTTCACATCTCTGTAGACCAGTGCCTATGGTTTATGCACCACTGAACTCTCAAATGTGCATTCATCTTTGTAATGAGGGGTTTGCAACCCTATAATAATAATAATAAGCAATTGTTTTCGCCGATACCGATATACAGTATCTGTGAAAGGCAAATATCGGCCAATAAATTTGGCCGACTGATAAATTGGTCAGGCTCTAGAAATCACCATACAAGGCTGGAAAAAAATCAAGCCGAGTAAATTTCTCTCTTTAGTCCAATCTATAATCAGTTTCCTTTTGTGGTAAATTCAGGAAGTAGGTGGGGTGGCACTGAAGCACCATGGAAACTGAAAACCCTTCCACATATGCTGCCATGCAGAGTTCAGTAAAAATGTTGACGTGGTGCACAGCAAGTGTCGGAAGGAATCAGAGAAGGGAGCATCACAACGCAAATGACAAAACAGAACCACTTACTTCAAAAATAAAGAGGATAGAGTCCAGCTCCTCCCTTTGAGATTTGTTCCCTGGAAGAGAAGAGAGGCAGTCACTAACAGTTACCAACAGGAGAATACAGGGCTATATCATCATCAGACACTAAACTCATTTATCTTGTGCATTCCTGTAACAACATTTGCCATAAGTAACCTTTGTCTGAAAAAAGGAGTTAATAATTAAAGGCCATCTGATGGAGCAAGCTTTAGACATGGAAGTTGTCACCCATGCACACTATGAGAGTTCTAAGGGGACTTAGGGAGGACCAACAGATCTGAGTGTGTATTACAGAGGCCATGCATTACTAAACAGCCTCACAGCAGGGGGGTAGGGGAGTAAAAGCTCAGGCTTCCTCTCAGTCTAGAGCTATGTTTACCAAAGCCACGTTGAGCTGTCCTCTATTTGGAAAAGTATTCAGCTGCTGTAAATCAATACCCGCATGGGAGAAGGAAGGAAAGAAGGAGGAAAAGGTGCCGATTCTGAGAAACATGGCTTGGGATTGCCTAAGCGTACTGCCTACTCAGAATCGGGGTTGTGAGATGTTCTGTTAACTATGATACAATGAAGGATACATCCGGCTACAGAATGTAGATTACATTTGTTGTATTGACTAGCATTAAGGTTTTCATTTTTGTGTGTGTGGCCTGAGGATCTCAAACTCATTAAATTATACCTTGGATAAGCTCTGGGACTCCCCCACAGATTATTTCAGTACCTTCCTGATGGTCACAAATCGCTGACAACTCTTTGGTTGTTCATTGAAGCTGTTCTACTGTGTAGAGCGATCCAAATTAATGTTCATCTAACTGGCTTTGGGACGCTAAGGGAAGGAATAAAATATGGTTCCTGTAGTGGTGAACTTGACACCAGCTGGATGAGTTAAAAAAGGCCATTACTGGGCTAATTATATTCTCTACCAGAGGGCTGGTTACTTGAGTAGTCATAAGCAACGTTGTCACAGACATACGTAGGAACACTTGCTCACCTTTTTGTTTTAAGTTACTTTCCAGTGTAATGAAATTTTCATAGAAGATAAAATAAATCTGCGAACAGTTGCTTTCGAAGAAGGTCTTCAATTCACTCTTCTCGATGATATCTGAAAATTAAATAGACAAAATCCATTTAGATCAATGTTCAAAACAGCTATGTTTAAGGTTTAGCAGATAGTGTACAATTGTTGTGATCACAGACAGATAAAATGTCAAGCCTTAATGCTGAGATCTGTGATAATAAGCATAATAATGACATGCATGCCTAGGCAAATCAGTGTGAGAATCTATCAACACATCAAGGATTAGGCAGTGAATAGACCTAAAAATAGATTAACTCAGAGAGCTTTCCAATCAAAGAAAGAGGATGTTCACAGCAAAAGAAACGCTGCACATTTGTTACAGTGTCACATCTCAAAGTGTCAAAAGGAATCCCCAGTAGAATGGTGCGACTGGGCAATGAGTAAAAGCCATATCGCACACAAGCACGCACGCACACACGCACGCACATATGTACGCACGCACGCACGCCCGTACGTACGCACGCACGCACATGTGGTTTATTTTTACACAATCTCAAAAGAAGTTTGGTACGTCTTGGCCCAGAGGATTGACATTTGGTGGTCAGGGCTTGATAAAGTGAAAGTGCTTAATGAAAGCACAGATTATAAAGACAAAGATATACAATTCCCCTCACAATAACATTTCAACTGCTGTTTAAGGGTAATGGTTGCTGGGCAGAGCGGTGTTACTTAATAAAAGACAGCAACAGAAAATATTGGGCACACACAACTGGTCTTGTTCTGGGGCTAATCTAATTTGAGCTCTAGCTCAATAAGAAAATGTAATAGGGAGTAATATCAGGGAGATTATCAAGGGGCAAAAAGTACTTGTACCACGTTCATAATTCAGTTACAGGTTTTCCGCAGAACTGTTCAATGCAAAAAATAAAACATGAACATGAAGGTAGGATAATCATTTCCAAGCAGATAGAGGCTGAGCAGGGGGAAATACACTGCACCACGTGACAATGTTGGGTAGACCAATACAGGCCAAAAACACAAACACTTACCAGCCACTGTCAGACTGTGCCGACAGAACTTTGTTCAATAGCCTTAATAAGCCTACTGGAGCAGCCATTATGATCATAGCCTATCTACAACACAACAAATTTCAAGCAAATTATAAGAGACATTATTTTTTTTTCATAAGCACAAAAGCCTCTTAACTGGATGTGGAAGATGGGTAATCCTTTTTATTACTGTAAGCCTACATGATCAAAATTCCGTAAAACTCATTCTACACTATGTTCATTGACATTGGTTACCAAGTCATTTGCATGCCTGTTAGGAACCTGTGGCTATGGTCAATGATTGGCAGACTATGTTTGAAGCCTTAGCCTCTATTGAGTTAGATGGAGGGTTTTCTCTCACGTGCGCGGCCTGAGGAATAGGCCAGATATAATGTAGGCTCCGACCAACGTCACAAACAACTAACTGAAGATCCTCTTAACCAGTCTGGTGCCAGAGAGAACATAATGGCCTTTTAACAAAGCCGTCCAATATTGACTTTTGCACAGAGGGAGGTAGAGAACGAGAGTGCTTCACTCTATTACACGCTCTCTACACTTTCTCCCTCGCTTTATCTTTTACACACAAACACACACACACTGCAGTCTTCCATGTGTCAAAGTAAGGAACCCTTCAGAAAATCCCACATTTTCTCACAAATTTTTATAGATTGTAATGCTGACTGAGCAAATCGCATCTATTAAATTCACACTTTGGCCCTCTGTGACACCTACTTGCATGTACACGGGTACATGAACATGCAGAAATGCGCACATGCTCACAAAGAAGACTGTACACTGGCTCACACACCAAGACCAACTAGCTCTCTTTCCAGTAAGGTGGTCAAGGAGAAGCCAGCACAGTGGGTCCGTGTGGGCCAGAGTGGTTCCGAAGGCCCCGGGCTGGTCAAGGCTCTTATCTTAGCCTCTCACATGGTCCAGTTTTCAGCACAGCTCATTGTGTTTGAGCGCTTCCTGCCTGCCGCTCAGGAAAGCATGTTGACTCATCAGCAGAGCTGCTAACTGCCCAGGACAGCGGGAGCAGAAAAGGCTGAGGCCAGCAGGCACATCCTCAGGGAAGCAGGGAATCTATGGGGCTCTGGGGTCAGAGCAAGTGTGTTTGTGTGTGTGCAGTGTTTGTGCCCACACACGTGCAGGAGTGCATGTCAGTGAAAAGACGCTGACTGTGTAATTAGATTACCAAGGCCACCCCCAGTTACTTCCTCACAAATTCCAGTAACTGCCCAAAAATATATGTATTTATTTGAAAGGGAACCATGCTCATTTTTCCTAAGGTAGGAACATTAAGTACAGTGCAATATGTCAACATATTTCTCACACAAAACAAAGGGATATAGCTAGGGCCATCATATTACTATACAGTACATCTTGAAAGACTTTGTCTGGGACACTTGACCATACAGTGAAGGTGGTATGATAGAGTGTGTGTGTGTGTGTGTGTGGTCGGTTTCGCTTGACAAGTTGCATGTTGCATGTTACATGTCAGAGGGTCATCCGAGCCTGTCATCTTGCACTCTCCAGCCTTCAGACTTCCCTGTCTTCCATCTGTTTAAATCCCTCGAGCCAAGCTGTGAAGCATGACGGAGAGAAGAGAGAGAGGGAAACCCGTGCAAAAGAAAGATGAGGCGTCTTATGACAGCTAGATGAAATCTCAGAGGTGGAGCCCTTCATAGCAGAGGCAACATTAATGCTGATTTTTCATTTCTTGTGATACTCTTAGAACTTACAATTGATCAGAGTATGTTGTAGTGTATGGTTGAGGTGCGTTTCAGTGGCTAATGGGACAAAAAAAATACCCATGTGCTTTCCCAGCAGGCCCATTTACCCAGTGGGACCCCTCACTGCGTGAGTCCTCTTGCTGTACTGGCTGCAGACACGTAACCTGTTCTACAGGCCCTGGTATGCGACTGACACTGTACACTCCCGACATAACACGACACCTGTGCCCCTTCAGTCGGCGACAGGCCTCCCTCCAGCTGCATCTCTACTTCCAGTCAGGGCAGATTCACCTGAAACACCAGCTGTTTCCATCTACCGCTTTATTGTCCGAGAGGATCTTGTGTGTTTTATCACCAAAGGAAGAGCTGTCACAGATATCTCTGTTCTCTGTTTTCACATAGCTCTGTTTGTGGTAGTGGGGAGAGTGTTGTCCAACACAATAGCACCACTCTCAGTAGTGAGGGTGTTTGCATAGTCGTGTGTGTGTGTGTGTGTGTGTGTGTGTGTGTGGGGTGGGGGGGCTGTAATGTCAATGGCTACTCTAAACACCCCAGACTGTTTGTGATTCCACTCAGTCAATCTGTAATCTACCTCTTCAAAGTGTCTGAGACACCAAATAGTGTGCCCTGTGAATGAATTTACAGTACATAAGCAGAAGCTAAATACCCCAAAAAAATAGGTAGTTTTAGAGAGGTAAATGTTATATGTCGCCAAAGTTATATTTTTTACCCACTAGAATAGTGGGAATATCTCTAAATGGTAAGAAGCTGCTGCCTATTGTGATGTGGAGAATGTGTTTTGTGATGACATTCAGGCACCTGCAGCAGGTCTCTCCCTGAAGAGGGAAAAACACCTGGAAAATTATCACCTGCAGGCAGCAACAGCTGATGGGCATATGAAATATTCAGTGAAAGGGAATGGCTATGATGCCCAAAGCATATTTTCAACATGTTCTAGTAACTAGAATCTAGTTGAAGCTCCAAGCTAACTTCGATTTCCATTATCCTCCATTTTATCAGGGTGCTATGGCAAAAATACTGCCTCCAAACGGCAGGCCCAATTTGATTGCCATGACATTTTGATTCCATTCAACAAATAATCTAGAGATCTATGCATCACATTATTTTACATAACAGCACTAGGGTCTGGTTTAGTCCTACTGTGGTTAGAAAGGTTAGTCATGTCTAAAACCATAGAGCCTTATATTCACCTCAGCTAAACAGTTGTTATTTTATAACACCTAGGCATGCCGCAATTAGCCACTGGCCAATTTGGTTACTGTGTGCTTCGTTTAGGCTGTTAGTTTAATCTAATGAAATACCCTTAAAATTGGTTTGCTTTGCCAGCAGTGGAGCGCCCCCATGTTAGCTAAAGAAGGGAAGGTCATCTAGCCATTTGAAGCCAAACGCATATTTACACAGTCAAAGCCAAACATCAAGTCCCTCAACCCACATCTCCCTGGTCAAACCGAAGCAGCACGCAGTGTTGTGTTTGATGACAAGAACTGCGCTATAGTGTGCTGGACTAAATTATTTCAAACCCCAAGGGGTAGATAATGTCTGCCACACAAGCACATTTTGAATATGTCCAACACATACGGCAAGGCCAGCCCTTTGAACAGACAGACACATCTATCATTAGCATTAGCTCATACAGCAGATGCAGAACATGGACTGGAGCTGTGGAGAGTAACCGAGTTACCTGCTTTGGACTGAGCCCTGACCACACACATTTGGAGCTGTACATGCAGTAGGCGGTGGCTGCTTATGTGCAGGCTGATGAATACACAAGTAGAGGTACTGGTAGATAGTCACTTCCCCCACCCTATGCCTGCGCCGTTGTCTACCCACTTGGGGACTACAGGAGATGGATAATTTCATTTGGAACAAAAGAGAGCTAGTTTCTCACAGGGACAATGAGGTTTTTGATCCAGTGTGTTAGTGTGCCTTATGCCTGAGGGAGATGAAAGAGAGAAGCCCAAAGGAGTTCTGTAGGGAGGCAGTCAGGCAGTTAGCCAAGGAAAAGGAATGCTGTGCTGCTAGAGTCAATGACATGCCCTAGTAAAGGGCACCTGGAGAGATAATCTGATTCTGCACACGCACTAGATAGGCCTATCCGATAGATCAAGTCACAGGACTATGTTCACTGTCTTGTATTCTTGTTTTCATCACCATTTTTTGTAGACTTTCATTTCAACATGTGTCATCATCCCCATCATCATCCTGTTAATCAAAAGCAAGCTCTGAAAGTTGGAATCAATCACAATCTTGAACCCCCTACCTGCCACAGCAATTTCAAAATAGAGTGAGTGCAAGAAAAATGCTAGAAAAATATTGTAAAGAGGAAACCAGGAATAATGACCCCAGCACTCCGGGGAAAAAGGAGATAATGTTGAAAAAAAGAAAATAACGATTTAGACTCAGCCTTTGAGACAACCAACCACAACAGAGTCAATCTGATGGCACATCCTAACGGAATCAGTTGTGGGTCCTCTGTTAGCCCTATCACTAATACAAAATAGTTCACGGCCTAAAGCTCAAAGCTCAGGCAACCAGTTAGACAGCTCTCCAAAAGTCCTCACAGTGAAAGGTGACTTTTGACCACATTAGAAGTAGGTTAATGATAAACCTAAGGTAACAAATTACAGCTAAAGAAGGACCAGAGAGGGAAGATTGTCATAACGTGCAATTTACTGTGACAAATAGTGTCGCTCAAAACTCCCCGACAGACAAATGCTCGAACTAAACAAATGTGCTCCTTGCCGTGCCATTGGAGCCGTAGCTGTCAATCATAACTCCTTGCACACTGGGTCTATAAACTTCCATGAATCATGAGGTCAACGTCATTTATCATGAAGTCAACAATAACAGCTGTGGCAAGTACCTAGGTCATGCATCATTGTCTCTATGCAGTGAATTTACAGCCTGTCGGGTTATAGCGATGGGTCGTAATAGACCCCATCTGCGTGTGAGCATACAAAGGCTCAGGAGCTTTAATTTATGGTACGGCAATTGACAATAAAGAACAGTGCTTCCCAACGAGCTGTCAACCGCCTTTAACACCTCTAAGGTGACAATGGGATGTTGTTTGTGGATGAACGCTAGGGCAAGGTCTCATAACACAACTACTCAGGCAAGGAAACGCAAATGGTTATAGTTCATAATTCAGTGCTTTACCGAGGGATTTTTTCCAGGAGTGGGAATGCTTTTTGGACACACAAAGAGTAGTAGTGGCCAGGAAATCTTGGGTGTGTCCAGTCCAGAGACTAGAAGAGTTGTGAGATATGAGTTATTTGACTACTGGCATGTAAGGCAGATTACATTGCTTACATTTTTTAGATGATGTGAGCAAATTCTTGTAATGTACCTGATTTGATAGAAAACCAAGACAAGAAAATTGTTTCTTTTTTTTACTACATCAAAATATATGTTTTTAGGCCAATCTTTGTATTTATTTATTTAATGCTTTAATATTTTTATGTAGGGCCATTTACAATTGATTGAAAATGTATTTAAGGAGTACTGTTCTTTTTGAGGGCACTCATATTCTGAGTACGCATTAAACCACAATATTCTGTATCTGACCAATAGGATCAGAAAAGATTATTAATTAATAAAAAAATCACTACTGTTACTACTGTTTACCAAAAATGTGACACTTCTTTGATAGAATAAAGGAGGATATCCAGCTAAAAACTAATAATAAAAATACTCTATAATGTAAAATCAATGTGCTAAACATAATGTTGAAGTTAATTGCTGCAGGCAGTCTTTGGCAGTGAAACAGGTCAGGTCTTTCTTGGTTTGGCCAGCCAAGTTGGACTTAGTATGGCATGACATCCACCAGTCTGTCCCACAGCTACATTTTGGCAGTTTAGCACCAGAAAGCCATTAAACAGGTCACAGCCCATCTTTCTCTTGAGTCGCGCGGCCCCTCAAATACCTGCTTTAATTAGATATCAACCAGTGAGCACTAGCAGAGCCTAGCCACCAGCCGCACAGAGGGAGGAAAAGCAACAATAGCCACTAGGTGTCTGTTTCAGTGGTGATGGACAAAAAAATAGGAGAATTATTAATAATGCATGTACTAAGAGAGCATTAAGCCATATTTAGGTAGAAACTAATTTAAGTTAAACAGTGAGAGGTGTTTGCTTTTCTTAGGTTTAAACATTAGTTACAGACTAGAGGGTGTTAAATGTATTCAAATGTGTTTTTTTTAGATAGAACTGATAGACAATTGGAAGTTAATGGAAGCTACATATCCAAGGACAGGCCCTTTGGGTCTGACAACATAGCTCTTTAGCCACTGTTTAATTAGAACTTCAATACAGGCTGTTTGGCTATTTGAACTTGAGACCTGATATCCAGCTAGACCGGACCAACTGGTTTGGGTGGTGATAAAACCACACGAGATATTGTCTGTACAGCACTGAATAGAAGTGTAACCCATTCGCTTTTTTAACACCACAGAGCTACAACAATCGCTTTTATCTCACACCAATAATAAAACAATGTGGTTTTGACATATTCAAAATAAAAACCTTAAGGAAAATGCTAGGCACACAGAGCCATTGGGTAGCCTAAATATTGGGTATCAATATTGCTGAATACTGCTGAAGAAGATTGCAAGACTTTCCTCAGTAGACACAGAAAAATATTAAAGGTTAAATAGAGATAGCAGAGGGTAATACATTATCATTATTTTTCCTATGTTTATAGGGAAACCACCTCTCCTACAGATGACTGGGGAAAATAAACCATATTTGAAAAACGATGTACAGACAAATGCGATAATGTGTGTCTACAACCATATCAAGAAGCTAGTGTCATAATATCATTGAATGTCTTGCCATAATGAGCAAAGGGCCAGTGGATTGAGGTACACAGTAATGCCTTAGGCTTAGACATCATGATTAACATCAGGTCACACCGAGAAAGCCCTCTGAGAGGGAAACCCATCTGCAGACCTTTATGGCAAACCATAGCATTCCCTGGCTATTAGCCTCACCGCAACCTGTGACTTTTTCAAACAACTTCGAAAAAAGAAGAAGCCCAAAGATGCTTGTTATAATAAGCAGACTTGGCAACTCAGTCTGGAGAGTTTTTTATGCGATTCTTCTCTTCTCTAGGGCCTTCCAAATCAGAAAGCACACATTTGATTGGTACATCACTCACTCTTTGGGAAAACCCTCCCCATTTCAAGACACACCCTCTTCCTGGTTTGTGCGACTCTATTCCAATACAGGAGAGCACCTTGGAGCTCATGGCACAGGGCTTCTTTATACCGTGAGATGCTTATCCTGGTGCTGCCACTGACTAAGGTGGGAGTCATACCCATTACACCTCATCTGAGCTGCCCTTAGTAGGAGAGGGGAAACATCTACAAATTAATACATCATGTTGAGTATTTAGCAAGGTTCATTTTGGTAAAAGTTAAAGGTAACACGAGAAATGCCTGAATAAAGATGGCAGGATTGGTAAAAAAAAAACAAATATTTGGACACAGATTAGTCTACATGATGGCCCAATACTGGATCAATGTAAAGTCTGTTTTGAATCAAAATGTAACTAGAACAACATGAAATGAAAATGCTGGTTCACTTTGGGATGTGATCAGGCAAGGTTATTCTCTCTCACATCCATTGTATCTGTCGTCTAGGCCGAAGCTTGTACTGTAACTGGGGCCAGGAGCTAAAAAGCTGCTTGTCATTTTCGTAATAACATACTGGAAGCTATTATCTTAATGTGCAACACTAGACACAGACCTGTTAATGGCAGCATAGTGTCACCTAACCAGAACATCACACCCAGATATTCATAGCAAATACAAATATGCCTAAGGGACAGATTTCATTATGGCAATCTTGAGCCAACAGGGGAGAATCGAAATACTTGCCTGCTACTGTTTCACTCAATGTGTATTCCTGGAAACAAATATATGGGGCTTATCATGCAAGCTGCCTGCAAGCAAAAAAATATTCTGTTAATAAATTAGACATTACTAAGAGAGGGATGTAGTCAGTAGTCACAATACAAGAAAAACTATAGACAGGTAGTACCCTGAACTTCAGCCCAAAAAGGTAAATATTGTGGTCGGCCTACATAAACAATGAACTGAAGGTATGTCCTTACGTTCTACATGGAGCAGATGGCCACAAATCCCCACATGTCCGTTGTCATAGGCATTGACACAACTAGGCTATCACGAAATGTAGCCGCAAGCTAGGCCTATTCAACTATTAATCTAGTTACTCTTTCCTGTTGAAGTAACTATTTCGTTACAACCTGACAGCTTGAGTGCAGGTTATATATTATGAAAACTTAGTTTTTGTTGAGAGCTTTTTACAATACAGAACAAATTGTAATGATCAAAACATGCGTCAAAGAAGTAGCAAATTTGACGTAGATGTAAATGCAATGGAAATGTAGACAAGCTGAGGGTAGTGGAGAAGAGATAAGGCTGGGTATGCTCTTAAAAGTAGACTGATGTGTTTTTATTGACTGCAGCCTTAACATGACATAACAGTTTAGATTCTGTAGGAGCTGGGAATCAAATACGTACAAATGTAGCATAATGTCAATTACTAAGCAATTTCAAGGAACTAAGAACATTTCCGAATAGCCTACAGAGTTGATATTGGAGATTTCACATTATTCCCTACAACAGCATAGATAATATAAGACATATAAAAGACACTGCAACATGCTCTCAATGAATGGATGTTGAGTTTGGGAATAGGCTCACATGCAAACAAGCTATACAAGATACAGTTGCCCACAAATTGTATGGCTATGTTTACAAGTTTAAGTGTTTTCTGTTGCTTAGTTTTAAGTTCATCATGGGTATTTTGATTGGATTCATTCCAACAAGGCAAGAAATCTGTTAAACCAGGTTGTTGTTTTTTTGCTCTGGTGCACATTTGTTTCCTTAGCACTTCACCTTGGGATTACTTAATGTGACAGTCGACCAGGTTGAGGCTGACCTGAGCGCCACTCAAATTCAACACAGTCCCATTCAACATTCTTAAGACAAACTTGAGGAGGAGATCTTGAAACTGTTATTTGTATCTTTTGATCATTCTCTTTCCAACAGGCACACCCATAAACATGCAAAGGGTTGCTTGAAAATGATTACGAAATGAATGCCAAACTCAGAACATTACCAAAACAAACAACTTACAAATTATTTAACATTGGTTCTAAAATAAAACAAATCGCTAAACCTACAGCAAAGTCCTAATGGATGGGTGACTCATACCTAGTAGGTTGACTGACAATATTCATGATGATGATTTTTGCTGAATTAGTAACATGGATTAGTCCATTTAGGCTTCACTCTAAATAACATGGCTTTCTTTAATGCCAATATTCTGAATGAGACTAAGTACAGTAGGCTGTATGTGTGAGACAACAGAGTCCCAGTGAGAAGACCCAACGATTTGTAGCCCCAGTAGTCAGAGAGGCAGTGTGATCAGGTGGTCTGCTGGGCTCTGGTAATTAACAACCTCAGCCAAATCCAGCCAGGCATGACCAGCAAATTAACATGCAGCAGGTCTCACACTCTTCTCCACAGATCTGCTCAGTGGGCAGAAAACCCAATGCAGAGCCTACTCTGAAAAAAGCTAAGACCAGAGGTTGCCCTTTCAAGAACAGTAATACAACGACAACAACGGAACAAATTACGCTTTGACGTATGCTTAGAATGTTTGAGTCAAGTTAAATAAACACATTATGACAAATAGGAAAGTGTCTAGGCAATATGGCTGTTAGGGCATGGGCCTTCTTATTCAATAATAAAAAAAATAATCATGTTCAGAAATTGTGTAATTTATGAACACTCACACCACAGAGTATAACTATAAGCCCAAGCGGTCCAGCATCCCATTCGTCAAAATAGCTTCCGAACCAAAAGAGGAACTAGCAGCAACAGGAGGAAATCCTTCCTTGGTTAGAAACGCAGCAGGAGAAGTTGGGTAGTGAGGGACAGAAACATGTAAGCAAGGCTTTTCTATCAGCCACTGGACAAACAGGGCTTCCTTATCTTTCACCACACAAGTACAAAAAAAAACACAGGCCATGAAACAGACTGTTGACCTTTATATCAGACTTATTATTCTTGAAGTTGAATGTGCTGTGACAGCAAAACAGAGCAAGACCTCGCAACGACATTTGGGCAACCTTGTGCACTGCTCTATAATAGGGGATAGGCTGCTATGTTCAGAAAAGAAAAAAGAAAATCGTAAAAAACGCATATCATTCTTGCACTTTTGTCTAGGCTATCCTGGACTTATTTAAAGGAGTGATATTGCTGAATATCTTTTTAACAGGGGCCCAAAGTAGAACACAAGGTGTGTTGGTCAAACAGTCTCCGGCTTACAGCTTTGAAACAACATTAGAATTGGATGATAATGCTTTTAGACAACAACAGCAGTCTACACCTAAATTGTGGCACACTGAGCCAACAGGACTGAGGGCACTTGCATTGAAATAGTGTCAAAAAGTAGGCTCTTATGTCCCACTTGCTTGCACTTAGGTTATCCGAGATGTGGTTTTAAGTGTAATTGAGATTTTTCTTAAGTCTTGAGGTTGTGTTAAAAAGGGTAGAGAACCCTTTGTGTTTTATAGAACTACAGCAGTTTCCTTCCATCAACTCTAGATCTCCCCCACTCCAATAAAATAAGGTTAACAACAAAAAATACGTTGAAAAAGTATACATCCACTTACTTCACATTACAACAGGCATAAGGGAATACCAATGACACGCAATTTTTTTTTACCTTACCCCGTATACTTTAACCAAACTTTGCACTTGACACTGTGCACGCAAGTATCGTGTACGAATCAGACATGGGAAAGTCAAGAAACGTACCTATCTTAGCTTAGCAAGCGCAGGAACGAACCACCTACATACACACAAACTCTCTCTCCCGCTCTTAGTCTATGACATGATAGAAAACGGAAACGGTTGCTGTCTGGCGTGATAATCAAAGTGACTTAAGATAATGACACAGCCGTAACGTAATTGTTGAGCTAGGAAGCTAGCTTGACTGAGCTAGTTAGCCAAAGCAAAGGTTGGCGTTCAATGGGTGCACCGACTGCAGCTACCTTTACTCATGCTAGTTAGCTAGCTAGTTACCAAGTAGACATTTTTGCCAAATGAGTGCAATGAACATGACATGTACAATGGATGGCTGGGTTAAAGTTAGGCACCCTGACAAGAGCTACGGAATGACAGGGAAATAGAACGAAAGCTAGGAAACGTTAGCTAGCTAGCTATATAGTTAGCCTGATAGCGAATATAGAATGCAGCCAGAGCCCAGACACTAGCTAACGTTAGCTAGCGAGAGCTCTATGGCATGAAAGCTCGATGACAATTCATTCACCTAATAGTGACCGGAGGTGTTTCAGTCTGGTCAATACATCCTTCTTTGGGTCCAGAACTTTCTGTGTAGATTTCTTGACGTCTCCATGGCCCCTTCGAGCGAACATTCCGCTATAAAATGCAATTATTTAACCTAAAATCACCTATTCTTTACCATACAGTAAGCCTCCTATGTGACAATGTCACTTTCCTCAACAGCGCTTGCACGGTAAACATAAGCGGGGACTAGTCCCTCCCGTTTTTCGTGGGTGTGTAAACACGGAAGCACAGCGAGGAAGAGGTGCTCTGTGTAGCCACACCTCCTTGTTTACAATTACAATGTGCACTCTTTGGCTGATGACATTTGGCTGCCTTTATTGGTTTTAGGCAACATTTTAGAGCTTCAGTAATCCAACATGTTTTTAATTAATAAACATAAACGTTGTTTTTCCTGCAACCACTGCACTGTACCATTTGAAGCTAACAATAACAACATGTATATAATAAGCCTTGCATTTCAAACACCAACCACTGCAAATAGCAGAAATATACAGTTCGAAGGGCAAATAGGCCTACTGCAGACTACTTTGGCCAGGTGAGAGATAAAAATAAACACAAAAAGCAACGCTTCTGAGACTAATCTTAAAGAAAAGTTCAAGGTTTCGACAGCCCCACGATCTTGGATCGAGACGGGCCTAGATCATGTAAAAGTCTATTTTAAAACAATTTGTTCTGAAACAGAACCACAACATAACATAATGTTTCCCAGATCTTAAAAAGTGTGTTCTATTTAACATTAATCAAATTATCTGGGGTAGAACTTGACTCTAAAGTGACATCTGGTGTGTACAAATTGTAATATCTTTTTCATGCTGAGTCGTTTACACAGCATTTTCTACATTCATAAAAAAATTATAATAATTTAAAAAACATTTTAGACCAGCTATACAAAGACCATCAATAATACTTTTTTGTAGCATGAGGTGGTCTCTGAACCTATAGACATTTATTCTGTAACTGGTTGCAAGAGTGAAAAATATCACATTTACTCATGCAGCTCTTTATGAGTTGTGGTAGTTTTACCGAAAAAAAAGGTTTCACGGATCATATGCAACAAAGAATACAAAACGAACAAAAGATATTTCATGTTATTTGGTTTAAATAGATAAGACTACGTCTCCATATAGCAGTGCATTGTGTTAAGGACAAGTTATTCAAATAAACTCATCGAACCTTACAAAAGCAGGGTTACTTTTCAAGCTTATAGAATTGTTCTTTTAGAAGACATCCTTAAATTCTTTAAATGTGTTCAAATTTACAATGCAGACATATTTAATTTGTAAAGGTTTCTTCATGTAAAATTATGAAATGTAGCCTTCGTTAACAACCAGGTGGTGGCGCCTAAGCCTGGGCTATTTCAATTCGCGAGCATCATTGAACAGTCCCTGCTTCCCACATTAAACTGTGAAAACAAAAACATAAACACAAACAACGTAAAACATTTACGTATTGTAACTGAAGTTTGTAAGCATGCTGCATGGCCACATTCATGAAAAACATTTGGGTGCAACCTTGTTAAATTTTCCAACTTCAAGATAAGAACTTGCGATCTAAATGTTGCACTATCTAAAAAATATTATATCCAGACACATTCATATTTCAGTGGCTTCTCTCAATTTCTGAGAAATATGAATATTCGGTCAGACTTGACTGTTTGAAAATAATTCCTTTTGACAGACCAGAGTGTGGCACTGTAGCACCACAAATGTAGGGTGATCCTCTCATCTTCAGGCTGCCCTATGAAACCCATACGGGTTTTGAAAAGCACTTCTCTGCACAAAATTGTTCTTATAAAGAGCTAGGAAATACTTGACTTTTCTCCTTGCATGGTTATGGATTTCTTTTTTGAACATGTAAGTACCATTAAAAGCCAATACCCCATTAAAGCACATTAAGTGAGCAGTGGCACAATTATTCATCCAGTGAATAGAAATACAAATTTATATATATTTGCCAAAAAAGAACCTTCTAGAAAGACGAAAAGAAGAAGCCGGTGACAAGAACATTTACAAGTAACCCGCTTTCCTTCGAGACCACCCGTATAGCTCGCCCAGTTAAAACATTTGAAAACATGAATAAACTATTAGGCCTAGTGGTTCCGGTTTTTATTTTTTTATTTTAACTGGACTAGGAATTCTCTACTATAGTGTAGTCGGATCACAATTGTTTTCCTGATAATTAACCATAGTCCAACAAATAAAGCTAAATCACGTTAACAATATGAAAACGACAGGGGAAATGTAATATTGTTCTATCAGACTTGACCGTGACTTCCCAGTTATTATTTCTTATAATCTAAATAAAATAGTCCATATTCTTAAATAATACGCTCAATTCATTCGTTCTTATTATAGTCGTTTGCCAGAAAACCACCATTTCTGTATGAAAACATAGGATTATTGGAAAAAGAAATGATTATTGTTATTGCTATATTTTAGATTTTGAAATGTATTTAAACTTCTAATAAAATAAATATAAAAACCATATCATTATCGATTCATATATTATAAATAACAAATATTTACCTTTAAATCACATTCATATGTGGCTAGATTTAAATAGAACAGGTTGTGCAAACTCAAGGAGGCCTACCCCACCAGATGTCGTTGAGGGGCCCTTGAGCATCAAGTTTAGCGGTGGTCCATTCAATACCAAGCCTATATTTTGTTTATTTCAGTATATAATGCAGCACACCAGACATGTTCACTAACAGTTCCTTTAATTACTATTTTAAGAATATAAATTGGTCCACTACCATGCATATTGTAAAGGTATATGTTGTTGTTTTTTTTAAACCAGTGTCTCCCATACATTCTGCACTACAAGCACATCTCCTTTGAGGTTAAATGAGGGTTAACTCTGAAGTAATTAAAACAAGAGCATTATAAGGCATTATATGGAGTTTCACATCAGACATGCAGGGAACTATACCTGCAGCAACACTTCATTATAACTACCCCGACAGCATGTACTATCTACTCCGATAATCTTCTGTGAAATTAATAAGCACAGGAGAACTAAACCAGTAATATGTGCAAAAAAGGCTATTTTTGCTGTATGCATGACAGGGTATCTATCTTGAATGCATGATCCATGTTGAAAAACAGTTCTTCAGTGTTCTACCTTCCCTAATCTGATTCCAATTTAACTTATGGTCTGACACTGCAGCAGCAAGCGAGGGGGCTTTTAATTGAAACGCCTTTGCTTTAATTGGATCGGTATAGATGTAGAATCATTTTCTGAATGAGAATACTCTATCTTCTGGGTCCAAAACTGAATGGTCCCCACTGTCTATCAGTTAAGGAGCTAAGTTGGTGACATATTCGTGTTCTGGAACAAAAGTAGTTTCCTAAATTTAAATATACATTGTTCCATCTGTAGCTTTGCATTACAAGTCAGACACATATTACTAAGACATTATCAGGCATATCATTTGTAGTTTTTAACAGGATAGTGCTTGAGAGACAATCCCCTGATTATAAATATTCCTATATCACCAGTGACTTTGGTGGTATTTTCTCCATCTTCAATATGATTTCCAGTTATAATAGTTCCCATGATAGAATTTGCCATTTGGCCTCCGTATATTATGAGCTGTACGCTCTTCATGTCCATGATATCACTGTTGAACTCAAGGTTGTGAAATGTCATGTCCAGTAAATATATGGGAAGATGGGAACAATGCTCTTCCCTTAGCTCATACATGGTTGCACTCTCCTCACCTTACTGATACAGTTAGGACCATGCAATGCGGGGGCAGGGGCTTCTGAAAAGAAAAAATGGCAATTCCTGTCAATAAAACACCAAATACGGCCAAAGAGGGCACTTTCTGACCCGCAGAGCAATGAGGCAGGGGCTCAAGCCCCTTACTTTTATACCATGGCACGTGCCTGGATACAGAGATATCTCCATTTCTCTTTCAAGGCCCATGCCAGCCATGTAAAGTGCTCGTGCTCTCCCACCTCTACAGCACAACCCCATCAGCGTAGCCTGGTAACTCATCTTCCTCAGTGATTGGTTCACAGGCTGTGAATGCCCCTGTCTTCTGTGGCCAGTTGCCCTCTGCCAAATAAGTCTGGCTCTACCTGTGTGTGATTGGATCAGCAGGTGTCTTGTACACTTATAGACAATGCATTAAAACCATCATTTATTCATGTCAACCACTGTGTTTAACATAGCTAAATGTTTTAATTTGAAAACATGATAGATTTACCTGACCTGCATTTGATTTATTTTTCTAATGCCATCACGATATTGAATTAAGGACATTTTACCTTTATTGGATAGGATGTGTTTGTGTGTATGTGTTTGGGCCTGCATGTTTGTATATTTGACTATACAATATAATTTGTGGTTGCAGGGTCATTAGTACACTTGTGTATGTATTTGTGTCTGTCTATGCCTGCAAAAGTGTGTATGAACTGAGCTACCGCTATCCCATGTCAAATCCACAGGGGTGTGAAATAACAAGCGCAAGAGGGATTTTACTCGGTACAGCATTGAACGTGTCTAGCATTTTACTAGGCTAAAAAATATATGTTTTTGTGAGATAACATCTATATGCATTTTCATCAGCAGTTTACTTTGTTTACAACTTTGCATTCACATTTATTCCCTTTCAATTAAACAGAATTGTTATTATGGTTGTTCCCACGGGGCTAACTAGGTATGTGTTGGTTTGGCCTGTGTTGGCCTTTCCTGTCGAGTAAAACCTGTTTTATCGCTGTTATCAATGGCTACCGATGTTTCACTGCAAAGACAAACAGCCCCTGTTTCTTATTGGGGAGAGATTTGCAGACAGGAAATCAATGGTTGTTTTCCCATGAGCAGCTAATTAGTTTGACACTTTTCGTGTTAGAACATGGGAGAGATCATTCGGTGTGTTGATTTTTATCTGCTGAAATGCAGACACATGAGAACAGAAAAAGTGTCTAAAGGGAAGGTGGGAGGTTAACACACAAAAAGCACAAGAGATTCTAATGACACACCATACCATACTCATAAGAAATGAAAGAAAGCATATTTTGTGTCCATAAATGCTGCATGGACAGCAAAGTATAGTGAGCAGCTCTTTTAAAATAACCTTAATATCAAACAGTTTATGGTATTTAACTGGTTCGTCTTTACACAAGGTCAAGGAAGGGATGTTGCAAGTGGATTCTTAACTTAAGTGCTGTGCCAGAAAGCAGTTATCTAAATTGGCCCTGACTCAATTGGTCTCCCACTGCAAATTCAAAACATTCAATAAAAAGGGAAAGGAGGATGAAAAAATTCTAAAATGTCCAATCCTGTTCCATAACCTGTGAGAGTGACACTTGGGAATTTCCACTGTGGACAAGGTGGCAGTACAAACACTGATAGTCAGGGGAGAATAAAGGACCTGCTCATGGCAAACTTTCTGGAAATGTCAGCCTTTCATGCTGTCGAGAAGACCTATTTCATATCTATTACAGCAGGCATTCTGCAACCGATATTTCAGATTTCAGTCCTCCCCGCGCCGCAAATCCTCTGCCAATCTTCCGCCCTTAAGAATCTCTGCCAGCCCCCAACGCATTATTCCCTCTACCTCCCTCTCTACCGCTTTTGATGTGACAGAACAAACCGCGACCTATTAGGATTAAGGCTTTGAAAAGATCTTTGAAGCTGCTCAAGGTTTCTTTAAACTGGGAACTGACAATATGAGCTGTGTGGCAGCAGATGCTGAATGGAGTGATTGCAAGTCTTCTTTGGTGAGGTCTGCTGTCACCCCCCTTCGTAGACATATAAACGCAAGCACACACACTCTCACACACACACAATCACACACTCACCACACACACAAACAGAAGCACAATTGCTACCCCAACCCTAAGGCACTGGAGCTTTAGCGTACAAATAAAACGTGGATTTCATTCAGTGTTGTATTTCTTTGTGCAGGATGATCAGCAATCATTTGGTTCAAAGCTCTTGCTTTAACTGAACTGTTTAATAAAAAGCAAGACAATAACTGGCATTTTTTCTAATGATTTTATTTTGATTGGGACAGAGCCATGTCAAACGAGTCAGAGGCTGTAGACTGCTGAAATGTGAAGGACACGGAGAAACACACAGGGAATGTGGGCTGCATTGAAATATGCTTAAAAACAAATGCAAAGACATAACTGAATCTTCATATCTGTGGGTGTGTGCACATGAATTTGAGCCTGTGTCTTCATTATTAGAAAATTGTGTGA
Organism: Aplochiton taeniatus; assembly: GCA_017639675.1. NCBI lineage: Eukaryota > Metazoa > Chordata > Actinopteri > Galaxiiformes > Galaxiidae > Aplochiton > Aplochiton taeniatus. Next base: position 12,841,300 of record CM030175.1, read on the forward strand.
TCTGGAAAATTACAGGGGTTCAATGTTGCTGACTTTCCACAGCAAAGCTCCTCAGATACTGTTAAGGATTACAAACAGCGTGCATTTTTTATTTTCAGGCACTCCTCTCATGTATGTTTTATTGGTCTGTACTGTACTGGGAAAGTTTTGAATTGATGGGATGTTTTGCAAGATTGCAAATCAAGTACACTGAGTAAGTGACCTACGCACCTCGCCATACATCTCCCACCATCAAAAACGCATTTAGCATCCTTTCATGTAATCACCCCTCTGAAAATCCCTTATCATTCCTACTGTATAGTCCCTGCGGTAGTCAGAGACAGATGCCATATATTAAATATTCAAACTGGAGATTCCTGGAAAGATTTATCATTGCATGTTCATTGCTCAGTTGATCCTATTTAGATATTCTCCCTCTGTTTTGCGTGGTATCTAGGGTTAACTATGCCGGTGGTGTGGGGTATCAGTGAACGACAGGTACACCAGATAGGAGGGCTCTGAGAAATGAAGCCATGGGGCAGGCAGGCTGGAGTCTTCCTCTGTGGTGCTCCTCAGTACGGCGACGGGGAGACAAGGTCTCAGGGAGCTGCCACCATAGAGCACATATTGATCTGCTATTGCATCTTATCTCTGTGCCTCTAGATTAAAATGCTCAACACTGTCTCTCGCGTCTGGGCTGAAGGCCTTTCTATCCCTGAGTGGAACATTTCTAATCTCCAGTGAAGGAGCTGGGGCCTATCACCAGTAGTCTGCAAGTCTTCGCAGAACAGCACTTGGAAATTAACCCGCTTAAACAGCTCCCTATCTATGGAATAACTTCAATGATAATTGGGTATAATCCTCTTCTATTGATGGGGGCGTTTTTTCTTTTAGAAAATAGTTTGTCTGTGAGCGGGTTGGACATTGTCTACTCTCTTTCCCTTTCCCCAGGCAATGTTATCATAATCCAAACAATTGGCTGTTGTTACTGTATATTTCCTCTTGTGGGAATTGGCCTTGGATCAGATCTTCTCGGGTGTTGTTTCATGTCCTGTCCAAACAAGCGGGGAGGGTAGACAAAAGGCCTAAGAATAAAGAGTAGAGAGCCTGGCCAGACAGACGGACGAGCCCCAGGCGCTACAGCTTTGAATTTAGCCAAACAAACATTTGTTTTTCAGAGTGTTTTATAGGGTGCTGGATTATAGCGGATCCAGACCAAAACTCCTCCCTCCTTCACCCCCTAATAGCCCCCAGTCCCATAAAACGGTGTATTGAGGAGAGGGTCGCACCTGTTTGGCCAGTGCAGAGGACCGTCCCGGGATGATATTAAACAGGGCTTTGTGGCTAGCCGAGCCACAACAAAACTGTTAGCCAGGGCTCATTCATCTTTGATGTTCATTGATGAGGAAACTGGTGGGCCACGACAGAGTATTGTTTCCCATAAGTGGTGCCCATTGATGGCCAGAAAGCCACGTTTGTTTTCTGCCTCAGACGGGTGGAGCTTATTTTGAAAGACTTGGTAGTGCATTTAACCCGTCAGAAACACTTGGCTTGTAAAGCGCTCCCCTACCATTGACTCGAGACTGTGCTCACCCCATCTCAGTTGCTAATAAACAAAAATAAAATGGTAATCACCGCTGAATGGCTAGTGCTGGTGCACATGGTTGTATTGTGAACTGGTGGACTTTGCCAGATCTTACTGTGAGAAATCAAGATTCAGAAAGAGGAGCATTTGACTGCCGTGGTGTCTGCTTCCTGGCTATCTGGCCCTCGATGCACCACTCCACTCTCTTTTGTCAGTAAACCTGGATAGCTTCCATAAAGCCCGCTTCTCCTGCCATTGTTCGGCTAATCATATCCTCTCCAATAATTTCAGGATGTGACAAGATAAGATAGGGAATATTAATGTGTTATCGCCTCATCTTAAATTATGAAAAAAATTTAGGTAAAAGCAGCCAGGAGGAAATGGAAATCAATTTGTCGAGGTTCTATTTAGCATGCATGCTTGAAAAGAAAATAGTAATTTGTCGGGTTATCTACCACAAATCCTATTAGAATTAGGTTAATTTAGTGGCAAGGATTTTCAAAAACCTCTTCATATCATTGCATGAGCTGATGCTTATAAGTGCTCTCTATTTGTGGGGTGTAAATGTTCAAAATGAATAATCTCATGCTTGATACAGTATCTCCCTGAGTTATAACCGACACAAAAATTACTGAATTTTGACTACTAAAAGAAATAATTTGAATATCCCTGTTTTATTTTAGCAAATAAATATCACTTGTGATTAAAATGTCTAAATGTACGGTCACAAAATGAATCATCTTAAAAAAGGCACAACTGCATGCTGAATTATGTAGTCTACAAATATAATTGGTGTAAGAGCTGTTTATTGAAAGGATTATGTACTGTGTTTGAGACTGTTAATGGCTGTAATGTGTTTTTGCGATATACCGCCTGTGGGTATGAAGACACATGCAAGGGCAAGAAATTCTCAAATTGAGTCCAGTTCTCTAAAGTTTTTTTCCAGACTAATTGTGTTGCATCTCTCTGTGTTTGTTTTAGAATTATCACATAACAAAGTGCAATAACCTTTAGCTGCTGTCACCTAAGCAGTTTAATGTACTTCAGGTAAAACGACTAAAAAGACAACTAATTGTTTTATGCAATTTTTTAATTGCTATACAAACGTTCTTTATGTGTCAACTTATCAGGAAATTATTGTTTTACAGAATTGTTTTTATTTTTGATTCAAGGTGACAGGCGTAATACAAGCAGCCGTTCTGCACTAAAGGTGGTCTTTGTAGTATCCATGTCTTCGTAGCAATCTTAAATAATTTAGCACTTGAGCCAAACCCGTATTTCTGCCGAGATGCAGGAGAGTTTTATCCAGCGTTCACACCATGGAGGTGTGTCCTCATCTATCTCTGAGAGAGGTAGAGAGAGAGAAAGATAGAGGAGCTCTTTTGTCCCCTCCCCTCTCTGACTGGTAGTGTTTGACTTCCCCAGTCAGGAGTGGGTAATTCAGGAGCCCTGTGTGAGGTTGTTAGATCAGTGAGGCCCAAGACAGCACCATTCTTTGCAGACCCTTGACAGCAAATATGTGGTAATGATATTGTCTCCTGCTGAGTAATAACACACAATTCCAACTGCCACATACAGCAGTCGCCGGGGAAAATGGAGGGGAGAAAAAAGAATTACACTGAAGTACTGGAGGAAAATGACAGGAGAAATGTCTTCAACCTTAAGTGCCATATTGGAAAAATTCACTCCTGCTGCACACTCTGTGGCCATCCAATACAGTTTCCACTGGAGATGCTAGCTAGAGCGTAAATATAAAATATTATACAGCCACATGCATCTGACATTGTTTTTTTCGTAGTGACATAAACAATTATTTTTGTACAATTATATGTAGGCTCTACTTGAATGTGTTGCAATGATCAGAAACTGTGTATTATTACCTTGGTAACCAGCCACACATTGCATCCACAGCTTTTTTTCTGTCTTTGTATTTTGTCCTGAAATTACCCTTGTTTGCAAACCCTACAAAATTGGACAAGAACCACTATTTTAAAGAAGCATCGTTCCCACTATTCAGCATTTTCCCACCAAGACCTTCCATAGTTACAGAGAACACCGAGGCAGATTCAACCTTGACCTCCGTGTTGCTACAGTTGCAACACTGCTTGTAACTGTCAACACCATCCATCACCGACCAATCAGGGCTGGGGCTGGTGCTCGGTCCCCCCGCTGTACTGTGAAATTGTGGCATGTGATCCTTAATGTGTGTGAAGTAGACAAGGCCTTGACACAATGCTCGCAGCCTCAGGGGGCCTCCTCTGGCACAGTCTATTAGCTTCCTGCTGTGCCTCAGGCTGCCTGGACTTATTCCCAGGGATAAGTTGGGATAATAGTGTTATACGCATGCCTCCGAGACACAGGCCAAAGCCTCCGCAGGCTCAGAGCCCACTGTCAATCAAAGTCATAGTGGGTAAAAGGACACATTATATACATAAAATACTCATTGATTTGTTTGAACAAATTTGTTCACTTGAAATGCTTGATATTCTGGTGGGGATAAAGAATATGTCACAAAGGGTGAAGAAGCCAGCATCCACAAATAATATATAGATACATTTTCTGAGGGAATGCAGCCCTTGTCACTTCATCAGGATCCTGTGGTCCCTGTTAACATCCTTTGCTACTGTCCATGATCTTGGATCCTAACTTTAGCATCACATGTTTCTTGTGCAAAAAGAAAGCCTGTCCTCATTCAGAGAATGTGTCGCAGGGGAATAAAATAAAGGAAACCGCAGTGTAAAAGGTAGCCTTCATACTCTGTATATTGGGAGAAAAGAGTGGCACATTAAAAGGGTAAAATTCATAACTCGCCCCGTCCATCCCCCCAGCCAATGAGCTGCACCAGATATTCAAATGGGTTCAATCTCCGGTGCTCAGATTTGCATAACACAGACAGATGACTTCAAGTGATTGAATTGCTGAAAAAAATTAAATACAAGGAATTTCCACATAATTAATTTCAGCCTTTGAAATAATTACGAAATTAACCTTTTTCTCTTCGGGAACAGTCTTCCAAACCTTCATCTGAATTAATTTGATCATGTACTGCTTTTTGTTGTAGAAACTCGACTTTTCTGATATATATAGCTATATTTTCTATAAACTTGAGAAAGGCCAATATTCATTTTTCTTCTGCCTCCTATCATGCCATTGGGGAACATCAGTGAACTGGACTTCAGGGCAAGCTCCGCCCAACCGGCTTGTTTTGTTATCTGTCAGTGATGTAACACTAATGCCACCGCACAGCCCTGTGACTGGCAGTGGCCACTATAAAGTCGAAACACTGCGGGAGGGGAAAAAGCAATTTCATGGTTCATTCTGTGGTTAATGCACTGCTGTAATCTTTTGAGAGCCCCGTCTTTTTGTTTAAGTTTCACAGAATAAAGGGATGAACTATCTGAGAGCCTAGTCCAATTAATCACCAGGTTAAAAGGTGGTGGCAGGTCAGCCCTAAGCAATGGGCCCAGGTAGCTATAGTGAGATATTCAAGGATGAACGTGGGTGTGTGTGTTTGTGCGTGTTGAAAGATAGTATGTGTGTGTGTGTGTGTGGATGTGAGAGAGAGAGAGAGAGAGAGAGAGAGAGAGAGAGAGAGAGAGAGAGAGAGAGAGAGAGAGAGAGAGAAAGAGAGAAAGAGAGAAAAGAGAAAACAGAAAACAGAAAAGAGGAAAAAATACAATATATAACTGAAATACAGAATGGCCGCATTTTTTGTAATTATAGTTCATGGCTATATTTCTCTTAGTGTTTGTGTTTAAGGGCAGCAGTGTTAACTTGCCCCGGGCACAGTTTAGGGCACAAGCTATATCCCGGGTCATTGTGTTTATTGTGTTTATTGTGTTTGTGTGTCTCTGTTCACTGCTATGGTACAGCTTGTTTGTTTGTGCACGATGCTTTTGCCATCAGGTAAGCCTCTCTAATTGCCCGGAGATGCATTAGCTGTCAGCCACCTTTCCCTCTCTCTGTTTTTCTTCTCAGTGCCAGTCTGGGGGCCAAAAGACAATCAGACCATAAGGGTCATTTTCTGCAAGAGCTCATCTCCCTTCTCCAAGCTTACTGTTGACAGCCTCACGCTCGGTGGGAGTGTTAAATTAACACTTGACGTCTGCAAGACTCAGCCCTGATGAAGCACCAGAGGGTAAAACATGTTGGAAAACAAACACTCCATCATTTTCACTTCAATTCGTTCCCCAATATAGAGATACGCTCACCTGGATGGCTGCAGAGCTTTGGGTCGCTCTGATTACCGTCTACAATCTTCTCCACACCCCCATCTGTACCTAGGGAATGGAGCTGCCCTAGTTCTTCCCCATGGATAGAGGTAAGAGGGTTAGACCAAGGGAGACGCAGAGGGGTGGTGAATCCATCATCCGCTGAAAGAAAGCTGGTAATCATGTAGTGTGTAGCAGGATAAGGCTGCAGGGGGCAACTGATCCCCTGACACCTTTTATGTTTATCCCAGTAAGTCATCCATAGAGTAAGTCTCCCTTGGCTGTGAGAAACCAGAGCTTAGTATTATGCCTTACTTTTAAAAATATATTGTTTGAAATGTCTTCAGTGTGTGTGTGTGTGTGTGTTTGTGTTAGTGCCCGGAGAGAGTTTGTTTTCTTGGTCTATGTTTTGTCTTCCAAGCGAATAATGTTTTCTGATTTAAAAAAGTAGAGTAAAAGAATGTTTCCCCCTGTCTGACTCTATTCATCTCTATTCTCCCATTAGAATGTTAATCATGTATTTTCTGTGCAAACCAACAACCCTCATAATTATTCCTCGCTGGGGATGAGCACAATGCATGAGCTCCGACATTGTACAGTAGTGTGATACTATTTAAAGCATACTTCAGACATAGTTCCCCTAGCGAGTTCCCAATAGCGCAATGTCTCTTATATTATTTGCTTTATCTCTTTGTTATGTGAGAGTTTATTTGTTTACATGAGAGGGATTGGAGGTTTTGTGATCTGAGCAAATTGCAGGGGAAAGTACTTCAGATGGGAATGACAGTAATTAGCATGCTCTTACATGTGGAACGCTCTCCTAATGTTTTTGTTTACGTGGGGCGGCTGATCTGTGACACAGTGCGGGGGAGGCCCACAGGCAGGTTAAAATCACTTGTCATGCCAGAGATCATCATTATGAGATTACAATTGGTAAGTGTTGAGGAACAATCAGAAGCCAGCTCCAGGTAGGCACTCCACAATCAGGGTGTGGGTATTTTTGTTGTGTAATTTTGTGTTGAAGAGTAGGTTTTTCAGAGTGGATAATTTGCCTATGTGTGTGTATGTGAGTATGTGATATCCGTTTTTGTCAGAGAACTGGCCTCGGTCTTAGCATCTACATTTTGTTTAAAAATCAACTTTATGTTTCATGTTCGCTCAGGTGTGTTACTGCAGAGAAATGTGCCTGTCTCCCCGTTAGTTAACTACAGTATCTAGTGATTATATTTCACTGGAAGATAATACCCTGGCAAATTAAGAATTCTATTTAATTCAGTTCTGCATCTCCATTTCACATCATGAAACAATTGAGATCTTATCATGGATTAGAGTAGGGATATTACCCCTAATTTAAATTATGCACATCTACCACCAGGCACAGCTTAAGCATCCTTCGTCATTAAACATTATATCCTGACAAAAAAAGAAAAACAACGTTGCCCCAGACAGGAAGCTGTGAGATAGATTTCATCACATTTGCAGAAGAACTTGACTAACCGTCAGGAGGAAACATTGACTTTAAGAGTCCTTCAGGAAAACTGGAAGAGGGAGCTTATGAGCAAAGATGAAGTGAAAGGGTGACAGGGAAGGAGAAACACAGACTAATGAAGCCGGGTAATGGGAATAAGAGAGCCATGGCGGTGAATTGACTGTGCCTCTAACTTGTATTTCTGAAGCATTGAACTCTTCCCTGTCTAGCTCCCTCCCACCCATCTTCCCTGACCCCGAGAAAGCAACGCGATGGCTAAGCTCCAGTATCTGAAGTGGCAACACTTGAGTTGCTGAAAGTGACAACATCTCAACACAAACTGAGGGAGATTGAGGGGAAATAGAAAGTCAACACTCCACACCGAACCGCCCCCGCCCACGTTCTGCCCCCCTGACCCTTCTTCCCTTGTCCCCCCTCTGGCCCATAGAGTTGCCATGCTGAGATGTGACACCTGACTCTACCTGAACAATGGGAAAGTTGCAATTAGAGATTAAGCAAGGTGATTTCCACTGATCCCACAAGTAAAAGATCATGGTGAAATGTCGACTGGGAATCTCTCCGTCCCTCCTCTGCTACGACCCACCATTGTTGGTCTTCCCTCTGTCTCCAGTTGCAGGTGCCTCCAAACAGAACTGGAAGCATGTAATCCCCCCAAATCCAACCTCTTCCGAGGAGTGTAAAACCAGGAATGTTGTGCGGGGGTCAATGGATTAGACATAATTCATGGTGGTAGCTTGGCTTGAGCGGCGGAATTAGAGGAACAGGAAAAAGAGAGAGGAGGCTGGACTGGTTATGTATTAAAATGAGCTTACCAGGTGGTCCCCCTGAAAAGTGGACACAGTGTGTCAAGTAATCTGAAAAGCCCCTGGGTGTTGGTTGCTCATTGGCTGGGGGCCTGGTAAAAAGAGAGAGAGAAAGAGAGTAAGAGAGGGAGAGGGAGAAAGAGAGAGAATAGTGGATAGGGGGGTGGGGGAGGTTGGCCATGGAGGTGGCACTGATGTGGCCATTGAGGCCTCAGTGAAATGTCTGTCAGGCTTGGTTTACCACAATCACAGCAGTGATTAGGCCTCTTTTGATGACAGGTTTAGTTTTCTGTCCATTGGCAAGAAAGTGAGAATGGACAAGGGGGGAGGGAGGTATAGTGTAGAGGGTGGGATGTGATGGTAGACTTTGGGGGTGGGCCTTTGCGCACTGGTGCAAGAAAAGGGGAGGAGGAAGAGGGGGGTTTGAGGTGGAGAAAGAAGTAGGGTGTGTGTGTGGGTGGGGGCGGGTGGGTGGGGGGGGGGGTCATATTAATGTCTTGCAGGGGGAGCTGCTACGTAATTTCCCAGCGGGTCGCGGGGTCAGGTTTGTATTTAGTTAGCGGTAATGATCTCGTTAGGGATCTGAATGGACCACCGTCTAAGCCCATTGAGGGGAGCGAGTGTGCCTCCCCTTCCCCCTCCTCTTGCTGCCTTGTGTGGGCTTACACAGTCCATGAACTGTGATTAATGGACTTCCAGGGCTTAATAACTTGCAAAACAGTATTAAACAAGGGAGGCCCCAGGACAATCGGAGAGGCTAGCCAGGCGGAGTAGGAGGTGGTTGTAAACAGCGGCAGTAACAATTGCGATGCATGGAATTAAGTGAGATGGGCTGCTCACAATGCTACAGCTGGCTGGTGGCAGGGAGCCAGCCCTGGGAGAAAGCTCCATTGGTGCTTCCAGGTGGCCCAGAACAGAACAGGCCTTTTTAGTTGTGTAAGTGTTCAAAAAAACGAGGGAGAGAAAGGCTACATTTGTGTGACGGGGGAGACAGTGAGAGGACGCCATTGAGCAGAGACAAGAAAGAGATTAAAGAGCATAGAGTGATAAGCAGATAATGGGAGACACATTCAATGGAACAAGTAATCCTTGACATGTAAACACAAATATGTCGTCGTCGGTCCTCTGTTTAATTCAAAGCAGGATGCTTAAAGTACTACAGGAATACTGATCTATACATAAACATCACACACACACTATGAGGTGTGAAACGTGCCACCCGCAAGCATGCAGCGCACTCACCGTCTCCTTGCGACGCTTGAGGCACACGTGCACATATAGAACCTGTACACTGTGATTGTGTTTGGGTGTGCGTGCGATTGTATGTAAGCGTGTGTGTGGCCGTATCCGTGTCTGAATGTGTGTCTGTCTGTATGCCACACACACACACACACACACACACACACACACACACACACACACACACACACACACACACACAGACACACAGACACCCACACAGAGACCGCATAAAAAACTACTCCTAACACCTCCCACATCTTTTGGAGTCCTCATATTCTTTTTCACCCCCCTTGTGTCCTATTATCTGGAGACAAATAAGTTCAGCATGGAGTACTAAGTAGTGATATGTGTAAGACCGCCCTCCTCTATACAAAGGAGCTAGAGCTTACGCCTCGGTGTGCATTTTCTGCCAGTGTAATGTATCCCAAATTTGTAAACATAAACAATGGTAACCACTTGTGCCACAGGGAAAGCACTTTTTAATAGACATCTGAGCTACAGTGTTGTTATCTTTGAGAATAACGGGTTTACTACCTTCCTAATTAAAGTAATAGACCCTGGGGAATAGAGGGTCATGTTTTTAGATTCAATATTTTAAAGTGAATTCGTTAGGAACAGTCTATCTACTTTTTAATTTCACTTATTTGGGGATAGTTTCATTGTGAGGTAATGGGTTGAACAGAGAGTTTCTCTGGTGGACACCATAATGGGAGAGTCATTTGAACAGTTGCAGTAAATAGGTGTTAGCATGAAACACCAAAATTGCACGGTGTGTGTTCAATTATAGGCAATTATGAGACAATTTAGGAAGAATTTGATTAGAGCATGAACAGATATTTCTCATCAAGCGATGTGTAAGATAAATGTTTTTTGGGTAAAAACACAACCTATCCGTTTTGTCTTTATTTAACTAAACTAAATAAAGTTGAATCTGCCAATGAAAAAGTGCAATGTTGTCTCTCATTTGGCCCACCTCATGTGTATATGCAAGTATTTAACTGCCACGTCTGTAAAATCAAACAATAACAGTATCTCTACACGTTATCAGATATTTATAAAGAAGTGAAAAGTTTCATTACCGTGTAAAAGAAATCTTTCAGATTTTTAAATAGATGTCCAAAAAAACAGTTAAAAAGTAAAAATAAATAAATTAATTCATTCATTTACTCGATAGTAAAAATAAAGTGAGCAGCGAAGTGGATTTATTTGGCATTTTCTACAATGTCTGTAGCTTATCTTGACAGTGAAAAAACTCATCTTGACTGAGAACCCAGACACAGAGGGGGGACAACTCACTTTCCCATGCATTCTGAAGTCCAATATTTCTCAGAAATGTTTGCTCAATCCCTTCACCCAAACAGCAGCTAAGAGGTTATTCACTAGAACGGTCTGATCCACTGACTTCAAGGGCCTGAGTGTGAGTGTGTGTGTGTGTGTGTGTGTGTGTGTGTGTGTGTGTGTGTTTGTGTGTGTGTTTGTGTGTGTTAAGGTGCAGATGTTTGTGTCATAGTTTGTGACCACAGACATTCTACAATGCAGTAAACAGTGTGCATAACTAAATACACATTCTTCAATTGTGTTGTATCTTTTTTCACTCTCTGTACATATTACGCCTCTCTTTAGTCCATTTCTCCCTCACACAACAGCTGTCACCCCCCCTCCCTCTAGCAGGGTGTGGGTGCAGTGGGGGCCTGGCCCTGGCCAAGCCGAGAGGGATCCACTGCTGCGTTAAGCCTCTGACTCCCTGCTCTCCCTCCCTTCCAGCTCCCCCATCCTCTCCCTCCAGCCCCATCATGAATAATGGAACAGAGAAATACATTTATCTTTTAATAGCTGTGGCTCCCTGGCTGAGGCCGCTCCGTTTGGCCGAGGTCTGCCAGGGGGCAGGGCTGACGTTTCAGAAGCCCACGATTGTCTCTCCTCTTTTTGAAGTCGCTCGCTTCTCAATGTCCTAGAGAAGGGTAATCAGGCTTGATTTGGTGGGTCAGGTCATCTTTTGAAGGAGCGGTCATCCTCAAGTTCGACCAAAACACAATTGGTTACGTTTTTCTTGTTAGTTTTGGGTCCTAAATATCTGTAGCTTTTTTAGTCACAAAAATGTTTTATAACATACATTCTCGCTTGTGGAAAAGTCCTTACCTTAATGTATTGAGAAATTATCGTAATTTGGTCTAACTATTAATATTGTATTAGGATACTCTCTTTCCTTTTCTCTCTCTCTCTCTCTCTCTCTCTCTCTCTCTTTCTCTCTCTCTCTCTCTCTCTCTCTCTCTCTCTCTCTCTCTCTCTCTCTCTCTCTCTCTCTCTCTCTCTCTCTCTCTCTCTCTCTCTCTCTCTCTTTCTCTCTCTTTCTCTCCCTCTGTCTCTCTCGCTCTCTCTCTCTCTCGCATAATTACTTGAGATTTCATAACTGGTTTTACAAATTGTATTCTATGAGGTATTGGTAAGGGATGCTTATATAGCAGTGGATGTGCATTCAGCTTAGTATTAGACCCACTTTGCCATTGATTATTTGGAGGAACTGGAGCTTTGGCAATGAAAATGCACTTATTGCAAGAATACTATGGGAAAAATGTGGGCTATGTAGCTATTGTTCATAAAATTGTATCAGTTGTCTATTCAGCAAGTACCTTTCCAAACTATTGATGAATAGGTTTATCTTGCAAAAAGGCTTTAGAGAAATGACCATGAAACTTTAAGAGTGTTCCCTTAAAGATGTACATGTCTTATCAGGACATTAGAAAAAATTTGAAACCACACTAAGCCCTTTATTTACCAATGAAACACAGTAAATAATGGAAATTGGAAATTCACTCTTGCAACAAAACTTTTTATCCACTGTGTGAACTGTATAAATAACCATAAATGGTTAACCAGAAATTGATTTGTTTTAACCCATTTGTAGGAATAAAGCCACCTGCCCTGTCTAATAAGGATTGTGTGTATTTCTGTGATCTACAATACCTGCTCCACATCTGGATGTGAGAGCCTTGAGAAAGGCTGAGAAGTCCTGCTACCACCATTACCGTCTGTCTGGCTTGGTGGATGACCAACTTCGGCTACTCAGATCTACCTGACAGCGGCCTATTAGTTGCTTTGTATGTAAACTAGCTTATAGCCCTATAGCTTGGAAGTCTGATTTGTGCCATGAATGTAAGGACATATTATTTACCATACAAATATGTAAAATTCGGAGTGATTTAATTAAAAAAAGTCCATAACTGTACGGCCTGGACAGAAAAACAAAACAGACAATTTTGTGGTATAAATTCCCATAGCTTTCCCATAGTTAGTTTAATAGAACTAATTGTGTCATTAATTTTTATCAACTAAGTTCCAATAATGAATTACGTACACCCGCATATATCAAAGTATTCTTAAACCATACACATATTATGGATTGGTAAATTACAGAAGTGCTTTGACCTCAGTGGATAACACTGTAAACAAAAAGTTACTGGTTCAAGCATATATATGCGCAGGCCAGGCACTAATTTGCTTGTGCACGTACATGTGCACACAAACACGTACACAGACACATGCACGGAAAAACCCAAAGGAAGCACAGCTCTTATCCACTACCTCTTTGTACCCTACCCCAGAATAGCCCCCGGCCCGAGCGGCCATGCAGTGCCCTGGTGGAGGGATGAAGATGGTGGATGCTGGCTTGCTGGGGATAGCTGGGGCTTGGCCAGGGACTCCACAGCTCCCTGCTCTGCTCTATGGGAGGCAGGGGAGCTGAAAGCACTATTTATCATCACTTGTGTGGGCAGCATCACCAAGGCAACGCTCAGGCTGGCAAATGCCACTGCTGGGAATACTAATGAGACTCTTGGCAGGCCTGTGTTGGCGACAGAGGGGCCAGGGTTCTCTCTCTCTCTCTCTCTCTCTCTCTCTCTCTCTGTGTGTCCATGTGTGTGCATTTGTGTGTTTGTGTATTTGTGTATGGCTTTAGGAGGGCTACAGTAGAAGTAAACAGTGAAAAGAAAATCAATTAAGTGTTTCGACAGCGTTGGCAACGCTGTAATCTTGGACGCCACATTTTAAAATAAGAGTGAAATCTGCCTTTAATACCTCCTCTGCTTTCTCAACGACAAAAAAAAAGAAAAACAAAAGAAAAGAAACAAGCATGCAAAAATAAATAAACGCCCACAGCCAAGCTTGACTACTTGACTCTCTGTCTCCACTTTCAGGGAAGTGATGCTTCTCGTCTTGTATTTTGTTCACTTTGAAAATGTTTGTCGTTGACAAAGAGACAAATGGCTGAAAAGTATTTGTAGAATTTTCTGGAGTTATTGGCTGAAGAAACTAGAACAATAATATACAGTATATAGTAAATATCTTTGCTAGCCACTGCTGGTAAGCCAGAGGACTTGACATTCAGGAGGATTAAACCCTCCCCAAAACTGTCTGTCAGTTGTCTTACTTATGTTTCAGCATCTAAATGATCATGAATTTCTAACATGGATTTATTTATTTGTCTTGATTTAACATAGCTAAATAAACGCAATGCCATCCCTAAATCACTAGCGACTGAAAAATGCACCTTAAAATGTAGATTTATTTTAATATATGTGTGGGGAGTCAGAGAGTTCAGACGAGTCATAGATTGGGCTCACCTGTCTCCCAGAAGTCATCATTAGCTCTCAGTCTTAACAACCGGGCACTCCCGTTTCACCCTGACAGCCTCTCCCTTTCTGAAAACAATGCTATGAATAAATTGGGTTGGAGCATGCCTGCTCTGCTCATTGCCTCTTTATTGATTCAGGCACTTTGATCGTGCAGGGTCTAATCAATTCTTCAGTGACAAGATGCCACAGTAAAATCGTTCTCAAGCAAACCCTTCAAATGACTTGTCAAATAATTTGCCTCTTTACCAGCACTTGTTTGCTGGGAACGAGATGTGTTGAGCTTTCTGTGTCTATTAGTGGGGTTGTGCTCCTGGGATTTTCTTGGGCTGCTAAGCGTAGGGAGGGGGAGAAGACGTGTGTGTGTGTGTGTGTGTGTGTGTGTGTGTGTGTGTGTGTATTGAGGGAGATTGGAAACACTATGTTTGCTCATCCTTACAGAGTCACTTATTAGCGCTAATTGGGAGGGACAGTTCAAACAAGCACAGAGGAGGGGTTGTCACACAAGCGTGACATGGGTGCAGAGAGGCAGGCAGTGCCGGGTGCTCTGCCCAGCTCCGGTTCTCCTTCTTCCCACAGCCACCCCTCACCGGGCCCCCCTTCTGGTTCTCCCTGGCCTCCGGCCCGGTCCTGCAGAGTGGCCACAGAGTGGGTTCTTTGTCTGAACACGGCCATTAGCAGTCAGCGGACTTCAGAAATGTGTCCAGGACAAGGCAGTGGACAGAGGCGCAGACAGACACACGGCTGTCTGAGACACTTAGGAAGTCAACAGCTGACGGAAGAGCCAACACAAAAGAAGAGCTGCTGAAGCATGGAGAGTGTGATCTGCATAGAATATGCATCTGTCCCCCCCCCCCTTCCCAGCTTCGCTGCTAAAGTCACGCAAACTTCAATTGGAACAAGTGATCCTTGACATGCTAACACAAACATACAGCCTTTAGTCTCCTGTGTTTAATTCAGTTTAGTACAGAAATACTGATCAATACATCAACTAGAACCAGACACACAAACACAAACACACGCACGCACGCACGCACGCACGCACGCACGCACGCACGCACGCACGCACGCACGCACGCACGCACGCACGCACGCACACACACACACACACACACACACATAAGTGAAACTGTAGCTGTGGGATAGGAAAGGAATTTCCGCTGCCCTGACCCTTCTAGTTAATGACAACCAGTAGCTTATCAACACCAAGACCTTTTCTCTAAAAATACCCCATACCCCTATTTATTCATTTTCCTATCTTTTCTTTTTTTTTTGCTAAAAGATGCTAATTTCAAGGATTATTTACAGACATAATAGCTGCAATTATATTCGCCGCAAACTCATATAAGGTATAAGCACCAATTAGTAAGTGGTCATTATCTTGAGCATTTAGAGCTGGGAGTAAAGTAATAGGTGACCATTTTGTAGCCTTGCTCAGGAAAATGACTGTATACTGCTCAGGTAATTAGTGCTATGCATTTGCTTCTACTCTGAAGAGCAGATACTTACTGTTCTGCCATACTGTTAATTGCTAACAATGATATTCCAATATATGGGAAACAGCCTGAATGTGTTTGAGCAACATAAGGATGGAGCAGTTTTATTTTCCATGACATTTATTCTAACAGTTACTTGAAACTCTGCAGAATGAGAGTCGCCATTACTTTCAAATTGGTGTGAATCTAATGTAACACATGAATATTTGAGCTTTTCCTGAAATAAAAAATGTAGATAGGCACTTAGTAAGCATTATAATCATACAAAAACATTTAAGTTGGTTATATAGACAGGACATTTAAATAAATACAAATAAAAATAAAATTCAATTTTCATCTGATTTCACTACATATACAGTATTGGAAATCTAGAATATATATATTTACGGAAAAGTAACAGCAATTTACAACTTGGTGGCGATGGCTAGTGTATCTCTGAGTCTGTGTTTGTGCATGTGGGTCTTTTCAAAGCCACACCAGCAAGGATCACAAGAGCCTTATCAAAGCGCTTGGCCACCGTGTGAAATGTCTTCTCACAGCAGGGGGTTGTGGGATTGTTGTCTGCGTTCCTCCTCTCTTTGAATGCTGGCCTCACTAACAGGCCCAACAGTCAGGCTGCACTGAACCCAGCACAACATTTTTCACTTTTAAGTTGCGCCTCTTTTTTCCTCATTGGTAAGCACAGGCCAGTGTAGCGCCTGGTAGTGGCTATGAGTTCAATTCAAATACGTTCCTAAAGAGACTCAATCTGTTCATTTAGGATAACAGCATGAGATAAACGTGCTTTGTGACATGTGTGAAGGTGAAAATCAGGTCAGTGTGAATTTATATAGACTTACGTTGCTGTGAGAGGTTTTGTTACCCCTGACATACAAAAAGCATGCAACATACAGCCCCATACGTTGTGGAGTATGGGGACAGCTGAGCACAACAGCCTTTCCCATAAATCAAGTCCACCCCAACACATTGAGCCTTTCTAATAGATGTTTAACTAAACCCCCTGATTTGAAACAGTTTGACCCTGGTTACGTAAAACACAATGTGAGAACTCCCCCAGGATTAGGGAGTGACCCCAAAGGGGCCGGCCTACACGGGCAATAAAGGACGCAGCCATTGTGCTGTCCTGGCGCAGGGGGACAGTTTTAGGGAGATACCGGTGGGTGGAGACGGCCTGGTTGTAACGACATCTTGATGGAGCATCCTTCCCACCCAGGCGGGCTGTACTGCCTCTGTATGTATTTTAATGAGCCTTTGTGTCTGCCTACAGATAGCCCCGTGCTGACAGGGGACGTGTTAGCAACATGCTCGCCCTTTGTCATGCCACCCAGTCACATAATCGGCTGGTCCACTAGATTTATTCCCCTGACTCTGTTTATATTCGGTAGGATGTGCGTGTGTGTTTGTGTCTGTGTGTGTGTGTGTTTGCGTGTGACCATATGTGCAAGTATGTAAATTGTCAGAAAGACTTTTTGGGGACGTCCACGGAGCTTGGTTGCCATGCTAACCAGGCTGTGCCTGTTGGAACCCCGATACAGGGGGCTTTAAACAGAGCTTTGTCAGGGACTGCCTGAGTATGTTTAGGTCTGAATAAAGAACTTGGTCCTTCACAAATACGCAATTTACTGCGGTTGCCCTGCAACGGCAGACATTACACAAAATTGTTGTTTTTTAGATTAAATCACCTTTTCAGATTTTAAGATCCCAAAAATAATTTCACCTTGGCAGTGCAGTCTTTCCCCCAATCCACCCCTATTGAGAACATGATGAATGCAGTCATCTATTGGGGGTAGGGAGATTCTTTTTTTCAGGGAAATATGGTGGGGCTGCTAGATTCAATTGTGCACCTTTAAAGACGCAGAAAGGAATTTAGATTTTTTTTTCTTGGTTGCTAACCTTGATCTGGCAAACTCGAGGGTCAGATCCCCTCCAGTCTCCATTGTGAATCCAATGTTAATGAATTGGTGCACTGAATATTAAAATGGTAACCCGCTTTCAGCCCCCTGTCAGACTGCTGTGGCATGTCGAGTGTCTTGGCGGCCAGACATGCAGAGTCTGACTCGCCCAGAGTCGCCTGCTGACTGAGAGGGGGTGTAAGGGTGTGGGTGGGGGGCAAAAGAGAGGACTGGAGCCATTCCACCCATTTCCAGCAGGGTGGGCCTTTTCTTCCTCCCCAAAGACAATAACACAGGAGGCCTACTCGCCAACCAGGAGACAAAAAGAGGGAGGGAGATTGTTTGCCCACAATCAAGTGCTGTGCGATCCTCAAGGTTTTTCTGGAAGAGTACAATGGTCTATTTTGCTTTCGCCTGGCGCCCTAGTCCTTGTCCCTGGCCCGGAAGTGCTTCATTTTGTTGGTGGGACAGCTGCATACCCCTGTTTGTCTTCCCCTGCCTTTTGATTGGCCTGGCATGCTTGATAGGGGCACGAGTGCTGATTGTTTTTGAACAGAACCTGGCATTGTATCAGCAGGGAGGATTGTTTGTTGAGCCAGAGTCAGGACAAAGTCAACAAAGAGAGCCAGGAGCCAACAGCAGCTCAGCAAACGAACAGAGAACATCTTCAAAGAAAACAAGCATCTTTACATCCGCTCCAAGCCACCGTGAAATTTCTCAACAAAGGGCAATATAATATTAATTTATACTCAACCAACACCAAATGTGCAATAGTTAGTGTATCATATTTTGTATCATAATAAAATGATAATATTTTGCAATGCATCTCATGCATTCATTTGTCAACATATCCATAGCTCAATGTGAGAATTGACTGGCTGAATCCAATCAGAATCTGACAACAGATTTTACATCATTTAAAGAAGTTCTAGGATGAAAAATATCTGTATGTATAGTTCCTCTTTTATTTGCATAACCTCTACTATTCTTGTTAAAGAAATATACTTTTATCTTCCCAAATAGTAATGCTTGCACACATAAGATTAAATTTGATGTTGTGTATTGTTGTTACATGTGAAAAAGTGTTCACCAGAATGAGCGGTATTTGAATTAAGGGCAATATATTCAAAATTTCAGGTCGTCAAGAAATGCAGCATGTCGTAAGTTAACCTCTATTGCTGTGGAATTACTAATGGGTGCATTTGAATACTATTTTCAATGTATTATATGAGCTAGGGGAGATGATGGAAATGTTCCCTTTGCATTTTCATATCAATGTAAGTGAAATGAGTGTGTGTGTGTCTATTCAAATACTTTGTTTAGGCAAAGACCATAACCAAATACTGATATAAACGTGTTTTTCTTTCAGATTTCTCCAATACAAGGGCATGCGAGCTGTGGCCTGCTTCTTGCCTCCATCTTACTAAAAGAAAAGAGTGATGAAAAAAAGATTCAGATAAGCAACACCATTCTGGATTTGCTTTTCCTTGACTCCCCATCCTCCTCGTTTTGAAGCAGCAGTGCAGAGAATGTCAAAAATCCAGAGTGTCGTCTATTCATGTACCTTCCTGTCAAGTATTTCTTTTTTCCCCTCAAGTTCAGATGGAAACCAGCGTCTGATGACACATCTAAGGTACTCTAAAAATACCCGGTGAGGGAGTGTATGTGTGTGTGTGTGTGTGTGTGTGTGTGTGTGTGTGTGTGTGTGTGTGCATTCACGTGTGATTCTCTCTTGGTGTAAGTCTGTGTCAATGTCAGTGTTGCCGCTGCCACACGTGTGTGAGAGTGTGTGTGTGTGTGTGTGTATGTGTGTGTATTTGTAAACCTCTGAATACATGGTGCACTGCAGACATCCATAAAGATATGCCGCTCCTGCCTTTGCCTGTGTTCAACATGCCTCAAAAGGAAGGGATTTTCTTCCTTTGTTTTACATTTCACATGCTTTTCAAATGGGCACAGCCATTTCAAAAATAAATGAATAAGTCAATGTATCAGTAGCCAACATCTGCAGATTATGATTAGCATTTGTAAATGGCGTCCTTGAATGTGATTTGGATGTCGACTGTCAGTCTTTGCAAATGCATGCCTAAGACTCCTTTTCTGGCGAGATAGAGGGCACTGCTTTGTCCTTAAATTGGCTACAATTTGGAGGGATAAAGAAATTCTACTCTCTCTCTTCCCCTTGGCCCGTTATGATGTGCCGTCAGAACAAGAAAGAGGCACTATTAATTGTGTTGAATATGAAATGCAGTACTTGGTTGACCGATTTCAAAGGAAGTTAGTCGAAAGGAACTTATTTTCTTTTCGTCCCCTAGTGCCTGTCAGTTTTTTTCCTCCTTTATCACGATTTTTTCTTCCCTCTATAATTTTACACTGGGCGAGCCAGCTCTTTTGCACGGCTGCATTATCTTATGTATTCAGCTTTCAGCTCCTCTCCCTCTCCCGATGAGGCGAGGCTTAATTGGGCCGTGGCTTTAAAGTCTGTAGAGCTCTCAACTCTCTCATAGAAACACATTCACGGGCTGCTCATTCACTTCGAGTATGTGTTAGATGTACAAATATTATTTACTTTTATACTCCAAATCAAAAGGCCCACACTTCCTGCTCTTCTACACACACAGTCCATGCAGGAGAATTCACAGTTTGATTCACTTGAATTTTTTGGCCCAGCCAAATATAACCTTATCGGTTTGCTTAACATCTAATTAGAACACTTTTCTCTGACAGTTTACAAATGTTTTATTAATAGGAATCCACATTTGTTCATCTATCTTTAAAATGAACTGTAATGAAAAACGATTTATTTATTTTATGGATGTTCAAGTAGCATTTAAAAATATGCACTGCAATTCAAAAGTAATACAAATTAAAACAACGTTTGAAATAAAAAGATTATTCACTTTCCAAGGAATAAATGTTTTTCCAAACACTATCATTTTAAATATTAAAAACATTATCCTATAAACATATATAATTCATTTTGTCAATATATAATTAAACTAATCTTTGATAATATTTGCTCTAAAGTCAAATGTAAAAATTATGGAGTTATATCATTCTGAATTGTATATGAAATCATAATACATTTTCCTATTGTAGAGAATTAAAATACGTGAGCTGATCTATCAGCATTCTCTCATGCAGGCATTGCAGTTATGCAGTGTGCTGGCCTTAGGGTCGGAAGATAAGCAGGAAGGTTTATTTCTACCCAGTATCAATTCTGCATACAGCATTTAGACCTGTACAGGGGAAGAAGCCTGAGAGAGATCCTTTTTATCTCCTCCAACCTTTGTGTCCCCTTTTACAGTAGACGTGTGGTTGTGCTGTTGTGTTGAGAGTCTGTACGCCTGCGCCTGTGTCTTTGCTGCTTTCAGGCTGATGAACTGCAGATGAGCCATTTCTTTCCTTAAACCTGAGCTTAGAGACAAACTCCTCCTCATTAGTTTTTGTCACTTGTGGGGTGCCAAGCACAGAAATAAATGAGACCACTATCAGCGACTGCCTTGATAACCGGCCTTATCTCATTAGGTTCTACATCAAAGTTAATCAGAGATGGGAATAGTAATTGGCGGACGAGACAATGCCATAGATCATGGGGCTTTTGTAGTGTATGTCATCTCCAAAACATCAGCGGGCTGGGGCTGGCAGATAGACTGCATCTGTTGGAGGGGTGGGGGGGTGAGTGGCTGACAGAGAGTCGGGAGTGAGTGCGCATGAAGAAGCGGGAGAGAGAGGGAGGATGAGAGGGGAAAGGAGTAATGGCTGAGGCATAACAAGCAAGCTGCTCAGAATTAATGAGCTTACTCAATAAGAAAAGAATAACCAATCAGTGTGTGTTGGGCAAATATAAATTGGGAATAATTGCTTGATTGCTTTTCTATAGTAGGCTGATTTGACCACACACAAGAACTGAGAATTAAGATGTCAAGACAAGAATTAATTTGGCAAGCGAGGGCACACAAATGTTGCTCTCTCTCTCCCAGCTCTGGGTGGCTGGGAGGCAACGTAGCCGTGAGTTGGAGCGCACTAATGATGAAAACACAGTTGTAGATTGCGTATTCATTTCCTTGCCTTCATTTTACATAAAGAGAGCTATGACTAATGCCACAGATGCTGGGATATCATGAAAAAAATGTGTATGCTAACAGACTTAATTGGCATTTTTACATATTCCACTCCAGCGTTGATAGCTAGTTGCAGCTGATTGTTCCGTTTGTGTCCTCATTGATTCCAGGGTGTTTTGGGGACGGGTGCGGTCTGGGGGTAGTAATTGGTCTGTTTGGATGCTTCCTGTCCCCAAACACTGTTTATTTTTTAAGTCTTCTACCCTCTCGATTGCCAATTCGCAGAGCCTGAGAGTGTTTCTTTCATTACTCGTTACCTGCTTTGAGAAATGAGGCTCGACCTCCACTCACACACTCTGTGAGAAGCAACGAGGACATGTTTTTGTCCTCTAACAAAGTCCCCGTGGTCAGAGTGACATGCTACAGAATAACAGACAGAAAGAGTGTGTGGAGAAGAGCAACACAACAAGCCCTAATGACCAGCTGCACCCAGACCTTAATGACACACACACACACACACACACACACACGCACACGCACACGCACACGCACACGCACACGCACACGCACACACACAGATACACACAACTGCTATATTTCTATTACACGACAGTATGGGGTAAGGGATGTAAACAGGGTGGGAGATTATTAATAGTAATCACGATCCACGATGCAAGACAGAATCCATCATTATTGGTTGCATTTGGACAGGATCCAGACAGTCCCCATTCAATTTATATTTGAATAAAAGATGGGTTCAAATCTGACCGCATGCATATGAATCTGCACATATATTTGCTCCCACATGCGTCTGGTACTTAGTTCCAATTAGGCTGAAAACAGTGCTGCTGCTGTGACTGAGGCTGCTCACACTGGCTCAGTTATCACTGCTCTGCAGGTTCCAGTGTTTTGCCTATTCATTTTACAATGTGTGTGAGAAAATTGTTGTGTCTCTTTGTGTTGTGAGCTTGTGTGGGAGTGTGTGTGTGTGTGGTGTGTATGTGTGGGAGTGTGTGTGTATGTTTGTGCTGCTGTGATGCTGACATTATGTGAGCAGTGGGGTGGGTAAAGGGAATAAATCAGCATGCTGAGGTCCTGTCACGTTGACGTTATTGCCGCCCTGGGTTTGCCTGCAGCATTATAAGGAGAGGCACATTGCCATGTCCCTCACTGTCACTAAAACACACACACACACACACACACACACACACACACACACACACACACACACACACACACACACACACACACACACACACACACACACACACACGTGTGGGCGTCCAGATCACATGTTCTCTGTAAATTTGCTTTGATCCGCATTGCACCTAATTGAGTCACAGATTATGTCTCTATTTCCACATCAAGGAATTAAAAAATGTTAGATTATTTCGCTAGGGGATTAAACCACATTTTTTGTATGTTACGCATTAACCTATTAGGCTAACTCATCTGCATTTCTAATGCCCTGGTGCAGACAGCTGTCACTGGCCTGTGAAAAAAAAAAGATCATGCAATCCTTGAATGAGTGATCCCGTTCCGATTAGTGGCAGTGAACTTTCCTGAGCCCAAGTGATAAGACTGCAAAATTCCCAAGTTGCCAATAGCTCAGAAAATTATCAGACTGTAGGCAAAGGAAAAATGGTGCCTTCCGGCTCATGGGCTTCAATCCAGGGTCTGCCCAGATTGACATTATTTAAAGCTATGGAAATAGGCTCTGCCTATCTGGCGGATTGCTAAAATAAGAAATTCTTCCAGCAACATTTATGAATACGCTGACAGGAGAGGATACGGAGGAAATGTGCTGTGTGCATTCTCAAAAAAGCAATTTGAGAGTAATTTCATGATTTTATGATCTAATCTGTCTAAATAAATAAAACAGTTTAAAAAAACAACATATTGCTGTAATATTCTTTGAAGGACCAAATCAATTGTATGAAGAAGCTACTTTAACAGGAAACACTATATATGTACCAAGTGTATTGTTAACACACAGTGGAATTGATAGGTTATTGTTTCACTGTAACCATTTTTGGGTCTTCCTACGGTATATAACAAAATGGCACCTTTATTTGTGCACTGAGGGTAATATAAGGTGTATGGGGACAGTATTATTTGGTATTAGCATTTCATGTTTGTGAAAGTAGATTCAGTGCTGGTGTAGACTCCATAGTTTCCGCCTGTTGGCAGATGGGTCCCGTTGAGCATGCACCCACACTAGTGTTCAATTGAGAACGTTGCCATTTTTCATAGCTTAACACCAATGAACACATAGGGCAGTGCCACACAAGCATTTACACAGGGTGCAGAGTGGTGTGTGTCGGTGGGGTTGTGTGTGTGTTTGTGTGTGTGTGTGTGTGTGTGTGTGTGTGTGTGTGTGTGTGGGTGTGTGTGTGTGTGTGTGTGTGTGTCTGTGGGATTTTCAGTTTGCAAATTAGTGTGTGTCTGCATCCCTGAGTGTGTGTCAGCTTATGTGTGTCTGCCAATACTTGTGTGTGTGTGCGCCGAGTGTGGGGGGTAGCACCGATCCTGAGTACCTATTTAAATGAACACAAACATCAATCAGCGGCTGGCCCCTCATGTTTTCAGCCTTGGAGGGTCACACTGTAGTGGTCACGCACGCGGTCTTCCCAGGGTGCATCTGTGGCGGTCTAATGACGGGCGGAATATTAATCCGGTCTCGCCGTTTTTGATTTGCTTTTGTTTAAGCGCTATGTAAATGAGGCTTATGCGTGTGTGTGTGAGCAGTGGCGTCAGTCTCAGGGTTGTGTGAATGTAGTGCTGGACACTTCAGCAGGACTAATGGATACAACTTCATTGGATATGGTCATTATCATAGATGTTCAAGAGCAGTGCGACCTCACATTATTACAATAGATCCCCCGCTAGTCGCATCCACTGTCTAATCACGGCTGGGTTTTGCCTGTAACCATGGATCAACACTATGTTCCTCAAAACAAGGCTGAAGAAACATTCGGCTCCCGTTTCTTTGCTCTATGACACACTACATCACATGTTACAAAACACTGCTTAAAACGAGATACTATATAAACATCAATCCATCTGATAAAACTCAACACAGAATACTGACATCGCCTGTGACGAGGAGAGCGCTTTTCCCCCACACAGACAACCTCCTCGGCAGAGAATCCAAGCCAACATGGAACCTACAGCTGCATGCACTCCACACACAGCCTATGCTGAACACAGTGACTGTGGTGTGAATGTAAGGAGTTGCTGTTCACAAAGGCTAATCAATAGTGGGCCAGCCGCCGTGAATCCTCACGGCCCACCCTATTTGACTTAACTGCTCCGTTTGTGCTCCTACTGATCCTGCGGCCTTTGTGTG
The DNA here is from genome assembly GCA_017639675.1 of Aplochiton taeniatus. Lineage (NCBI taxonomy): Eukaryota > Metazoa > Chordata > Actinopteri > Galaxiiformes > Galaxiidae > Aplochiton > Aplochiton taeniatus. Next base: position 12,866,038 of record CM030175.1, read on the forward strand.
CATTGTAATGAGTGCTGACATAATCCTAGGGATTTTCCTGGAGGCCGACCCCATGCACCCCCCCCCCCCCCCCCCCCCCCCCATCAGGCCTGGGGTTTACTGCCGGTCCAGGAGGGCTGCCAGGGGGTTGGGGGGGTGGAGGAGATAGAGCCACAATGCCCCAGACCCCCATGAGATACTTTTTAGGGATGGTTTGGAGTTCTCTGTGATAGAGCTAGTATCCCATTTTAATCCTATTAACGCTGCCCAACAAAGACTAAATCTGCAGAAGGACAGGCAAGGCTGGGGCTGGAGCTAGAGATGGGACTCGGGCAGATACTGGGGCAGGGTAGCGGTGGTCCCTTAGGGGGGTGGAGAGATATTGAATTAAAAAGCCTGTCCCCGAGGGTGATCATTCTTTTCACTAAAGAGATGGAGAGTGAGGAAACAAAGCACAGTGACAAAAAAAAAGACAGAAATTGCTGAACAAAAAGTATCTTTGTCCTGAATCAGCCTCAAAGAAACGGACCACCAATAAGCGGCGTCTAATGTGCACAAGGTTAACTCATTCAGCAAACATCCATCTTGGGGTTTGAAGGGTGTGTTATTGCCGGAACAGGGAAATAAATGTGCAGCAAAGGGAGGCACAGGAAGCGGGCCCGGTGCCTTGTGGGTGTTGGTACCTAAAGGTTGAGGAAGAAAAAAATGTGGAGATTCTCAATGCGCTTTTGTTTTGGGCTCATCACGGGGCATCGAAGCTGAGTGTGCTGGTGGTCTCTGCCCCAGACCCTTAGAATAGGGGGGCTTTTTACACAGCTAGAATGGCATCTTTAAGTCCCCCATTGTGAGGAGTGAGAGGGGTGTGACAGGGCCCATACAGACAGAAAGCGTTCTTTAGCCAAACATGGCAGGATATGACTCTTTAAGGGCCAAGGGTATGAATGGACAATCACCCCTGCAAAGAATGAGGTACTGTGTAGAAACATTGATACTACATTTCCTAACTAGGTGTGTTCATCATGCCTAAAAGCACTGCTGTGTGCATGTGTACGTTCTGCCCTTAATGGCCCTCAACATCATCTCTTCCCCGCCTCACTCTACCTCTTCTCCCATTTCTCACATGTCTTGTCACCAAGTTCTTGCCAATTTGTCAGAACAGTCACCCAATAGAGGATATGATTATAACTGTGAGTTGAGGGTCGACGGCATGAGGCATGCTACATCATTATACAAGTGTAGGGAACTCTTTGACATGGGTCATTAAAGACAGGAGCCTCCACCAATGAATGGATACACAGGCCGCAAAGCAAAACTCCAAGGGGAATAGCAAGCACCTCTGGTCATTGCTCCAACATCATTATTTAGATGCCCAACCATATAAACCACTAACCCCACAAGGCCCCTTCCCCAGTGGACTAGCCCCAGCGCTGTGTGGGAAGTATGCATAATCATAGGACCCTGCAAGGGGATTGGTCGGGTGGCTGGCCAGGCGAGATTGACAGACAGGCAGCTCCTGTGAACCTCCTGTGAGGTCTAGCCATCTCTCTTCCCAGGGCGAGGCCCTCTAAGTACCCTGAGATCCTCCCCTGAGCGGGGCCATGCACAGCACAGCCCACAATACATTTATGTATGGGCCTGACCTTTGCTATAATGAGTTCACATCATAACCATTGACCTAAAACAAATTCACAAATGTCCTTTGCCGCTGAGGTGCAGTTGAGGGAAAAAAAGGAGACAGAAACAGATAGAGAGAGACAGAGCGAGAAAACCAAGGAGTGAATCTGTGTGTGGCCGATATTATCCTCGTTCAAATTCTCGTTTTTAAGAGCATGTTAGTTGGAGGCAAATTAGATAATAGCTTGTTTCAATTGTACTGATGATGAAATGGGTCACCATAAAGCACTGACTAAAACTTTTTTATCATGGAGGTAATACATATCACAATTATTATTAGATTCCTCAGATGCAAAACCAGATTTCAAATCTTTGCATCGAGAAAATATATAGCCGTACGACTGTTTTTTATCCTGCATGGATTGATTCTGTTAGCTTATTATGGTCCCCTGTAGCTGTTCTAGTATTGTATCTGGTTGGATAGGATGGTTGTGATATATCAGATTCTGATATCTGCAAATATTTCCCAATAAATCCCCCTGCAGACTATACCAATGATAATGCGTGTAACGGATTTCGGTGAGAGAGAAAGTATATTAGCGGCACAAAAGAGTGGATGTGAGGCCAACAGTTTACAGTGTTCACAATAAGAAAGACCACCATATCAGTGAAGATTGCAAATTCAATGGAAGAAGGTATTGACTGGCTATATTGGATATGACTTCCTGGCTACAGGTATCTATGTGCACTAAAAGAACAGAGCCATTCAGAGGCTCCCTCCAGCGGCATGCATTTTCCAATACGCACTCACAAGCACACTCAGACACTCACACACAGACACACAAGCACACACGCAAACTAGCCCATATGTTTACATCCCAGAAATACAATTTCCATACAATGGAAAGAAAGAGGGGAAAATAAGTAGCAGCCCACCCCACCCATCACCCCAGCTCATCCTCCTCATAATTAGCTCTCTTGTGCCGTTGTGCACTACACAAAACAAGTGCTTCATGGTAGGATGTATTTATCAACATTTCCATTTACTGTGTACAAAAAAGACATAAGCTGCACATTCTCCTCAGTTCACGCACAAACTCTTTTAATTCAGTGAGGAATTGGGCGGTTTTCAGCACACCACAGGCAGACAAGCGTATCACAAATAGCGCCAGCCAGGCAGATAGGCGTTCATAATAAGGGATCATCAGTAATTTTCAAAAGTACTGAGTTCCGTCGCGAACGGCGTTCAGCGGGTCAGAAAGTGTACTTGACTGGAAATATGCATACTGAGTGGATCCTACTCTCACTTTTCATTTGCATTGTGTATTGATTTTTTTGGTACCATTTAATATAATATTATGTGTGGGTCTACGGCGGCTTTTAGGTGTCTCTGGAGAGGGCTAGCTCCATTGCAGGCTTAATGATAATTGCAGCTGGTAGCGGCAAACTCAGGTAGATTTCATCGCACGGCCATCACAGCACACTCGCCCACCTCTACTTTCCTTGTCTATCTCGCTCTCACAGAGACGCAAAACACACACACAAACACACATGCACACGCACGCGCACACGCACCCCCCCCCCCCCACACGCACACACACACGCAAACACACACACACACACACACACACACACACACACACACACACACACACATTTATTGAAGTGCACAAGCATATACAGGGACAAGAAAAAAAAGGAGAATAATTTTTTAAAGACAATATTTGGATGGCAAGCAATGTTTTTTTTTAAGAAATCCTCTGTCCTCCATTTTAACAATTGACCTTATATAATATTAACAAATATATTTTTTGCTACAGAATGACATTTAATAATCGGAGGTAGTCATTCAACCATAAGTAGTGTCCGTATTACTTCTACACATCTGCTCTCTGCCTACAGAGATGGTACTGAGAAATGTCAGCTACTTTAAAACCCCAGAGCAGATCCTATGTGTCCCTGGAGACTAAATGCCATTATTGTAATACATTCAGTCCACAGTGTTGTGTTCCATTGAGGTAAAATGGGCAAATATGTACCCCCCTAATAATGTGATGATTATCACAGGGTTGCACATAAAACTGTTACGCCATGACATCAAAACACAGCAAATCATATTATTGTCACTGGCACGCTCAAACACACATGCCTGGGCTAGCAATTATTAAGCCGTCAAAGCAAGTCGAACGATAAGCGGCTGTTTGGCCTACAGATGAGGTATAATTAAGAAGACGCGTTGCCAAATAGAGCCGGAGATATCTTAATTTGGCCTACACAGGACATCATTCCAGTCCACGGCTGGATTTACAGAAACAAATCTGACCGGAGGGGACCTCAGGTGTTAGGAAGCTCACACCATAATGCCTATGGGGCTTTAGGTTTTCTTGTTTGTCTGTGTGCCTGTGGCTTAGAAGGAATGCCTACCAGCGTTGTACATGGAAGTGGGAGGTGGGAGGCAGCAATCGTTGACGACGGCTGTCTTTTACAAAAGGGCTTAATGCTCATCCCTTGTTTACATCTAGAGCTACCAACAGACATGCACAAACATTAATGAGATTAAGACGAAGCGCTGTGCAATATTTATTAGGCTTGACAAACACTTCTGGGCTTAGTGTGGTGAGGTGCGGGGCTCACTTCGGGGGCCAGGGTTGGCACAGGCCGGGCTGGCAAGAGAGGCAGATGTCTGCCATGCGCAGGAAGCAGGAGTGGAAACACTCCAGCCTCCCCCTCCACTTCTTCACAGAACTTTCAAAAAACACTCAGCTAGTACTACAATGCTGCTTATGTGCGTGGCACAAAAACAAACCCACTCCCTCCTCCGTCCACTGAACCATCTCTGCAACTAACCGCCTCCCCAATTTATTCTCTAGTAACCGATTATAACTTAAAAATGCAAATGTGGGGTTTGTTTTGATCATTGATGAGGACCTCTTTGTATTGTGTGCTAACCTCTATTAGGCAGGATTACAGGGACAGAGGCACGTTGGCATTTGGTAAGTGTCACGGTGACAGCACTTGGTGCTGGAATGCCCGGCTGTCACAGCCAGCTTTATCACTGGGTTTTTCTCCACCGAGTGTGGACTAATAAGCCTAGAAATTACAATTGCCTCCCTGCTGAATCCCTGATAGGCGGAAATAATGATATCAGTGCCCTACTAATCTTCTTGGCTCGCCGCTTGGCATCAGACTATTGAGGCACCTGTCATACTCACGTCTGATGAGGTGAATTTAATCTCTCTGTCCGTAATGACAATGGGGGCCATTTTAATGTAAGGGATGATATTTGTCAAGGTTCTTTCTCTCTCTCTCTCTCTCTCTCTCTCTCTCTCTCTCTCTCTCTCTCTCTCTCTCTCTCTCTCTCTCTCTCTCTCTCTCTCTCTCTCTCTCTCTCTCTCTCTCTCTCTCTCTCTCTCTCTCTCTCTCTGTCTGTTTTTCCCCTCTTCTTTTCTTAGCACGTAGTCCATTTAAAATGCTCTGACGGAATTGGAAGATTCTTGGACATTAGCTAAAGCAAACCAATGATAGGGAATTTCCCAATTTTCTCATTTAATTACAAATCAAAACAAGTTATGACAGTGGTACTTTGTATATGAATTTCTGAGAACACGTTAAATAAAAATAAAGTAATTTCTTAAGAGAAGCATACTTACACCAACAAATACAGCTGCCATATGAACCACATAGCCCTTCTGTCAATAATAGCACATTAGTAGTATGTGTTCATGCTAGTCCTTCACATTGTTATACCCTTTCTGTAAGATATAAAATAATACACAATAGAATGCATTTTAACAGTAGTCCGTATTACAGAAATGGCAGTGCATGTAACTAGCAGGAAAGCTGACATACGAGCATACACACATTTATTCTTAGGCTTCCATGACATTCCCCTCATGAAGGACATGCAATAGGACCTTGGTAAAGACTGTATAGGGGAGGGAGGAATTCATATCAAATAAGACTCTTTAATGACGGAAGCTCCAAGGCCATCTTTGGAAGGATATTCTAGCCGACTCTCTCCCTGGACTCTAGTGTCTAAACCCCCACTGCCATTGTTCAGTTACATTGTGAGCCTAGGAGCAATAGCTGTGGCCCATTTAGCACTGCAAGAAGCAGAGGGTCCATTTAGCTTAATATTTTAGAGTGCAAAAAGAGTGGCACATTTTCATTCACAGAGAAGTAGCTACAAAAATGTTGTAAGCAGCTGAACTATTCTCCCACACCACAAATGCATCACATGCCGCCATCTAGAACTGCAAAGATGTCCTATGTCCTTTGGGTGGAGTGATCAACACAACGGAAAATAAGATAGACTTGAACAATACCATCTGAGTGGCAAGCCCATCACAGACTCAAAAACAGGACCACCATTAACAGTAAAACCAGTATCACTGTCCATTATTTACATGAAGCTCATCTACTTTTTCGCTATTAATAATTTAATTTGATTTTAAAACCAAGAATAGGACGCAGAATCAAGACAATTTTCTAATAATTAAGCACTGTAATGTATTTTTTTGTGTATGAAGAAGCTTCAACTCAGAAGTAGATTGATTGCTGTGCAAAGCCCAACACTGAATGTGTTTAGTGTATAGACATACCAAGCCGTAGAACAGAGTTGATGTTTTGTTTGTTCAATACCCTCCCCTTCCCTCCTCAGTAACTGGAGGCATCGATTGTCGTCATAGAAACTCTGTCATTAGACAAATGACTGCTTCCTCGGGCTGTCAGATTAACTTTGACAAAACAATCAACAGTATGTTATTTATGTACGCTTCTGTGACAAAGAATCGTTAAGGCAGGGCAAGAACTGAACAACACCACTGTGTCCCGAGTTACCCTGTGTCAGGAGTCCACAACAGGCCATGACTACAAAAATCAAACTGTGTTGTTCTTTGATTTTGGTTTAATATGATTTGGTCATCCTGTCTAATTTTGCAATATATTGAAAATACACACTCCATTGAGATGGTTCTCTCTTGACATTTGTTTAGAAGTACTATGAAAGTCAATAAGAAAAAAACACAACTTTAACAAACATAATAAAATGCTTAAAACGTTTAAACTAGAAGTCCTTGTGCATGTGGACAGCAGCGTACTTGGTGCTTTGTTTCCATCTCCTAACTGATTGTCTGCCTGCTTTATGGTCTAATTTGAAATCTGTTTGGCTTTCCTGAAGGAGAGTATTGTTCTTTTGCGTGCTGCGCTGTTCTGTTAATGAGCATGGTTAAGAACATCATTATATTTTAAGTATCATTTGGCATGTTCACAGCGGGGAGTGTAAGACATCTCGGCAATAATCTGTTTTCCTTATTTCATTTTCCGATTGACAGCAGTGGCTCCTCTAATAGATTGAAAATCATTAGTGTTGGGGATCTTTGGTGTGCAGAAGAAGGGAAGCAAACAGTAATGAAGATGTATTAACTACGGGTAATTTGGTTGTTCTTCAGCTTGAGTTTCCCTTCGCACTGCCTAGTTGGGTTTTATATGCATTGATGTCTGCTCAGAAGTAGTTTGCTTCTTGAACAAAGGGGCTGACATATGTTAAGTGCTTTTGAAATCACAAGCGTTCCAGATACGAGGCCTGGCTTGATGAAAGGCTGTGAAATACAATGTGGAAATCGATTTCACAATTTTCCCATTGCCCTCCCTGAGGTACCATTCACTGTCAAACAAGACACTCCTAGGGTGTCCATGGACGTACATTTACAATACTTGCAATAAAGGATAAGAGAAGAAGGCCAGCTTTGTTAAGCTTGATCAATTCTGGTAAATGGTAGCTGTACTAAGTAAAGAGCAAATGACAGGCCCCAAGGATACTCTGATGAGGTTCAGACTTTGTACGGTTTAAAATAGTTTAGGAGAAAATGATCAGATAACAAGATAATAATAGTAAGTAGACCACCACTAAGAAATAAAATTACACTAAAGCACTTACTGTAGGTTAAAAAGGTCAAATGTATCCATGTCACCATGCTACAATGAACACATTTAACACTAGCAAGTGAGCTGTGTGTGTATTGAGTCTATACAGTGATTCAGTGTGGAAAGAAAGTGGGAGTATGTGGGGAAAGACAAAGGACTCTTGAGGGCTTCATGCATCTCATTGTGATTCTCTCAATATGTCCCTGTTGAACCTCCCAAACTATAAACTTATTTCCGCTTCCAGAAACACAGATAACAGTTTTTCCACATAGCTGAGCTGTTGTCATGAGTTCGCCCCTCAATCCAACCATCTATCCTTCCCTCACAGTGTATGTGTCTATTTAATTTAAATGACAGCTCAATGTCTGCAGTGCAACAAAAGGGCCACAGAAAACGGGAGTGGTGATCAGACTAAACGGGTAAGCGCTCATCTGTAGGCTGGCAGTACCATCTGTGGAGATGGGTAAACAGGAAACGCACACAATTAAAATATAAGGCTTTCTCTCTGCTTTTTGTGATTAATGGCTGTGATATCCGTCAAGCCGTTTCACCATATTTAACACTACTATAGCAGTGTGCAGCTGTTGCATTTTTGGCTGTAATGAGAAAAGAGGAGAGAGAGAGATGAATGAGAAATTAAATTGAACTTCAAAATCTAGAATACTCAACCCCCCAAAATATTATTAAGTTTAAACGGTTGTAATAGTGAGTAATGTAGTATCCTGATATCAGCCAGGTGGGAGAGAGATACATTTAGACCCATAATAATAAGTTAGGAAGGGAATCAATTAAACACAGGTCCTTCTTATTAGAGCTGTGATATGTGGCAATAACATTTCTATATTGGCTCTCTCTTCAAAGTGGACAGATTCCTTTTGTGATTTGATCGAAGTAAATAAATTATTGGGGGTCTTTCACAATATCCCTGGGCACCTACTAAGCAAGGGTAGGGGGGAATTATGCACCCAACAAATTGTTAATGATGACCCAGTGATGTCTTGTTAAGCGACATTGTTTTCTCTCAGATCCCTTTGTGCCTGTGCTGTGTTCCTAGTTTAACGAGAAACAAGAAAGCCAAGCTTACCCACCACCCCGCCCCCCAACTTCTTTTCCATATATTTTCCACCTCCTTTTACTTTCTCCTCTTCCTCTCTCTTTTGCAGTTAACTCATGTCGGTGCCTTCTTCTCTCCATCCCCCTTGGATCTACCGCTACTCATAGGGCTTGATTTGGCCGATGAGAACACGCTAGAGTGGGCCCGCTCAGCAGGGAAGGGCCTTTTGATGCAGACCCCCTGGGAGCCAGGCACTGAACCAGCAGTACGTATCACAGATGTGACAGCTTTCATCTGACAGTTAACTTTTCCTAATTAAAGTCCCAAGTCTAATTACATGCCGGCCTATCTGATATTTCTCAATCCAGAGAGATGGTCTGGCCGACACTGTGGGCTGTGCCCATCAGTGATCCAACGGCTGGTGATTGGGAGGTTGGATGTGTTGGTGCCCTCTCTGGTTGTGGGCTCACCTGGGTGTGTGGGTCTGTGAATGCCAAATGGTGTGGCCTCATCTCATTTGCAAAGATGCATCCCCTGAATGCGGAAGTGTAATTATGAATAGGGAGAAAAATTGTTAAAAGAAAAAAAAAATCCCATAATTAGCGAGGCAACTCCAAGCACAAGAAATGGAAATTAGTCACAGTGTAATAAATTAGCCTGTGCATATATTACATGAAACAAAAACCCCTGGGGCCTTGCATTAGCAGTTTGGCCATGAACCTTCCAGTATCTAAATAAACCATTCACTCCTCGGTTATTATCAGCCAACAAAGAGACATTTTTCTCCGTCCGCACTTCTTTACAAATGGTCCTCAATATTAGCTGGGTGTGGTCTCTTTGTCTCCATGACAGAGGGTATTACAAGCTACACACTCAAACCTGTAAACATCGCAGGCTGTCATGGGCTTGTAATCATTTCATATTTTGCGCCCTATTTTACATTGATTACAGCTACCAATTTCTGCCATTAACATTTCTCTTCCACTGATAAACAAATTCAAAATTATAGCTGGTTTTGCCGAGATGGAGAGCATTTGCATCAAAATAATACAGTTTGGAGCTACAAACCTAAATCAGATAGCAGCGACAAAAGCTGACAAATTGCAAATTAAAAAGAATGATGTAAATCAGTATTTTGTCATTAAGCTTCAGCAGCCATTTTGCAGGCGGTATGGGTGGGAGAAACTCATGCTGCTGGTTTTGATGAGTCTTATCTAGAGCTATTATTCATACTTGTCCTTCTGCTTGAATTAAAGCAAGAGTGCTGGAGCCTGTTAAAGCCAAATACTTGAATGGCTAGTGAACTCTCACCTTCGCGAGCATCCATTTAGCTTGCAAATGAAAGCCAAGTACAGTCGTGGAAGCCATAATAGGCCTTTCTTCTTGCAGTGTGCAGTCATTACATACTAATTTCTTCTGGGGGCTCCTCAGCAATTTAAACATTTGGCTGCGGCATCCGTGTCTTGTGCTGAGACACACACACACCTAAAATAACAGCACACAAGGTGTTTGTGCTGGCCACACAGATCAGCTGACCGCAATTGTGC
>CM030175.1:12876256-12991005 GCA_017639675.1 Aplochiton taeniatus
CACAAGATGTTGAGTATAGGAGGGCACTGTCCTCTTAGTTAAAAGGCTTTGTTTAAGACATACTAGAGCCATTGTCTCTTCAGACAGCACTCGAGACTACACTGATGTTTATTCAAATATAACAGCATAAGCACAGGCTCAGGGTGAATTTACAGTATCCCATTTAAAGTTAGCAAAAAGGTCAAAAACAAGACAAAAAAATTGCTGAATTAAATATTTTTTATGCTAAAAAGTACATGTTGCATTTACTACTGGACATGAATGTGTTCAATACTAATGGCTTAATAAGCAGATGTCAAAGATTAGATCCTGTGACATCCCTTGATTTTAATAGAGAACTTTAAATTTAGATATATTTGGATTAATTGAATTGCTTTACATTATATGGTTGTGGCTGTAGAGCATGAATTATCCTCTATAAATATCCATACACGAAGCCTACATTACTACAAGCTTTTGTTTTCAAATTAGCTTGCTAACACTCACCAAAGCAAACATTCTTTAACAATTATATGGAACACAGTCAGGGAACCTGTAACTAGATCGACAGTGCAGTATGGATATGTGGCGCTGAGTGGCACAGAATTAATCCGCATGGTGCTATTATCATAAGCAAATGTGATAAACAACTTATGCATTAGCTTCAGAGAAGATCTGTGCCCAACTGCTAAATTTCTTTCAATAAAATGTCTATCTTATCATTAAACTAGGTTTTCTTACCGTAAACCCTCATATACTTATTCACACACATCCACACTTACCAACCAACACCTAACTGTAAAAATAAAACTATAGCTTTGCCAACTACAAGTGTCTGTCATTGAAAGGATGATAAAAGCTTGGTCAAATCACTTCTGCTCCTGGCACAGAGCCAATTACAGGGACCAATGACCATTGAATTAACACAAAGAACTTGAAAGCTTTTACACTTTGATGCAGAATGAACTCTGGGGATAAAATGCCACACCTTTTCTGTAATTTCACGGGAACTCACCAGTGTTCTCTGCAAAAATAGGCTCACCCACTGTGTAAGGTGCACATCCCCATTGAGATCTATGTAACTGCTGATTTCCTTCAGCATTTGTAACTGTGAAAATGCTTTACATTTACTACACTACATTACTAATAGTTATTGTTCACCACAATGTCTTCATACGCCAGCAGTTGATAATAAAATCAATTGCTTATACATCTTTTCAGGTATTTTCCTCAGATTTTACTATAATAGGCAACCTCTGGAACACTTCCTTTTACTCCAATGCCAATCTAAGACCCGGATTTGAATTAACCCCAAACCCTGCTTCAAAATCTAAACGATAGTGATAAGACTGAGGGAAAACCAGTGTATGGAAGAATAGCCACAGAAGACAGATAAAAAAAACATGTGCATCAGAGAGAGCTTAGCCAAATGTCTCACACAAGGGAAAAATGGGGCTTCACAAAAGATAATTTGGGGAGCATTTGTATAAGCTGTTTATCAAATTATTAACTGCACAGATGTTTCTGACTGGATTGCAGCTGAACATGGGCTTCGCCATGCAGGGAAACAAAGGTCTAAGAAATCATTTGAGAAGTGCACTGAATACATATGCTATCTATGATTTTTCACCAAAAAATTGCTAACTAACTGAAGTCACACTAACTAAGTAGTGTGTTAAAAGAAAGATAGATGATTTGTTTATTACATACATAGATAAAATATAAATTGCAACTAATTATGCATACTCCCCTTTTATATTATTTTCTTTAAATAAAAAATGGGTTCCATGTAGCAATATAGAGCTACACTTTGAAATGTTACTGAATAACAACCATAACAAACACTGTAATGCTGTCATATTGTGACACAAGACATGACTGGATATATACTATTTTCAGTATTTATACAATTGTAGTTTTAACTAGACATGTGAAGAGCAAAAATATTTTGCTGTTAAGAAAACAAAACAAATTATTGGACAAATAACGATAATGGAAAAAAGCAAACAATACAGTTTTGAAATACAACGTTAGAGCAGCAAGACTGTTGGTAAACTCTGGCTAAGGTTTATGAGAAATTGACATGGACCTTATTTGGTGTTGTTGCAGTCTGTTGGATCTTGATTGGGATGCGGTGCTGGTACTTTGGATCTTTGATTGGGGTCTCGAGTGTTTGGGAGGTAAGTAAGCCTGCTTTGGGTTGTTAGCTTTTGGGTTTGTTTATTTTGGACCTGGTGCAAGCGACACTTGTTTTACTCTATGAAATCTGTTGGCAATCAGCACCTCCTTTTTAATAATTGACAGTAAAAAAAGACATTCTAAATAAATTAATTCTCAGCAAAAAATATTTATAAAAAAGCACTTAAGGTCTCTGTACTTTACTGTAGGCACAGGAAAACTGTGAAATCTTTGGGTTTTCCAAGTATTCCATACTGCTATGAATGAAATGCCAGAGCAACCGTATAGCTGCCTGGTCTTGCTCTAAATATCTACCCTCTCCCTCTCTCTCTCTCTCTCTCTCTCTCTCTCTCTCTCTCTCTCTCTCTCTCTCTCTCTCTCTCTCTCTCTCTCTCTCTCTCTCTCTCTCTCTCTCTCTCTCTCTCTCTCTCTCTCTCTCTCTCTCTCACACACACACACACACACTTTCTCTTTGCTTTTACAGTGTACTGTGCAGTATACCGCCTGACAAAAACATATCTAAATATATTTAGATGTGGCGCCAACACATCAGATTTCTACGTTGCAAGTAACTTCATCTCTTCCAAAGTACCTCCTTTTCAGCTCTTCTCTTTGCTGAACAAAGGGCAATACAACATATCAATTATACATGCAGGAAGCAAACAAGGGGATTTATACTACAACAAATAGTCTCACAGAGAAATGCTTGTTCTCTCAGTGGACAGATTAGCATGTTAAAAAGACATCACAAATCCAGAGTTCAACAGCTAAAGAGCAAATTGATGGCGCTGGAATTGTGGAAATAGCTTGATTAGGGTCTTCACTTGTAGGGGCTGCCAATTACGGCATCAAAGCAGAGAGATACTGTATGTTAGTATAGCTGCCCACGACAAAATATTATTCCTATGACCTTGGAAACCAAAACATGAAATCATGAGACCTGTTGAAATTAAAAACTAAGCTTCCATAGCCACTCTATAATGAAAGTATTTTCCTGCGAACTTTAGAATGATTTGGCAATTACTAGTACTCCTCATTTCATGCATAGCGTTTTGGTTCGCATACTCTATATTGACTGTAAAACGCACCACAACATATTGGTTAATTTAACCTGTAATCCCGATGTAACTATGGCCAAACGCGTTTGGGAGTAGGCTTCATATGAGGTAGCCTCCATATAACCTATTCTGCTTGCACTACATATTAGGCCTACATCACATGATAGCAGAATATTGTTCTCAAAGTATGGTTTCAATGTTCCAGTCATTTTTGTTGTGTTGAAAAATTACGTGAGTATTTGTGGAAGTGGCCATCACAAGTTGTGTAGGTAACAAACCCGCAGCCGTGGGACTAATCACAGATCACCTGCGAAGTGATGATCCCCACATTGAGAGCGACCTGGTTGAAGGGGAAAGGCATCGTTAGTAGCTGAGGGCAGGAGCGCAAATGGGAGGTAGGATGAATAAACCACAAGAATCTACTTACAGTACTTTCATTAGATTTTTAGTGACACGTTTGTTCAAATATTCATTTTCTTAGTTTGAACCTGTTCTGCCAGGAATTATTACCCGGATATGATCAAAGCTGCGACATATACTCTCAGTAGACAATTGTCACGTGGTGCCACTATTTACAAGTGGAGATTTCTGGGTAGCAGTAATCATGGCAACCAAAACAAGCCGGCTTCAGCAGCCTCTTTCTACAGCGCGATGCTTTTACACGGTAGCTAGCCAGCAAGCTAGCTATCAGCTCGAGAAGAGAGTACACTACGGTTAATCTTAGCTAGCTGGTCAACTTAACTTAATATTTACAGACATGGCTTTCTGTAGGGAGCAATACTTTGAACGGATAGGATCGATTCAGAAAAGTATGCATGAGAGGTAAGTTTTAACTAGTTTCCCCCACCAACGGTAGTAAAGACAGTTACGTTAACGTAACGTTACGTGGTTACAATATAATATTGAATATTGGACCGTGCATGCCAGTTATGGGATGGGATGGGATGAGTCAGGAGTAACGTGGCGGTTTTCCCTTTACTTCAGTCTTTTTAGCAAGCTACTGAATACCTGTAACGTTAACGTTAAGCAGCATACATGTTTTGTATTCTTAGCTAGCCAACGTTAACTCAGTATATTGTAATTATTCTAGCCACAATACTGGCTCACTTCTTGCATCTGTAGACAGGATATGTTGTTAGGGCTAACGTTGGATAGCACAACTAGTTACACTATTTACTTACACCTTAACCTGAGCTACACGACTAGCTATTGGTGTTCCGGTGATTTGTTGGCTAGCTAACCAAGATACCCAGCTGACATTGTACCAACTATCTATGTAGCTAGACAGATGGGTAACCAGCAACATTACATGCAACGTTAGAATTACTAATAGCTACACAACTAATAGCTACATAACTAACGCACGTCAGTTTATTTAGCTTGATACAATGGTAACAGTAATGGCTAGTTTTAGCTGGAAATGCACCTAAATTGTCTGTGTATTCCTCTAGGGAGAAAAAAAGACTTGGCTTGGAGAGGGAGCTGTTTGCTCATTCCAGATCTGATAAAAGAGTGTAGGTCATGTTTAAATCATACCATACCTTTGTCGTTCGTTGTATAGTCTATTTGTTGTTTGAAGTGTTTAAATAAGACACTATCTGCAACATCCATAGCATAGTAACTGGTCATACTTTCAGCTACATTTACTTGCACATCCAAATTGTATTTGCATGGATTCATATTAATTATAAACAAAAGTCAACTGCATTTTTTACAAGCCTAGAACTACTCTAGCCACACACGACACTTTTTATGTTGATGTAAAGTCCTCCATAAATTGCCCTCTGATAGTTCTGAAAATCAAATTTGACTGGAAGTACATTTTTTCTCTCTAGAGTTTGCTAATTGAATATCTATTTGTAAGAATATTTTAAAGTTTCTTTAACATGATTATCATTTTCTTTGCCCCCAGTTCACAGATAAAATTTGCCAAGCTATGTGGTTATCTCAAGGAAATCCGTGAAAGGGAAACGCAAGCCAAAATCAGAAACCTTGAGCTTCTGACAGATGTGCAGTGCATTGAAAATAATATGAAGGAACTGCGTCCTGACGCTGGCCTTCTACGCCAACAAAAGGTAGTTTACTCATACGTATAGGACGCCATGTTTTTATTTATTGCATGATATATGCCCCTTTTACAGAAACAATCAGAACAAATTTAACAGACTGAAGACCATTCGACCTATATTTGAACCAGAACTACAAGGCCTATATAACTAATTCACGCCTGCTGCCTCATTGCAGAAAGTTTGGAGAGCATACAGAAATGCACCGTTGACTCCCTTGTGAACAATGACAAACAACAAACTGTATTTTTTTTTTTGACATGACTGTAAAACCATAATCTTACATCATACTTAATGTAGTCATAGACTCTCTTTTCAGTGGTTCTCTTGCTTTGAGGATCACAGTTGTGTATTGGATTTCATTAAATTCAAAAGAATTCATTTCACATGGGTCTGGTCAGTATTACAATTTTAATTATAGACTTCAAATTTGACCACCTAACTTATGTAGCACGTCACGATTCCCAGCCCCTAGCCTTATTTCGAATTATTACGCATGTGGCAGGAATAAGGTGAAATGCTGGGATGCACAGCCTTTTATGTTTTATACTCCCCCATTCCTTGCCTTGTCAGATCTATGAGGCCTAGATGAACTAATGTGAGAGGTTTAAGATTGATGTGACTAGTTTAAAAATTGCAATTTTGTTGAGGCGTTCAAATATAATCTCGATTTGTTTATTCATGTGGGTGACAGCAAGTATGTTAGTTTGAACTCCCCACATTTGTAAGAGGTGTGTTAAGTGATTAGCAATGTCATTGTTTGTACACTTTTCACTTAATAGGATTTAACTTGCAGCTCATGTAAGCTCATACTCTTTTGGTTTCCTTTTTTTTTACTTTGTATGTTTTACATTATTGACGTCTTTGCAAGAAACACTGAATCGAAAAGGGTTAACTGTTGCTTGTCTGATCATCTCTAAAAACGTATCTGATAATAGTTGTGAACTTAGTTCAAGTAAGCACAGTCACAGGAAAGCTCCTGCAAAAGTGCTAACTATTCGATATACCTACAGAAGTAATTACTGCTGAGTAATTCAGTATCCCTTCATGCTAAATCTTGCTACAGAGATAATGCGTGTCTAATGAAAGCTTATTCTGGACAGAATGCTCTTTAGGCATTATAATAAAAAATATTAAAGGTATCCGTTCAATTGCTTAGCATCATCCTCTAATTAGCATACACTGTAGGGATATTTAGTCTCAATAAACACTCAAAAGCTGCAATTTATCACTGCAAGCAAATTGAGCAAGAGAGAAAACAATGAACGAGATTATCACTTTAAACTCAATGGCAGTGTTCACTGCTCAACAGCTTAATATCAAATTAACAAAATTGGTTAATTATAACTCGCCAAATTAATTGCTTGATATTGAGACACTGGAGTGCTCCAGAGGTTTATTCCCTCTCCCCTCAAGCAGCTGTTTTGTTTGCTGTATATTCATTTTTTGTCTTTTTTCATGTTTTTTTCTTTTTGCTTTTGCTTCCCTTTAGTCTGCTTTTTAATCCTTTCATACAATTAGTACTATTTATCACTGTGTGGTCACCTTTAGTGGCATTGTAACATGTCTTGCATTGTGTCAATTGTTGTTAAACTAAATAGCATACAAATATGTTCAAATCTCCACAAAAGAAAAAGTAAACACAAACAAACACAAGCAAACTTGCATGCATACACATATCACACAATTGCAAAATGTCTTACTGTTTTGTCACTTACTGGACAATCAGTGCAAATGGATAACAAGGGTAGTAAGCTAATTAGCAATTTTCATTAACAAAAGTAGCCTTCATCAAATAAATTGGTATTGTTTTGAAGAAAATGCCTAGGATGTTTCTGGAGTTAATCCAGTGCCCTTAACGGCGCCATTAGACTGTTTAATTGGAGCTGGGATTAGGGCAGTCAGTCTGGCTACTCAGATAATTGATTAAGAGTGTTGGCAGCCATTGTGGAGGACACTCACCGGGGAATACTTGTGGTGACTGACTCTTACGCTTGAACATTTAGAATTTCACTGACTCATTTTCAACCATGCCTAAATATGTTTCCAGACCATTTTTTTATTTAGTTTTAGTACAATAAAACAGACCTAGTGTTTGTATCTGCTATTTAGCATGAAATACTCCACTAGATTCCATGGTATAGCAATGAATAATAACATGTGTAACTATAGTCAAAGTAATGATATTGTATTCTAGTAAACTTAACACATAAGAAGAGTTAATCATTTTAACCACTTTGTTTTCTTCCAGGCTAAGTGTCTGAATAGAATTTCCGAATTTATGTCAGCAAGGAAAAACGGAGATGAAACCGACTGTGCAATGGACATGGTAGGAAATGTTTCTAAATAAATTTGTTCTAACATGTAACTTGGTCCGTTTGGTAAAGAAAAAGAATGATTATAATACTGCTTTAAGTCTTTGTTTGTGGCAGTGCAGTAGAGTTAATAATTTGCTATTCTGGAATGAATATAACTGAATTACATTACATTACATTAAAATGTAATTGAAAAGGAAACACATTTATCAAATTTTTTAAACCCGAAAAGTAGTGTTAGCCTTTTCGATTCGTTCTTTCTACAGGATCCACAAGGTTTATGCAAATTGATCTACCATATTATGTTTTCAACCCAGGAACAGTTAAGATGTAATTGAATGAAAAGGAAACACATTTATCTAATTTTTAAATTCAAAAAGTAGTGTTAGCCTTTCAATTCGTTCTTTCTGCAGGATCCACAAGGTTTATGCAAATCTGAACTACCATATTATGTTTTCATCCCAGGAACAGCTCAAAAGGTTAGGCTACATTATTCCAAGCAAATCTGTGAGGGAGCCTATTTTTAAACTATGTATCTGTCTTAGTACATGTGTCTAATCCTGGTTAGTGCATCTGTACAAGCAATGCAGTTCAAGCCCATAACTGCTTCTCCCTTCACTTAAAGCAGTTAAAGCTCTTTTAGATGAAAAGTCTAAGACATCTCATAATAACTTGGAGCATGCTGTCTAGAGCAGTCACTTGTGACTCTGTGCAAAACCCCCCTTAGCTTGGCGATATTGTAATCAGCAAAATGGTACCGTCACTCCATTATGCATACAAGCCACTGCTGGCAGTGTGCATGTCCCTCAGGCAGCAGCATTCATTAAGAGAAGCTTACCGGGCTGAAAGCTGGAGACAGATGATAACGGGATATGATTTTCATATTTAATACATTCCTTGGAAGAGCACGCGTGTGCCGCAGATTGATAGAAGAATCAATTGCTACTTTAGTGAAACACTTTCTACTTTGCCCTGCAGCTACCGATGGAATCACTCAGCCAAGAAATTAACTTTTCCTCTTTTTTACCTTCTTTGTGGATCTGCTGGGAAGACTGCATGGTTTACAGTGAATGTTATTAGGCAGCTAACTGTGTGGTATTTAAGACTCTTATCAGAAAAGAAACAGAAGCCATGCTTTTGGTTATTTTATTTGTGGGAAGTTTTTTTTTAAATATATATTTTCCTGCCCCTTTAGTGCCATTGCAAACATGTATCACAACTGGTGAAAAGGATTTCCAATAAGATTAAAAGTTAAAACATTGATTGGGAAACATTCATCTGAAAGAGGATTTGAAAATAAGTCTGACCTTGACCCAAGTACACTATTCATATTGTAGGTCAAAAAATACGGAAACTTAAGTGCTGGAGCTACATATTTTTTCATAAATGCTCCTGCATTTAAAAATAACATGAATAGACATTTGAATTAAAGACCACTTGTAAGGATTTAAATGATGTTCATATGAACACTTAGGAATCATTAATTTAAGGCCCAGGTTTTAATCAGAATATTATGTTTGACATTGTAATCAGTAATAAGACCTAAGAAATAACCTAAATTACCACTATGAAATCGTTTTTTTTGTAAATAGAGATAAAGATTCCTATTTATTTATTGTGTGTTCTTAGGCTCCTGCATTAGCTGGACTCCATAAAAATGTTTCCCATCCACAAACGTCCCAACTGGCCCCAATATTCATGGCTCGTCAGACTTACACAGGTTATGTGGGCGAAGATGCCACCACAAGTGTACACTCACACCAAGCATCACCCGTTTGTTGCTCGGACCCCACGGAACGCCTGCAAAGTGGCCTTTTGAAGGACTCCAAAGTTTCCAGAGAGGCCGCTCCCAACAGCCGAGCGCATTTATCAGATGACATTTCAGTCTCAAACGATTCCCTTGATGGCTATAATTTGAGCGACAAACATGAAAAGATGGAGGCAGTGGTTCCATCTGTACGTGCCTTAACAGCTGAGGCCAGTGGGCCTTTTAAAGGTGATGAACAAGGGCCTTCACCTCGAGCGACCTTGACAAGGCCTGAGAAGAATACATTACCTCCTAGCAGCAGTATCCTTATGTGTGCCAGGAATTCACTAACAGAAAACGCTCACTCTAGAGAGTCTGCCCATCAGCAACTCGTAAAGGAGAATGTGGAGAAAGGTCCTAAGAGGTCCACACCTGAGACTGAATTTGGAAAAGAACCTCAACATGAACAAGGCTTGTGATCTTATTTCTCATTATTGCATGTTGCCACAAAACTGAAAGTAATGTTTTTTCCTCAGTTTGGTAGTCTGTAAATCTAATGTGATTTGTTGATAACAAAATGTGAGTGTTACAATAAGACATTCCAGAACCTTCTCTGTATTTTCAGGAATAGGTGACATGGGCAGTATACCTAGTTCCAGTATGGAGTTGTCTGTAACCAGTGGCAGTGACCTGTCAATCTCTCTGACTGACTCTGAGCTGGAAGATTTGCCTCACGGTGTGGTCAAACTGAACACCCCTAACAAAATGGAATCCCGCTCAACTGGCTCACCTGAAAACATTCCCACAAAAAAAGGAAGTGAGCACCAAAGTGTGTACAGCCGGGAATTTTCTGTTCTTGAGTCCAAGACTCTAAGAAAGGATACTCAGCTTTCTAACTCTTCAAAAGAATCATCCGCCAGGTATGCTCCCATCAGCCATGTCTGTGCTCAGCACACGTGGTCCCAATTGTTGGTTGCCAGTATTATCAAAATTTGTTATCATACATATCCCATATATCTTGAGGATAAATGGCGAGACTTTCTCCAATTCATGTTAGATTGTCCGCTAACATTAGCTTGTTTGCTTAGCCTACTCACTTGTGTGGTTTGGCAACTGTCAGTCATCAAACAGCCAAAACAGCAACATAATTTTACTTCTCGTAAAATAAACTTGGTTGGAAGAAAATTGCATTTTTAGATAACTTTGGGCTGGAAAGGCTATATTATTATGTACCTTCAATAATTTCATGATTAAATAATCTATAAATATTATGTATAGCACCTTTAACACACTATTCTTAAATCATATTTTACAGCAAGCTTTTCCTCTTTTGTTTTATATAAATTTTCCTAGCTTCCTAATAGAAAAGGAAACCATAAAAGGTTAGGTGAAAAACAATCCACGTGATGGGGGCCTGGCGTTAATTTGTTCATTTTATTTATTTTTAAATTTCCGACATATGGCAATCAATGTACCGTTTTAGTGGGTGTGCTCGCATTTCTCACAAAAAATAGCTACTGCATATCTGTGTTCATTAAATACGAATACAGTACTGGACTACTGGTTAAGGGCTTGCAAATAACTCTTTAAAAATGTAAAAATCCTTTAGATACCTAAGATACTTGTGCTATGCTGCTTAGTTCTAATGTTCCAGACATTCCAATCCTAACTGGAGGCACGGGGATGCTAGAAGCAGGCAGAGACAACATGCTGTCTACACTGCCGCCACATCTGCGGCTGACAGGGGAGGACCGGGGTGGTGGGGCGTGACGCTCCAAAAGACTTCTCAGCACTGCGAGGCATAAGCCCTGGCGTAGCACCTTACAGGGACAGCTCAAGACCCGTGACCAACAATATTGCAATAATCCAAGATAATGCTGTAACAGAACAATTTTCTGCTTGAGAGACCCCGGAAAGTCCCAATGGAGGAGGACATTTGTGGCTTCATAGAGTGTTGTGGAGGGTGGGCATGTGGACAGCACTTAGAACTGCAAATCCACAGTGATGGCCTCTGAGTTTCAGGATTGTTTTGGATGGGAATTTAGGTAGCTAGCAACAGTAAACGGGATGTCAATCGCTTTCCCCTGGACATATGCTGCTCTCCAAGAAATATGCCATTTCTAAAACATGCTATTTCTTTTTTGTCACAAAAGCCAAACCTGCAGTACTTTTAGTTGGAAGATTGAAGCTCAAACATGTTATTTTCTAAACTCTGTTTGTGCACATTGTTGTGTCTGAGACAACAGGGATATCAACTGAAATTATGCAGAGAGATGTTCCTCTTTAGGTGGAAAAATGTATGTCTGTGTTTTTGTGTGGTGACATAAGGTGACCTCGAGGAATTGCAGTAGGATCTTAGAGATGGTGGTGGTGGTGTTGCTTTGGAGCTGTGTTCTCATTAGTAACATTGGTTTGTGTGGATGTGGAGGAAACCAAAGGCTTTGATGTAAAGCACAGAGCCTTCAGACTGCAGCTTGCTGCGCCTTTTCGTGACGTCAAGGTTAGAATTGATATCTCCCCATTCAGCTCACCGGCTGGAAAAACAAGCCCTAGGCAATTCATTAGATTATCACGTTATATTTCCCTCCAATGTGGTCAGTGTGAGTGACTGCTGGACTCAAGCATTAGTATACTTTCTTTTTCTATTATGCTTTTATGAATCAACTTCTCTATAATACTGCAACATATGATGGAGAAACCCGTATGATTTCTTTCCACTTCCGGTTTACACAGCCTCTCTTTTGACTGGTTTTGTGTTTCGTTGGTTGGTTCATTGTTTGACTAAATGATCATTTGGGAAAAAACAAGAAATGGAAACACCAAATCTACCTTTCTCCATTAGCTATTGTAGCACTTTTGTGAGCACACCATAATTGAAGTTGTTTATTTGTTGGATTGTACATACTTACATACGTTTGCTGCTTTATGCCTCGACACTCGTCATGCTTCCTCTTTCCTTTGTGTATGGTTGACACCTGTGACACCAATCACTCGACGTGAGACCATTCCATGTGGCAAATCACCAAGGAGAGTCCACTATTCATGGAGTCAGTAATATCTCTACGAAGAGGCTGACCTTTCTCCCCACTAACAAAACTCTCCTGAGGGTGCTGAGATCTGGACACACGGCCATGCCTAAAGTGAGATTGAAGACCTTGTAACAAAACCCTGACAACAATACGGAGAGAGAGAGGGAGAGTTGTACCGCACACAACAAATGCACTTTTTTTTCCTTCTTAAGGTCTCTTTTTGAAGAGCACTGACAAGTAAAGTGGAGAGAAAGATGATGACTATTTCAAGGCCCACACTGACAGAGAGGGAGAAAACACAGAGCTTTTGCCTATGCTACTTCAGCCGCATTGAAGAGGACTTAGCGCAGAAGGATTGTGCACTACAGAATGTCATGGATATAATTCAAGCTGCCAGCTTAATCAGAATGTTACCAGGAAACAACCTGCCAAAGAGAAAAGGCAATTGTTGGCTGACCCCTGACCCGGGAGCCCAGTATAGATTGCCATACATTCCTTTTGCCCCTTTCATGTTTGGGCGCCAAGGATTTCAACTTGGGGTTTCTTGAGAATTCAATGAAGGCCACCCAGAGCTCTATGCTCAATAAAGAGATGGATTCCCAAAATCCACATGCAATAGCCATCTATTTTCTCTAAGCGATATCTTATATTTTACTCTTTATGATCAAAGGTCTGGATTGTCAAATTGAGCAACTACATTTAGTCGAGGTATTTTAGGTCATATAAATCTAAAGTAATGTCCTGAAATGTACCTCTGTATTGCAGCTAACCAGCTTCATTCTACCAGCCTAAATGGAATGATGTATACCTTCCATTCACTTGTCTAGGCTTCGAGTTTAATTGTAAAAGGTGGCAAAAAGCACACAATCCTGTTCAACAGAACGTCTGTAAAATCACCCCCCAAAAAGCTGAAATAATCAAAAAAATTTCTTCCTAAACTTAAGATTTTTTTTTATCATTCAGTTCAATCTTTAATGCAACTTGTTTTTTAGACTGTCTCTTGAGGGACTTTTTCATCTAATGGAGAACATCGAAGGACGACTTTGTGGGGAACAAACACAGATCTACTCTTTGGCATCAATCACTTTGAGAAAATCCAATGAACTGATCAGGTATATACATAACTGTGTATTTGTGTTTACACAGTGTATATATATCTCCTTGACAATATACTATGAAATTAAGAAAAATAATATAAGGTTATGTATGAGCTAACTCATCACAGTTTTTCACAGGAATCACATAAGTATTTTATGATGTTCTGCCAAGGGCTCTCGCTGTCACCCCTGCACCAATAATACAATGCACACACCCACCCTGACACACAGGCATAAAATTCATGGTTTATATATTTTCTTTGTCATAAGAACTAGGCCTAACCATTGTGATGTTTTTTTTCGAAAGGTTGTTATTTCATAGATTTAAGAACTCAGATTTTCTCTTGACTGTTGAGTTGATTCGATGGCAAACTATTTGATGCTTTTTATTCTTCTGTTCCCATAAAGGCATACACAAATGTTGTAGTACTATCACTATCAGACGGTGCAGGGTTGTGCAGTTAAAGTCATTTATATAATGTCTTCATGTGGCTGTGGTTATGTGTACGTCTTATTTGTCCGTGTGTATGAGCTCTTAGCAGCTGCTGGCAGTGTAAACCCCTGACCCGCAAGGCTGAGCCCAGGGATCCGTGCGATAGCTGACTGTTCTCTATATATCGGGCAGCCTTTGTAACAGCGGAGCAGGCTTGAATGACGAGGACCTTGAAGCATGTGGAGCAGTCGTCCTTCATCAGCTTCAGAGGTTGTCATGGAGCACGTCAAAGGGCTGCCTGCTTCCACAAGACCTAGTTAGTGCTCACCGGTCCACCACCAAGCCCAGTGAAATAAGGTACGTGTCCCCCCCCCCCTCCTCTGCAAAGCCACCACAGATATATTTACTGTTTGATGTCAAAGCTTCTGAATTCAGCTGGATTGTTGAAAGTGTTTTTCATCCTAATAAAACGTATTATTGGGTACTGAGATTGCGAAATAACAAGTTATGTTTGATCATTAATGGTATTCTTGTAGGAATAGCTCTAAAGCTTAGGTTAAGATCATAGATTGTTTTAAATCGTGAGTTTTTGTATTTTTATTATAAGTATGTGCTGTAGGATTATTATTTGGTCAAGAAGCATGTGTTACAGTCTAGGTTCTTCTCAGTATTGTCAGTAGTGTCTTTGAGCCTGTGTGTGTGTGTGTGTGCGTGTGTGTGCGTGCGTGCGTGTGTGTGTATGTGCGTGTGTGCGCAAGTATATGGATTGACATTTTCTACTCTTGATTCTGCAATGAATTCAAGCGAGTAATTCAGTGCAGAGCTATCAGTGTACTACAAGTACAATAGACCGTTCTCCAGTTTCTTAATGAAAAGGTGACCACTTTGAAAGATGAATTCTGCTTTTTAAAACAAACTGTTGCCGATTCCGCCATATGTGATTACTTGACAGCCTTGCTGCAGTGCAGAAGATGTAAAGGGAAAAGGACATGCTTTTCAACACTTTCTGAGATTGTATCAAGTAACTGCTTCCATGTGTTCATCCAAGAATGTAAAGGTTATTTGCACAGGAGCGTAATGTCATGAGTAAATGAAATGTGCTATCTGGGCCTTTCATTCCTTTTGATAAAGACAAATCCTACGCCTTCTGTGCACCATTGATTTCCAAGAGACCTTTTCTTTCTGTGTGTAGTTACCTTGCTGAAGAAATCCATTGCCTTTCTAGTCAGGGACAGGATATTTTTTTACATGAACATTTATGTCCTAAGGTTATGGATGGCATACTTAGTTTGCTTTACTGTCTTTGTGCACTTTGTGTACATGGCTAACACGACTTGTGATCATGCCAAGGAGAGTCAGCTAGCTCTTTAAAGCGTCGATAAATGGTTAATAATTAACGTAACAGGCAATTCCTTTGTAATCTGCATAATAGCGATATCAGTTTTTTTCTTCTTCACAGTCTTGTTTACTAGAGCAGAGACACTCCTTCACGGTGCTGTACGTTTCTCCCCTTCTCCCTGTTTTCTCCAGCTCCAGCCTCCCCCCTGACGCCGCTCCGCTGTGGGACGGCTGGTTTAAGCATGCCCTCCGTCTCAAGGAGCAGCGTGTCCTCAGCGTTGAGCGTCTGGTTCAGCTGTTCACTCCACTGCTGCTTGAGGCACCTACAGTCAGCCACGCCGACTACAGTCAGCAGGTAGGGTCTGGAACACCCTCAAAATGAAGGACCCCTTTTTTTTTTTTCTTTAAGAATCCTATTTTTGTTATTGCATCCTTCCAAATAAGAAATATTTGTTCTGCTTTCGCTGATTGTGTAGAAGAGGTTTGTTGGTACCAGGGCCCCTCTTTGTGCCTGGTAAGTGAAACCCCAGCACATCCTACTCATCAGATTACTCCAAAGTGTGACCTTGACCAAAAGGAAACCCTGACCCGTGCACTAATCACAAATAACAGGCTCTGCCCGCACTCCTTTCATCCTGGGGCTTATTCTCCTGAAAAACACAGGCCTTTAATTTGTTATTAGCTGAAGTATTGCCGTGGCCCAGGCCTACGTGAATGAGGAGGCCATTTAGAGCATCTTCACAACAGAGGCAGGAGTCTTTGAAATTCCCCACTCATTGACCTTGCAGCAGAGTACGGCCAATTAAACCGGGCAGGAAATTACAGTGAATATTCACGTGGCCCACTTAAGCCGATAGACGATGCAAAAAATAAGCACTCCTACTGTAGCCTATCTCAGTGCTGTCATCTTGCTACCCC
The DNA here is from genome assembly GCA_017639675.1 of Aplochiton taeniatus. NCBI lineage: Eukaryota > Metazoa > Chordata > Actinopteri > Galaxiiformes > Galaxiidae > Aplochiton > Aplochiton taeniatus. The sequence goes on from CM030175.1 coordinate 12,892,415, forward strand.
TTCATAAAGTAATGCCTCCTACAATTTGACTAGCTAAATCAGAAAGTATACCAATCTGTTTTGCATTTGATGAATGATGATGAATATTTCCCTCAGAAAGAAGGATGCTGGTTATTGTTTATTTGTTTGCTTATTTCTTATCCAATCTCTATGGTACTCATTTCTATTCAATTTCCTGGATGGGCTTGCTTGTGTTTTGGCTGTGGTTCTTGTAGCAGCGAGATGTCGCTGTGACATCTCTGAGAGTCAGTGAGTGAGAGTCTGTAGAGGCTCTTGAAAATATGAACTGACAAAGGGAAGAGGGGCGCTGCCACCCTGATCATTGTGTCCAAGAGCATCAGGAAAAGCCTGAGTGTAAATTCTCTATCTCTCTCTTTCTCTCTCTCTCCCTATCAGTCACTTTCTCTCACTGTCATACTCCCTCTCTCTCTCTCTTGCACCCACAAATACACTTCTGTCTCACTCACAACAGCTCATTCTCCTACACTCACACACGAGAGCAAACAGAAATTTCTATTCACGTCTTGCCACACAGCCTAGCCAATGTGACAAACAGGAGCATGCAGCTCACATGCACACTCAAAGAGGCCCTTTGAATATTCAAGTGCGAGCCGTTGCATTCATTGGTTTTTAAAATGCACTGGGCCTATGAGAGCTCTCGGTCCGTGGTACATTTGACTAATATGAAAAGAAAGAAGATATATCAGGAACAAGGATCAAGACCGTTTTGATAGTGCGAATGCTAAGTGGCTAGATTGTGGCTCCCCCCTTCTTAGAATATGAAAGCACATACAGACTGTCACTCTCCAAGTAACCCGCTGATAACAACTCAAATTCTACTTAAAGTTTGTCTGCGAGCAAATCCTCCTGATCATCCCCTTCATATTAGTGCTCATTAAAAGTTGTGATCCGCCGTCTAAGGCTGAGAGGCAGTCTTTGATGCCAGAGAGAAAGAGGGAGAGAGAAAGCGAGACCTATCTCTCTCTGATGATGGCTGGATTGATACAGGAATCGGTGTGTAGCATCTCCTGCTCCTCATCACACAGAACAGCTCCTCTTAATTGTGTATCCCCATCTCCTCAGAGATAAATAAGTGGAGAGGGAGGAAGAGAGCAGTTTGTCTCAATCCTCTCAGCCGTGAGAGGAGATAGCGGAGCGTGTTGCACATTAACGGCAGCGTGATTGCATTCTTTAGGCTTGCGTCTAATCTCATGGATGAGAGGAGGGTTAGAGAAAAAGTATGTGAGTGAGCAAGAAAGGAGGACAAATTATGCAGGAGAAATAATCTTTTTGGGGGGAGAGTGAAACGCGAGAAAAAAGAAAAAAAAAATCTCTGAGAAGTTATTTTCTCTGTGTTGCAAAGTGTGCTGCAGCAGCTCTGTAAGCAGAGCCAGAGCTCGGGTAAATGACTTGCCTAATCGGTAGGAGTTCAATTTGACGCTCCCTTTACAATGTGGGAGCAATTAGAATGTGTTTTTAATTTGTGCCGCTCACAGGCCAAAGTGCTGCTGAGGACACTTCTGTCCCAGTCGAGTGAGGAGTGCCCCTCGGCGGAGGAGAGTGAGTCGTCTTCGTGTGGCCTTCCCTCCTTCTTGGATGACAGCAGAGAGCTGCAGCGAGGCCGCTCCGGCGCGGAACCGTTGCCTTCCCAGGTCCAAGGTCACTGTCACAATAACACCTTAATGCTATGACACTTTAGGTAGACATATTTTTCAAGAATATCCCTCCCCAAAAATGTATTACATTATCACACCATAAATGCGTTTCTATTCCATACTGTGGATTTATAAACATTGAAAATGCTTTCGTTTGAAATGTCAAAACACTCAAAAGCGTTTTTTCTTGGTCATTACATTGTAAGAGAGGCCTAGGTAATGTCGGCTGTATAGGTGCTGTGAATTCAAAGACCAGAGAACGCACGATTTAAGATTTAACCCCAAGGTTTTGATATAGTTAACATACAATAGGGCGATAAAGTACATTACGAATATGTTTTCTGCAGGTTTGCGCAGCTGCCTGTGCCAACGGTGGTCTGTAAATTCACTCTTAATAGAAAGCAAGATAGAAAGAGTGTTGAATCAATTCTAAAAGTACTGCTATTCGCAAGCCATTATCGGTTGCAACAGAAATAAAACTTGCTCACTACGAAAGAAATCACCTTCGCCATAGGCTTTATTTCTCATGGCTGCCTCACAGCCTCAGCCCTCATAGAGCCCTCTATTCATAGCTAAAGAAAGCCCCCAGTCTCAGCCTCAGCGCCAGAGCCCCCTCCCCCACCCCACCTTGCCTCTGCTTCTTACCGTGGGCTTCCCTTTCTTACAGGACTACAAAGTGCTGAAGAGGACAGCCAGGACCAAAGCCCTGTGGAAAGTATTCCTATTAGAGGTAAAAAGGCAGCGCCAGAGCCTTGGTATTCACAGTTCTTGTGTTCTCGTTTGTTTTCCTCCCACAGCAGTGGATAATAGGCTCTTTTAAATGAATGGCCGATGCAGGATGATCAAGGTGAATCTAGGGTCAAAGTCCCACCTGAAGAGCTGTGCTAGTTCTCGCTAATTATCTTGGAGAAAACAGTGTTCGTGTTTTCAGACCAGTCTTGGGCGCAGTTCAATGTATAATTTGCAGGCCACGCATAATGCGAGCAGTTTAATTGTCCGGACGGCAGGGTGCAAGCCAGACAGATCTGTCATAGGTTCTCATTATCTCCTAAACAATACTGCAGCAAAGCTGACTTGAAAAAGACGAGATGTGAAGGCATCGTGAAAGCTCCTGGGGTGTCCATGTCCACAGCACAGTCTCAGAAATGCAAAGCGATGTGCTATTACACTTGGCTATCATATTTTATTCATTCTTTTATGTCCATGCATCCCTAAAGTGCATGACTAGCGAAACAAGTCCAGTTTCCAATTGCAACTAATCAAAAGAAGAGAAAAGGAGCTATTCCCTGTGTAGTTCCATAAAAATATGACTAAGCCACTGCTGGAAACTGGAAAGTGAGCGATGTCTATCTCTGCTATCACGCTGTCCCTAGGAACCGGCGGTAATGAGTTGTGGCCTAAAGACTTGACAAGTCATTGTAAACAGCCCCATTAGCACACCAAGTATAGTAGCTTTAAACAGGGAACTGATTTAAATGCAGATTTTTTCTTTTATTATCTATCAAATCCTTCGTAGTCCTACAGCAAGACATCATGGTGTGCTTTGATTTGCAATCTTGACATTTGTCCTCTTAAGACAATGGGCCAGTGTTTATCTATGCAAGTTATACAGACTTTCCCCACTGCCTATGTGCACTTGTCAAATATGATACCTACTTTACTCCACTGTGCATGAAAGTCATTACGAGTATTTCTAGAACAGAAAATCAATCAATGCCTTCCTCGCAGGGGTGCTGGTCGACGCGATGCGGAGATAATGTGAGAGGGTGATTACCGCCTCGTGGAAACTGACGGTGTATTCGCTTGGCTTAAATCAACAGCTTAGGCTCGCCGCGTAGTGTTTTCACCCCTTCTGTTCAACAGTTGCAAAGACACAGCTCGATGGAGCGTGTTGTCTCATCAAACAGAAAACCTCTGAAAGTTGGAAACCAGGGTCTTGATCAAATATTTGACTGGGGCATTTTGTGTGTATTTGTGTGTGCGTTTGTGTGCGTGTGTGTGTGGGTGGGTTTTGGTTGTTTTCTTTTCTTTCAGAAACGAAAGCATATCAGCTGCTTAAACAATCTGCCACTCAGAAAAGGCTTCAGAGTTCTGGGGAAGAAGAAGAAGAAGAGGAGGAGGAGGAGGAGGAGGAGGAGGAGGAGGAGGAGGAGGAGGAGGAGGAGGAGGAGGAGGAGGGTGAGGATGTGGCAGGTAAGACACGCACACAGCTGCGAGACAGACAGAACTAGCTAGCCACTGAAGCCTAACAACAGGTCTACAGTGTCCATGTGTCTCAGAGTATAATAAAAGATGTCTCACAAAGACGACATTTCCCATGTCTATAAAGCTTCTGAATGGGAATGAATGGGCCCAGCTCTCAGCCTTGAGCCATTAGCAGCGATGTGAATATGCATCAGAGATAACCTTCTAATAGGATGCTCAAATCAAATAGTTTGATCCGTATTGTTTGCTCTTTTAAGGAATAAAGGACATTCATACAGAGGACATGGGGAGGGTTGAGCGCTCCTCACATCAAGACCCTAACCCCCGGTAAGAACCTTGTCATTATCCAGCGGGCTACAGGAAATGGGCCACCAGACACAAAAGTGGTTGATGTACATTTGCATGGCACTCTGATAATTCCCAGTTAATTTCCATAAGATCAAAGGGGCTGCCACCCATTAACTCGTGCATGAAAACAACATGTCCAAACCACACTCACTGTTACTAGGGTTCATCAGATTTCAGGAAGAACTCAAAAGCAAAGCATGCGTTAGATAAACAGATCTCAAAACTCCCAAGGTTTGTCCTAAGAGCACAAACAGGCATAAAGTCAAGAGGGGAATCAGAGACAACTGTTTTGGAATAAGGGGTCTCAAGTATTGGGCCAAGACGAACGTCCTTTCATTTTTTCATCCTTGAACTGTATTTAGAGACGCTCAAATCAGGGCCCTGAGTGGGTCGGAAAAGAACATCTATGGGTAAATAGCTTGCTGTTGGCTAACGCTTGGCACGCTACATTTGAATATCAACACGACTTCATCAAATGTGCAATTGCGCTGCGCGGATCCTCAGAGCGCCTCTTCACTGGTAGGCCATTTGGGCTCTAGTAATGGCTGGGTAAACGTTATGAGGAATAATCTTCTCTGATTTCATGTGATTACTGGGCACCACGCTGACATAAGGGCCTGAAGTCTGCTTCTCCCTGGCCAGGGCAGCATGCTCTCCCTGTCAGCCTATTAGCCCAGGGAAGGGCATAATGGCCTGGCTCGATTGAGCCACTGATGTCTGCCCTGCCCGCACCAATGACTGCCCTCGTTAATAAACATGAGCCAATTTCAGGCCCAGACCCTCTCAGATGGCGCTTTCTCCATGTCATTAAGGCACGTGGGAATCCCACAGCTTAGGTGATAAAACAAAACCCCTGAAAAACGACAGCAAAGCGGGACAGAATAGCATGAGCCCTGATGAGCTGCCTGCTGTGCACATGTATTTATGTACAAAATGGGACTAATGAGTAGTTTTGCATGCTTGACACTCTAATCTCACCCGGGCTAGGAGGGACCCTGCTACCTAAGGGCTGGTGGCCACTATCATGTTATCGCTGCTCTTCCTTTTCTCCCATTTTCTCCTCTTCCCCTGGATGCTTACGTTTAAGCATTCCACTTACTGCAGTCACTTCTTGCGCTTTATTGCTTCTACAAGTGGTCTGGAAGCCCTGCACTTCAGCGGGAGCCGAACACTGCCGCATGCTCTGCCCTCCATCTCTCTCGCCCGGCTTACCCTTTACTTTCTCGTTTTCCCTCTCCCTTTTGTCCTATCACCCTCTCCTTTCGTCTGTTTCTCTTCCCTCGTCCCCTCACTTGTTAATTATTAGCTTTATGTTGTCTGTGAGCTGATGAGTGACATCAAACGGGACGTAGCTGGACTCCACATACAAAAACGGCTTCCTTTCTGTTGTCTTAGACAATAATTATGATTTCCCAGTTAAGCCTAGACTACAGCCAAGGGATTGTAGTTTAAAGCAGAGGCTTTGGTGTAAAAAATGCATTTATAGCCCTTTGTGTGGCTCCTCATTATGTGTGGGCCTGATTCATTAAGTAATTGGTTTGCAGTTGTTTACATGAGTATTAAGTCCCTCTATTCAGGGGCCTTTGAGAGATACATTGTGCAAATGTTGCATGTTATGAATGCAGAATGAGAGGCGGGGGGCCAGTCCTATTGGCCAAACACTGCACTCGGCTGAAAAGAGGGAGAAAAGCATGGGGTGCTGCTTTGCATAGCAATGACTCCCCCTTAATAAGCTTTACAGATTAAATACATGCAGTCTATACAAGATGCAAAGAGATACTCTTAACACATTTATATGTGCTCATTTCACTATTATAGCTTTGGAGAGAATTGGGGTCTTTCATATATTTTTTCTCTCTCTCTCTCTCTCTCTCTCTCTCTCTCTCTCTCTCTCTCTCTCTCTCTCTCTCTCTCTCTCTCTCTCTCTCTCTCTCTCCCACATACTGGGTTTTTCAGACTGATACTTTTATACAATGTTCTATTTATTGTATTATAATTCCCAGGGAAGCGGACAGATCTGCAACAGTTTATTAAGGTTTCAGCCATTAGAATGTTTTTGCTGCTTTTGAGAGTGGCTGTGCGAAATCACTCGTGGTTGAGTGAGGGTGAAAGGAGTAATGCACGAAGGAGTGAGTCTTAATAAGCAGCTGCACTCTATGTAAAGACCACTTGTTCCGCTTTGTACCGGGGTGCATGCCACTGCTTCCTGTTGTGCAAAGAATCATTGTGCGCCTTTGCTACTGTAGGCATTTCAGGTAGCCCTTTTTTTGTTATGATTTTTGTTCCCTTTTTATGTCATAGAAGTCGCACAACAACAGAACTCTTCAGTCATCAGCCGGTGCAGTATTTGTGGTGCCTCGTCTCTTCTTGACAAAACCTTGACTTGACAATTAGTGGTTGTAGCTGTCCCTTGGACAACAGGATGTGCTCAGGCATTCACCCTCCAATCAGCCCCAGACAAAGTGTCATAATCAGAAGTTGGCTCTGTCTTTGGAATAGAAGCAGGCAGAGGCGATGTGTGTGGCATTGAACAAAACAGCCGCAGACAGGGAGGGAGGCAGCAAGGGACTGGGCTCGGGAGAAAGGGAGGGAGGAAAGAGGAGGGGGCAGATCCTTGTTAAGGGCGAGAGGCACGAGGAGAAAGACGGAGTAGGACAAAGAGACGGCGTAAAATTAGAATATTACAAATCCAAAACAGTGTCAAGGAGAGGAGGTGATGAAACCACACAGGTATACAAACTGAATAATAAAAAAAAAAAAGCTAATATGCTATATAAATAAATAGAGACGTTTCAGGGAATCGAAAAAGGATTCACAGGAGGAGATAGAGCTACAGCCTTCTTCCCAAGCCCACCTAAATCTGCATAGTTATTTCCAAGTCCTATGCTCTATCCTTGTAATGCTCGCCATTTGATACTATAAGATCTGAGCAGCCTAAAGAGGGTGTCTGCCGCTCCTGTTGACCCAAGTTGGGGCTTCAGGGTGGTTTGGAGATTTGCCAGCATAGTCCAAAGTAAATGATAATGAATGGCAAACCTGAAGCCAGCATTTAGAGGCTACTGCCAGAGGAGGTCACTCTGCTACTCCCCGTACCTCCCCATTTGGTATCGTATTGTTCTAAATTAGATTGAAGGACAACGTAGTTAAGGAACTATGGGGAAGGCAGTTTTTTTTGGCAGTGTGTATGTACAGTTCTATACATTTTCTTTAAAAAGTGAAAGGAAAATATTTAACCGCTTTGTGTGTTATTTTCATATTTCAACAGTGTGACCTAATACTAGAAAATTATTTATGGAAATATTTCTCAAGTAGAGTTATGTTACTTTGAATATCAAGGCATCTTGTAAATGTTTTCCAAGTATTCCTGCAATGTCAAAATGTAACGCTCAACTGTATAGACAGCTGCCATATTTGACTAGGATTGAGCATTTGTATTTGCTTCTGTGGCTGTTGTTCCAACATCTGCAGTACTTTGTTATGGCCAGCAGAGAGCACTGACATGTTGGCCAGCGCTTGGCGGAACTGACAGGATGGCCTCACACTGTTAGCCCTTTCTGAGTGCTACATCCTGCAACAGTCCATGGCTGTTAGAGACGTCTAAACAATGTTGCTGTGGGTCATAGCTGGGAATGGAGTAGGAGTTGATGGGAATGATGAGGTGACGGGTCTCCCTTTACCTTTAGACAAGCGCCTGGGTTCTAGAGTGCTTTTGTGCTATTACCATTTCTGTGTGGGTGGCAGGAGCTTAAAAAAGACAGGGTAAATAAAGGCAGTTCTCTACCTATTGGGCTGTGCCACAGCCCAAGTCGATAGGAAATGCTACGTAAGCACTAGAAGGATTTTGTTAGTTAAGACAGAATCAGTGTTATACATGTTGTCCCGTAGGATCGGTCGACAATGGTGGGGTTGAGGTTTGATAGAAAAGGCAAACTTCAGTCATCAGTATGTATGTTTTTGTGTAGTATGGGACAATATTGTCTTTGTAGTAAACATCAAACAATAGGTTGACAGTTTTTATTAAGTCTATTGATCTATTGCACAATTGCATGGTTCCACTCTCAGAAGTGTGAACAGGCAAAAAGCAAACCATTATTTTAAAGTACTGTATCAGGTACCTTTTGAAGGTAAACAGTAATATGCACCAATCACAAAAGCTGTTAAAATATAGACCAACAACAATGTGCAACAATCACAAATGTTGTATTGGGGGAGGGAGAGCAGGGACGACCTGAAAAGGGGCATTACAATAGCTGTAATTTGCATCATTTTACACATTACATTCACCTCTGTCTACTGGAGCCTGCAAAACATGGGCCTGCCCAGTCTTACATATTCAGATCATTGCCTCAATTAGGGGAAACTGCTGAAGATGAACTGGCATAAATGTTTATGGAAATGGAATATTGGATTGGAGGGGTCAGAGCCAGACTGGGCTCTCTATGATAATAGCCTTGTCTTGAAATCAGCCCTGTCCCTCATCTGAAGTGGAACAGCTGATGGACAATTCCCATGCCGCTGAAGTTGGAGAAAAGAAAAGTCCAATTTACTCCCTGCAACAGCTATTATTCTGCAGATATAGGAAGCAATCGTATGAATTATTACTGTACTATTTCAGCACTGTCTACAATTTTTACTTTATAAGAATAGCTTGGTGTCACTGTAAACAAAGAGCAGTGCTGTAAACGGGTGTACTCTGGTCCTGTGATCCAGCAAGTCCTTGTGCTACCAGAACATTAGTTGGCCCTAACTCGCTTTGATTAATGATTGTTTTTACTTGTAGTTAACTTCGTAGGCTATGAACAAGCATTCTTCTTTCCTTCCACCTATATCTCCAAGGATGCCCTCCTTTCAGACCAATACATTCCACTCTTAGTACTCTACAACGTACCGAAGGCATTGATGCTCACCTTGCTCTGGGTTACCCTTAAACTACTTAATGGTACTTCATATTAATAGTTTAATACAAAGTGAAAGCTCATTTGATTCTCCTGCAAGAACTCCAAGGTTGCACTTCCTAAACTACTAGACTATGTGGCACAGTATTGATTTATTGTCAAGAATTACACATTTTCTTTGTAGTATTCCTTGAGATGGGCAACCTTGTTGTAGAGTGCGATAAAATATGGATTTTCTTTTTTCCAAAGCACATGTTGTTAAAAAAAAGCGTGGCCAAATGTTCCGTCATTTAAAAAGAAATGTGTCATTAAGACTTTACTCACATGACAGGCAAAAACCTTCCTATGCATTTCAGGAAGAAACGCAGTGCCCTTTATTATGCCGACAGTTGATTCATCTCTTATTATTTTCCTCACCTGCCGTGTTTCACTTTCACTTTCTATTTTTTATTTTTTTATTTGCCTGTTCCTCAGGTGGCTCTCTTAGTATTTGTTAGTCAAAGTTGATTCTGTAGAACAGTATTATGCCTGCCTTAACCAATGAAAGGTTACAATCGTATTCCAAGAAAAGATCTTCTAGAAATCTTGCTGTTATGTGTGCATAGTTTACTTTGTAATGCTTATGCTGTCTACATGGGTGAAGTTTTACAAGCCATGATAAGCATTTTAATATTTAATATATTTATCTAGCTATGATGAGTTCAGAGTTATAATGGCAGGGGATTCCGCTATACACTGTATGTTTCCCTTTCAGTCGTTAAAATAAATAAATACTATTATGCCCACTTTCTATAATCTACCTATCATCTACACCTGCAGAGGTTATTTTAGCTGAATCTTTTACGCTTATAGTATCACAAAGGAAACCGCTGGCCTAGGTTATATTTTGGATTCGCATATTTTCTTTTCTTTCTCTTCTAAGCTAGTGTGGCTAAATCTAAATTGTATAGTTTAGAAGAAGGCCGATTGAAATGTGCCAATTCAATTTAAGCTCTGTACTGTGGACAGGCACATATTCCAAAGCTAAGTCGGAAGAGGGTTAGGATGGTTTTTACAGTGGTTGTAAAGATAATGTATCTGAATTGATACAGATGGAAGAAGACAACAGGTGATTGTTGGTTTGTGCACATCTTTTCAATATTTTCTTCTTCATCTAAAAGGAAACCTCTTTAGCATTGGATGCAAAACAAATGAGCCGTATGGATATACAATAACCTGAGAGATGATGAAGATACATTGTGGGGCTTTGAATAGGCCCTGTGATGATGTAAATTGAAGAGGTGGCCTTTAAAAGTAGAACTGGGGCCTTGTTGCATATGCATTAAAGCAGATCAAAGCCTTTGGGGGGTTACACATTTACATAGCGATATCACTGATGCTATGGGAACCTAGCAACCCAGTCTTTAGACCACTTCTGAATAAAGAGGGCCTCGTGGAAGTCCTTCAGTGCGATTAAAACAGGAGTCAAGGAAGTTTCCTTTACTGCTCTGTCCATCCAAAAGGGGCTTAGCCAGCAAATCTCCTTTGAGGATAAGATAGGTGTCCTTTAAATCATGCGTTACACACACATTTTGGTAAGAACTTTGGTGAAGGGGGACTTTGCTTTTGTTAGTGCTTGCTGTGCATTAGATGGTGCAAGCATGTATTCATGGTCTAACGGTTGATGTGATTGCACATGTGTAATACATTCTTTGTGTTTCATCTTTTAATTATTGGCTTTGGCCATTTTCTCATTAATTGCTTGTGTCAATACAAAATGTCTTATGTTTTAAAAAAGGTACGTTATTATTATTATTTATTTAGCTCCACAAGCTTTTTATATCAAACGCAACAGATTCTTGCAATATCTCAAAGTTTCTGTGAGGATGTCCTTTTGAATTTAGTTTGAATGGAAGTTGGTCAAATAATACTTGATTATTTGTATCTGTTTATGTTTAAAGGAAACACAAAACAAAACAGAGAACCTCTGCCGTGCAGTCAAAAGGTGAGTGTATGCAAGGTGACATTAACAGGAAGTAGTCTAGACTAAGGTTTAGACTATACTATTAGATATTGTATTAGTCCTGCAGGGGGAACAACTACATGGGCCAAAACTACACCATCTTCACTAGCTTACAGTTTCTTTATAATAATTCTGAGTTAAATAGGCATTACTATTAAAACCATAGCAATACAGTTGCAAGAGCACAACGCCTTTAAAGTTAAATGTCAATTGCATTAATTCGTCATAATGACATGTATTTGTCTTGGTCTGTCTTTGTTCTGTGTTTAGCATTTTGGGGAGAATCCGATGATAGCAACTCAGAAATTGAAGCTGCATTGCGTCCTCAACCCTCGAACACAACTGATGACTTTGATGATTTCTATGATTGACTTACCTTCAGCAGAGCTGGGAGATGTGAACTTGTTTCTAAGAAGAAAAAAAAAATATTCTTCTGTCATCAGTTTATGCATTATGTGCCGCATAAAATCTATGTACGGTTGTGAAGACAAATAATAATAATAGTTGATAGCTTTCACTGCAGATAAAGTATGTGAACAGTTGTTCTTGCACTCTAATGTTAACCCTGCTTCAATCTCTTCATCTGAACAACTCTTAGACCTCATAACAACAGCTTGAAATAGATTAAACAGATCTTTTAAAGCGATTTGTTTGCACTGGGCTGGAAATCATGCATTTTGAATGCCACAAGCATCTCCAAGTGGTCTACCTCCAGCGTGCTCGAGTGTAGTGATGTGAGTCACCTGTGAAATGACAAAGCACAATGGCCACTCTGCATGGTACCACACGACCCATGAACCTGCTGAAGAGGCCCATCTCCCAGGACATGATGTATAACCACATAAAAAAAAATGGATACTACCACTGACAAATGCTTAGGATCTCATTTTGGAATTATCCATTTGCCATTATTAAATAGTAACTCAACTGTCAGGCAAAATGGTTGTAGTTGTAAGATAGATTCCAAAATGCCCTAAGTGCTAGTGAAATCCCCAAAGGTATGTTGAGGTTTGTTTTGTCCTTTTGCCAGTCAAGTTTTAAAACAATTCAACTGCAATATGAAAGGAGGGAAAGATTATTTGAAAGTATACTGACACAGACAGAGCAGTTTTCTTTTGCAAAAATAAAGTATTGAAGGTATTTTAAAAACGTTCATGTGAAATACAAGGAGTTTAATGTCCCATTTGTAGATGCCAATGGCATCTAATGTAATAAGTTAATAAGAGTGGAACTACATATATTTTAAGAATCCAGGTAGACTGAGGAAGGAAAGATATAACGTCACGTTGTGACCCCTTTAATTATAGAATAGTGGACTGCTCTCATACTCATCCTAAAACAAGTTATTTAGAACCTAGTGTTGGCAGCCACTGGCAAGGCACACATGTTTTAAGAACTTTAGCTTGACTGTATGGCAGATCTATAAAGTACAGTGGGACTGGAGTAGAGTCACAAGCTCGTTATGCTGTTTGCGACAGCAATATTTACTCACAATACAGTAAAGCTGTGCACGCAACCTTTTTTCATAACGTTTATTCATTGTAACTAAGAGCTATTTCTATATATTTAAAACTGAATAGGCAGCTTAGGCATTTGTTTACTTCGAAATTAATTGATCTTGCTTTGTATCCGACAATTATTATTATAATTTGTGTTAAATTTTGCTAGCACACATCAACCAATGCTGCAGCCAGTTTTTCCAAAACTCTTCCTACAGTCTGCATTAGCAACATGTATCTTGTCCAAATAGTTCATCTCACCTCCAAAGCTCATTCAGCCCATCAAAACACTCCATACATGTTTCAAAATAAGTCGTTCAACCATAACACTGACAACAACTCAACCCCAGAAAACATACATTGTCACTCATAACACACAGACCTAAAAACGTTTTTTCTACATATTTGCACATAGTGATTTCCTTAATTTACGTAATACGAAAATTTTATATTTGAACCAGAAATCAGTCTTTCTGTAATTCCAGGGCTGGAATACCTAATACTGTAATTAATATAAAAAAATATATATTATATATATATATATATATATATATATCTCAACATCTATAGTATAATAACTCATACTGTACATTACTGTGAGAGTCTTAGTCCTGTCCTACAATCTCATGTGTTTGGCCTCAAGTTCTCATAAACGTCACACCTTATGTCTTCCTGTCAATGTTTCTTGGAAAGTATTTTCTCCAACCTGTCTTCGTTGCTCCATGTTTTTAAACTGCCGCCCTCTTTGGTTTGTTTGATAAAGAGGCTAAAAACAGGACACGTGAAGGCTTTCAGCTGAATTTGCAATGATCTGTGTTTGGAATTGTTATTATTTCATTTTACTGTAAATATTCTGCTAAGATTTCCTCTATATTTCAATGTGTTACCTGTAGAAATGCACAGAATTTGCCATCAGTCTGTTTTGAATGTGTTTTTAACAGTTTTGAAAACAGTGTGTTAGCATTGGAAAAATGTCCTGCAAAGTATATAGTGTTTTGCAGGTGGTGTGGTATGAATGAGAAAAGAGTTCATGGACTCTGAAAATGGGGTCATTGAATGCATTATGTGTGAAAGCAATGAAAATGATTCACAGTTTGGTCCACCTAGACTTCTGTTTGGCTGATTGTGTGAAGTGTTTTGACAATGTGACTTCAGTTTTGACCAATGCATGTTAGTATTCGAAACAACTAATATTATAAGGCTCAATTGTCTGCAAAGCTTTTCATGTGTACATAGATTTTTTTGTTTTTTTAAGTTTGTGGGTGTCGGTACTGGATATTATGTTATTTTGAGTTAGAGGATTAACAAGTGCTTTACTTTAAAGCGCATTACAAATATTTGAATGACATGTTAAAGAAGCAGATATGTCTCAAGGTTCCTAGTTGTGTGTGCTTCCGTCCAAGATAGACTACACACTTTGCTTGTTTACCTTGACATTACCCTTAAACACAAACAGTCTTAGACTGGACAAGCTGATTGGGTCTTTAAATGTTCTTTTTGGTTTACCGTACACTTTATATCCCTCACTGAAATAAATAACCTATGTAAACTTCGATTTACATTATCATTTGTTAAGTCTAGGGCATCTTTTTTTTAAAGCTGTATTGTAACATAGTAAAAGCCCTGGTATTCAGTGTGATTCCATTAGTCAGCTTTTAGGTGACTTTACATGCCTGAACCTTCTAAAGTAGGGCTCAATGCTCATTACCAGTAATGGCTTCATCCAGCCATGACCTACCACAGCAAAGGGATGGTGGTAGAATAATTCAGAGTTTGCTAAAAAGGCTCCCCAACATAATATCTATGTTAAGGAGCGTGTCAACAGATACTTGAGTGAGGCAGACAGCTCACGGGGTTATAATTTACCAATATGTACAGTAACCACACAATAAACCCTTTTTGAGGGAACTCTGCCTGATCAACACCTGTATAAACGCAAAAATCATATTCAGGGTTTAGCGTGTGATAAATAGACGTTCAAGATGAGTTTGAATACTGGCTTATTGCTGTCTAACTGCACAATGACATCATGTCTCCCACACAAATACGCAAAGACAGAATGTATCTATATCTTTCAGTTGCTGTGCATACACATTTATCTAATTGCTATTACAGTGTTATAATTGGATTATACTTTATATTTGAAGCTTTTTAAAACATGTATCAAATGGCGTAGTGGTTAATTTGCCTAGAAGCCCTATCAATAAAATGCCAGCAGCAGTGAGTGTGTCTCTTGTAAACTGAGTTGGGTGCATAGATCTACAGTGATATGCTGAATGTCATTTGATTTTACAAAAATGTTTTGACCTTCAGTGCTTTCATGTGTATATAAAAGTCTATTTTTGTGTCTGCAACACAAAAACACTTTTATCTAACATGGACAGCCACAATTGGAATTTACTTAGAAATGGATAAGGCCTTATCCTAGAACCCTATGAGCTCAGGCCGTAATCGACATACCGTATTCTACTGACCCTACCCTACTAAGTAGATTATTTTCATTGGTGCAGAGCACCTCTTTACTTTATGTTGCTATATATCTAAATTAACTTAAACTATTGAAGTGGTTGACATACAGGCAGTGCACCTATCACCCAAAGCAAATATACTCATCCAGCTTGACCACACAGCCCCCACGATCCACTTTATCAACAAAATGACCCAACTGGACTCAGAACCAGGTGACATACTTGCAAGACCGTTTACATTATAACACCATTGTTACTAGTGTAATATTGTAATGGCCTTAAATGGTAATCTTGTGATATTATCAAAGCACAAATAACTATAAAAGCATACCACAATATGTATTATTGATGTGCATTATATTTGATCTGTTAAGAGCAATGTACCATCATTTCCATTGTTGTTAAGCCCTATTTCATTCAGGGCAGCTATAGCAATGTTTTACACAGTTTCAGTCACACTCCCACACACAGTAACAGCAGATGGCTAACCAGTACAACAGCAGTGCTGTACTGTTCTGTAGCAGCTTAGGGGTTAAGTACCTTCTTCAAGGACACAGCAGCTGTTGAAGACGGAGAGAGTGATGTCAGAAACTGTTCAGTTGCCTATTCACCTCCTGACCCAAATTCACCTTGTCAGTCAAGGGACTCGAGCCAGTAACCTTATACTCTCCGACTCTTCCGTCTTACCAACAAGACCATAGCAACCCCAGTGCAGTGGTCTGCAGTTCCTATTTTTAAACTGCTGTATGTTAAATACACAGATATAGTTAAATCATCAATACTGTTTCAACCTTAAAATGACTTATAACATTTTGTTATAGGCTTCTACATATGAAAATATATATATTTTTATATATTTGTTTATAGAAAAGTATTATGACTCATATTTTAACATTGTTGCAAAGCTGAAAATTAGAAGTTTATAAGCTATTGGTACAATTACATTTCTTAATACAATCAATGTAGTACGAGATGTACCAGATGTACTGCTGTCCCAAGCATTCCACATCCTAATCGAATTAGTGAGCCCTTGCTCAACAGTTTAGACTGCATGCTGCATTTCCAAAAACACTGCCCCACTGGTAGCTCATCTCCTAACATGTGCATTGGTTGAATAATGCTTTCATGCTTTGCTATCGATAACTATGGACACTTGAAATTCATACTTTATGTATTGCACATTTATCTTAAGAATAAACACATATGAGCAGGTTCTAGAACTTTTGATTTGCATTACTCTTTTGGCTAAAATTTCTTACAGAAAGCTGACAATTCTCCTTAATCCAGAGGTTCGTTATACCTGTTATACTCATGCTATTTACATTTAGATATATTTTTGTCCTGAAAGTGTTAGAATTCTGTGCATGGAAGCAAAGATGAAGAAGATGAATGCAAATTGCAAACTTAAACACACTCTGACAAAATGATATAGCTGTATTCGGTTGTTTGCATACTGGATATTTGTGTAATGTGTTCTCAAGGCCCTTGAGCGTGCACCTTCCATTCTTTTCTGTCCCACTTTTATTTTGTAACCCAGAATAATCGTTTAAAACAAGGTCATGTGATATTCAATAGACCTCAATTAAATATTCATTCATTCTGTGGCCTCTTCAGCATCTTCTTTGGGTATGTGTTGTTGGAGACAAAGGGTTATGCTTTTGGACATGCAGGCCTGGACTGTTATAAAAACATCAGGAATTATTTAGTGTTAGGCAGTTTGTTTCATGATCACAGATCGTTTGAAAATGTTTAGTTTGGCAAAAACTTGTGTTTTTATCATACGATTCTGAATAAAAATGGTTTAGTTGACTTTATCAAGCCACATTAAAGAATGAAGGTTGGTAAGCTTGAGTGTGCTGTAGTGTAGTCTAAACCACGGTACAGTATACTTACATCTGAGTTAAAAACATCCATCTTAGTGCATGGATTAAAGCTTTATTATTGTCTGCTAGGCAAAATATATCGTATCATAATAGCCCTGCTATTACATTATTGCTTGTTCCAGCAAATATCTAAGAACGCAGTATATGGAACAATGAGTCCCAGGATGATTTGCACATGAATAATGTCTGTGAATGAGAGAGTGGTTGACAGAGGATGGCCGTCTCTCCAGAGCCAGGGGTGCCAGGCCTGGGCAGAGAGGGTCGCTCCCCTCTGCCCTCCACTCTAAAGCCCAGGTGAGGTTGTCTAACACAAAGGGCCAAATGAAAAAGCTCTGTTACGTAGGTTACCAAAGACCTGATTATGGGTTTCTCAGGAAGAGTTTTTTTCCAGACTACATTATAGGATGTGTTTATGTGTCGCTTCATGGGGGCTCTTGTAGAGTGCATACCAAGCAACGACTCTACCTGTGATAGACCTTATTCTACCTGTCAGAGCTCTGCTCTCTCTCTCTCTCTCTCTCTCTCTCTCTCTCTCTCTCTCTCTCTATATATATATATATATATATAAATATATATACTAATTATATGTATATATATACATATATATACATATATATATATATATATATATATATATATATATATATATATATATATATATATATATATATATATATATATCTTCTATCCTCTGTGTTGGCCTAAGTGATCTCTCCCTTTTCCCAGCTCTCTCTTTCTCTACTCTATGCCTTTCCCATGTCCAGTGCCTGGCCTGTAGGTTGAAAGGGCATTGAGGGACCGACAAGAGGGGCACAGTGGATTTCTGTAATGAGAAAACCCAACTGTGGGTTGTAATCAGAGTTATAACTCTGTGATGCCAAATTCTTTCTTGAGATGCTTCACGCCACATTATAATTAACCATATTTAACATAGAGCAGACTCTCTGCTTATAGGTATTCCCAATATCCCATCTCTCTCTTCTTTCTCCCTCTCACTCGCTCACTCTCTCTTTTCGCTCATCCTAACCTATTTTCAGATTGGGTAATTAATATGGAAAGGCATCATATTCAGAAAATTCCTATGAGATGGGCTCGCCAAAGCTGTTAAAGCCAAGTAGGCAAATTAGTATTCATGCAGGTTTTCCTGTTGCAAGTCAGTTTTCCCTGTGGGACCAAGTAGTAAATTGGGTAGACAGGCAGTGCTCATCCTTGATTGTGTGAGCAGAATGCCACTGCAGCAGAGCAGCAAAAAACATTCCTTAGGCAGCAAATCAATTTCAGTGACCTGCTAAATGGAATTGACTACTGCATAATTCTTTAACCCTGCATATCAGGGAGAAAACACATTCTGAGGTAGAACGATTACTAGCTATTATACAAATTCATGGTTTCTGTATTAGTTAATAACCATTTACAGCTAAATTATACATACCCCATGACTCAGTGGCAATAAACAATTGCTTTAATGTACTAGTCATGTCTTTGTTGTGTCAATTAACTAGATCTCAGAAACCCCCTATTATTTAAAATGGAAAAATGGCATGTGAAAGACTTTGTTTTTAGATACACGGACATTTGTATGTAAATTATGAATTTAATATTCCTGCTTGCAATAAATACCCGAGATGGCTTTTGAGACTATGGTTTATGCACCATTGCATTTAATGTTGTTAATGTAAATTATGATTTATGCATCTCCATCAAAGCACTCACAGAATATTTGCTTACACAGAATGAAGCATTTTGTTCTGAATGCATTTGAACAAACACATGCTCAAAATAGCCTAAAGCTATCCGAATTTATTTTGTTTTCTGTATATTTAGATAATAATTGCCTTTCAGCAAGTGTCACTTGTATTGTTTGCACTACTGACAACTTTCACACACACACACACACACACACACACACAAACACACACACACACTTTTTTTACAAAATATATATCTTTTTATGATACTGTACATTTATTTATTTATTTAAGTTTAGTCTGTGTGTTACATCCTGGACACATTTTTGTCAGAACAAAACATTCTAACTGAGTGTAGCACAAAGCAACTTGAACATGTATCCCGGAACTGAAATTAGCCAGTGGTTATTTCCAGAAGGCCCAGATCATGAGCTATGGCTTTGGTTGGACTAATTATCAACCACACCTCTTCAGTCAGTTCCCTAGGTCTATTAGACCCAGCTCAGCAATCTGGCCCATGGTAATTCTGTCTTCTGCACTCGCCAGCAACAGCATTGACACCGTATGCTCTATGATTGAAGGCAATCTCCTGGCGAAGGACTAAATTTATTCATGGGGTCGTTTCCCTACAGCCATGGGAGACGTGTCTCTCTCCGCTTGCCTCACGTCCACAGATTTACTGCATGCATCTTTTCATGAATGCACAAATAATGCCAAATTATTTAAAGTTTTTAGAAGCGCTTGTTTTGCTATCCTTGCAGGGACATAGTGGTCTATGGGCTGGCCCTTCTTCATGATATAGACTTAACTGGAAGCATGGGGCTAGGATAAAGGGGTGCTTATTGTATTAGATCTGTTCACCAAGACAGACACTTTATTGTCCCCTTCATAGAAGGGAGGGAAGTTTGTGTTTGGTATAGCATTGCCATTGCTCCAATCTCTTGAAAATAGAAATGTATGTAGATGTTACCAGAAGAATACAGGGTCAGCCATTGCCAAGTGGGAGAAATGTTTGTGTCTAAATTGAAGGATCCAAACTGGCATCCTACCTCCGCCTTTCATCCACTACTGTCATTGATGTGACGTGAACAACAGGGTGGCCCCATTTATTTCACTGTCATTTCTCTATTGATCACCTTACAAGCCTGTTCTATCAAAAGGGATGTTCAGTCCTTTTTTTGCAACATGCACTAAATCCAAGGCTTTTTTCTTAAAAGTCGGATAAAAAACTTTTAATCAGCCACTTTATATAAGATTAATTAATTGGATTATTAGATTATTTCTATGAGAGCCGGAGCTTGTGCGGGAGGTGGATCGCTACCAGTTGGATCTGGTGGGGCTTACCTCCACGCACAGCCTCGGCTCTGGTACCTCAATCCTGGACAGGGGTTGGACTCTATTCTTCTCCGGAGTGGCCCAAGGTGCGAGGCACAAGGCGGGAGTGGGGATACTTATAAGTCCCCGGCTGAGTGCCTCTATGTTGGAGTTTATCCCGGTGGATGAGAGGGTCGCCTCCCTATGCCTGCGGGTCGCAGGAGGGAAAACTCTGACTGTTGTCTGCGCCTATGCGCCAAACAGTAGTGTGGAGTATTCGGCCTTCTTGGAGACCCTGGATGGAGTCCTGCATAGGGCTCCTGGTGGGGACTCCGTAGTCTTACTGGGAGACTTCAACGCACATGTGGGCAATGATGGAGACACTTGGAGGGGCGTGATTGGGAGGCACGGCTGCCCGGATCTGAACCCGAGTGGTGGCTTGTTATTGGACTTCTGTGCTAGTCATGGATTGGCCATAACGAACACCATGTTCGAACATAAGGATGCTCATAAGTGTACTTGGTACCAGAGCACCCTGGGCAGAAGGTCAATGATAGATTTTGTTATCGTGTCATCGGATCTGAGGCCCTATGTTTTGGACACTCGGGTAAAGAGAGGGGCGGAGCTGTCAACTGATCACCATCTGGTGGTGAGTTGGGTCAGGTGGCCGGGGAAGCCTCTGGACAGACCTGGTAAGCCCAAACGTGTAGTGCGGGTGAACTGGGAACGTCTGGAGGAGGCCCGGGTACGGGAGGCCTTCAACTCACACCTCCGGCGGAGCTTCTCTTGCATCCCTGTGGGGGCTGGGGGCATAGAACCAGAGTGGGCAATGTTCAAAGCCTCCATTGCTAAAGCCGCGTCTGAGAGTTGTGGTCTCAAGGTCTTGGGTGCCTCAAGGGGCGGTAATCCCCGAACACCCTGGTGGACACCAGGGGTCAGGGGAGCCGTCCGACTGAAGAAGGAAGCCTTCCGGGATATGTTATCCCGGGGGACTCCGGAAGCAGTTGCAAGGTATCGACAGGCACGGAGGACTGCAGCCTCGGCGGTGGCAGAGGCGAAGCAGCGGGTGTGGGAGGAGTTCGGAGAAGACATGGAGAAGGACTTTAGGCTGGCACCAAAGTTGTTCTGGAAAACCATCCGGCACCTCAGGAGGGGAAAGCAGGGAAGCATTCAAGCTGTATACAGCAAGGATGGGACGCTGCTGACTTCAACTGATCAGGTGATGGGACGGTGGAAGGAGCACTTTGAGGAACTCCTAAACCCGACAAATCCCCCCTCTATGGTTGAGGCGGAGCTAGAGGATGATGGGGGATCAACGCCAATTTCCCTGGTGGAGGTCACTGAGGTAGTCAAACAACTCCACAGTGGCAAAGCCCCAGGGGTTGATGAGATCCGCCCTGAAATGCTGAAGGCTCTGGGTGTTGAGGGACTGTCATGGATGACACGTCTCATCAACATTGCGTGGAGGTCAGGGACAGCACCTAAGGAGTGGCAGACCGGGGTGGTGGTTCCCCTATTCAAAAAGGGGGACCGGAGAGTGTGTGCCAATTATAGGGGCATCACATTACTCAGCCTCCCCGGGAAAGTTTACTCTAGGGTGTTGGAGAGGAGGGTCCGGACGGTAGTCGAACCTCGGATTGAAGAGGAACAATGCGGTTTCCGACCAGGGCGTGGAACAACGGACCAACTTTTTACTCTCGCAAGGATCCTGGAGGGGGCCTGGGAGTATGACTATCCGGTCTACATGTGTTTTGTAGATTTAGAGAAGGCGTATGACCGGGTCCCCAGGGAGCTATTGTGGGAGGTGCTGCGGGAGTATGGGGTGAGGGGGTCACTACTTAGGGCCATCCAATCTCTGTACTCCCAAAGCGAAAGCTGTGTCCGGGTTCTCGGCAGTAAGTCAAACTCGTTTCCAGTGAGGGTTGGTCTCCTACAGGGCTGCGCTTTGTCACCGATTCTGTTTGTGACATTCATGGACAGGATTTCAAGGCGCAGCCGCGGGGGATGAGGGCTGCAGCTTGGTGAGCTTGGGATCACGTCACTGCTTTTTGCGGATGATGTGGTACTCATGGCGCCATCAGCCTGCGACCTTCAGCACTCATTGGATCGGTTTGCAGCCGAGTGTGAAGCGGCTGGGATGAAGATCAGCACCTCCAAGTCTGAGGCCATGGTTCTCAGCAGGAAACCGATGGAGTGTTTACTCCAGGTAGGGAATGAGTCCTTACCCCAAGTGAAGGAGTTTAAGTATCTTGGGGTTTTGTTCTCGAGTGACGGGAAAATGGAACGTAAGTTCGGCCGGAGAATCGGAGCAGCGGGAGCGGTATTGCAGTCGCTGTATCGCACCGTTGTAACGAAGAGAGAGTTGAGCCAAAAGGCAAAGCTCTCAATCTTCCGGTCTATCTTTGTTCCTACTCTCACCTATGGTCAAGAAGGATGGGTCATGACCGAAAGAACGAGATCACGGATACAAGCGGCCGAAATGAGTTTCCTCCGGCGGGTGGCTGGCTTCTCCCTTAGAGATAGGGTGAGAAGTTCAGTCATCCGGGAGGGACTCGGAGTAGATCCGCTGCTTCTTTGCGTAGAAAGGAGCCAGTTGAGGTGGTTCGGGCATCTAGTTAGGATGCCACCTGGCCGCCTCCCTAGGGAGGTGTTCCAGGCACGTCCAGCTGGGCGGAGGCCACGGGGCAGACCAAGGACCAGGTGGAGGGATTATATCTCCATGCTGGTCGGGGAGCGCCTTGGAATCCCCCAGTCAGAGCTGGCGGATGTGGCCCGGGAAAGGGAAGGATGGGGCTCTCTGCTGGAACTACTACCTCCGCGACCCGATCGGATAAGCAGACGAAGATGATGATGATGATGATGATGATGAGATTATTTCTATTCATTTCACATGAAGAAAGCCTGTAAGAATTATTGCGTACAAATTTGTTTTTATGTTTCTGAATGCACAAGACTACACAAAGTATGTAAGCAAATCCACTTCTCTAATATAACTGCATCCTGTTGGCTCTAGAACAGTGAAAGAAATGCTCCAGTCAAGGTGCATGTGCAAGAGAACTATTACTTCTGAAAGCTAGAAACTTGTTTTTTGAGTTATTGTATCATCAAAGCAGAAGAGGCAAACAAGTGCACTTGAGTCTCACAGTACTCGAGTGGAAAGAGGTATTTTGACAATTAGCCCTATGAATTTGTTTTTCCCCTGGCATCAAAACATGAGTGCTATCAATATCATGTTACACAATATACACACATGCTCTCTTAGACTGGGCTGGCCAGTTTCCATTGGCAGTTGACACCATTGCGCTATTAGGCAGGCAACAATATAAGACTGGCTATGAGTGAATGATTTGAATGTGTAGTTTCATACAACTGTACCTTTCTGTACCTAGAAACACTTTAGTAGTAGCTCTTTCTCCTTGGGAAACTGCTATCCACACGAAACTTAACAAGGTGGGACTCTCTTATATGTTATGAGATGACATAACATATCTGTAGATTTCAAATTTCACTGTTTTTTGTTCTGTCACAGAGGTGATGCCCAGAGTATAATATGATCTTAATAAAGTTTTTGTATTTATTTAAAACATAACTTTCACTAAAGGCTTTACATAAAAAACAAATACCTTAATACCTTATCTTTGGCGGGCACAATTGTGTGACATCACACACTCATTAACCAACCATAACAAAAATGTATTGATTCTTGTGAGATTTATTGTTAAGTGTTTAGAGCTCCCTTCCATTTGACTATCAGTCAACTGACCAATAATATCTGATTCAGAGGAACCGTCCTCTGGGGGTTGTTGGAGATGCTGACAACCTTTTATGCTGAACTGTCATTGTGGATATGTTCAGTTTGTACCACACACCACAAAACCAATCAAGCATAAGTGTATGTCTTTGTATGCAAAGATCTCCAACTTTTATTAATGTCAACCATAGATATAAATGCAATACATGCCATTCACTTCTCATTTCAAAAGCCTTCAGTCTCTGCTTCAGCAAAGGAAGGCCGAGCAGCTTTCATTAGTCCTTGGCAGTGGCAGACATCTGTTCAGCACTGTTTCAATAGAGAAAAATGTGTATAAAGCCCACTGAAACAACCTTTGCTATGACAACTGTCTGTGCTACCTCCATTGAAAAACTTACTATATAATAAAATTGGAATATTTATTTAAAAACAGAACCAAAGATCAACATACTATTCACTATTCCTTGAACCAGTACTTTTCTCTTAGCATTTTGTTAATTGATCTTGCAAAAGCATTTAATATTTATATTTATTACTATAAGTAATATTTTGCTTTTTTAAATAAATGCATATTGGCTCTATATGTCACTTTGCCCCTGTGTGGATGAGGTAGGAAACATGAGATGAGTGATTTAATGGACCTCAATGTTTTACCATATAACACAACCCCAGCGATGTTTCCCTTGCTTTTAATGACATATTTTGTATACTTTCACTACTATCACACAGGGATGTGACCAAATCCAGCAGTTCTGTCATATGCTGTTTTACATCATAAACTAATGCCCTTGCTTAGTTCATGCCCTTGCTCTATACCCACTAAACTATGTTCTCCCTGGTGGTAGACTTCAAAATGCAGAACTTTACCCACTGTCTTTGGCTATTGCCTCTAAACGTATCTTTGTATTTTACCCGCAAGTAATAATAATTTGTATTATTATTACAATAATTTGTATTATATAATAATAATTCATTTAATTTAAATAGCGCTTTTCTAAGACCCAAAGACGCTTTACAGAAAAAGAATAAGACAATAATGCTCAGACGGAGAGCAACACACTAGAGCAGAACAGTTAAGACAGAGGTGGACAGAAAGGCAAACAAAAAGGCAAGGACAACTACAAATAGACCAAACAATGAGTTGACAAAGACATAAGTAAAATAATAACTGTTTTAGGGTTAGCCAGGTTATAATCACATAAATACTTAGGGGTAGGCCAGATTGAAAATATGGGTTTTGAGGTGAGATTGAAAGATGGTTAGTGAGTTTGAGTTACAAATTTCAGGAGGGAGAGAGTTCCAAAGTAGACATCGCTACACATTTCACAGAACTTTTAAATGTTATTATGTTTTGACTTCACTCCCACATTTTCTTTGTTTCGACAAATAAGCTATTAGTTTATAAAAAATGCAATCAATTGACAAGTTAAAATGAACTTATTTCAGCCCTTACAAAGTTTACTGCAGCTCTCTCTCAGTGGAATGTGTTTTCACACTAGATTTTTTAAAATAATATGGCCATTAATGCTCTCCCTTACAAAATTACTCAGGTTTAGAGGGGTAAAGGTGAAGTTCACCCAGGTAAAATGTTGTTTATAAGAACATTTACAATAGTAGCGAGGCAATTCATTATTTATATGTAGGCTACAATTTATTATACAAAGCTGCATTTAGATTTCAACACCGAATCAATGAAAATGACCTAAAGTCATTTTTTTTCATTACGTTTTCCAGTAGGTGGTGGGGTTGTTTAGACATGCATGTTTCCAGACAATAGGAGGCAGATCCCTACGTTTTTTGTTTGTTTGTTTCTTTTTTACCTTTGTTTTACCGGATTAGTCTCATTGAGATTAATCATCTTTTTTTGCAAGGGAGACCTGGCCAAAAAGCAGCACATACCTTTATACACAAATAAACATAAAACAGGACTATCTGCAAAAAATATGAGCATGTAAAATTCAATAAAATCCAATCTAATGTGATAGACCCTAACAAAACATTTGTTGTAGCTTAGACTCTTTCACAAATTCTAAACATTTTTCTCACATGGCACGATATTACTAATGCTCACTATTGTTGTTGTTTGGTGTTCCAGATTATTTTAATATTATAATTGATAATATTGATCAATTTGCAAAAAAAAATGTTTTTATGGAGTTTGTTGTAATGGCCATGCTAAGCCTGAAGATACATGTCCTATGATACACAATTCTATTCTATTTCAAAATACACAAGATACAGTGTTATAATATCCATTATGCCATAATCCAATATTTGGATTTGTGTTGAGAGCGGATATATAATCAGGGTTTTCAAGTGGGCACCTTCCATCCTGGATGTCTTGTTAATTTGAGCACAGGAGGCTTAACGGTGAGCAATGATGTCTTGGAGCCACCCCCCTCTATATCCGCTCTTGGCATGGCCCGATAATAAAAAGGAAAAAAAATGTATTTATAAAGCTGTGAGATATCCCTACTCTATATTACTGTAGATAGCTCTGCAGGGATACTTACTGTCACCTGAAAAGAAAAGAAAATGATATGCCTGCAGAATTGGTAAATGACACTGCAGTAAAGGTTACCTACATACCTTTGTCCTGAGATGCAACCGCTTTATTTGGTTTTTCCACATGATATTCTTTACTTTTGCGGCCAAATTGAATCCTTTCTTTTTAGCCACGGCCACTGGCTACTTCTTTCTGCTATATCTGACACAGCTTTTATGGTCTGGCGCAATTCTTTGCCACAGATCCCTATTTCCAAAAGTAGTTTGGTTGTTGATATCGCCACAAATTCAAGGCATTCAATGTCCACCGAACACACCTTTGTTCTTCAGCTTCGCTATTCTGCCTCAGCTGCTACTTAGCTATAGCGGGGTTTCTTTCTTTCGTATGCCTCGTCTATTGCTTCTTTCCACGGGACTGTGGGGAGCTCTACAAAGTACATAGTTTGCTGTGTGTTGGACCAGAGTAATAAGTCTGGTCTTAAAGCGATAGATTTTACTTTGGGGGAAATAAGATATGTTTCTACTTACCCCTAGCCAGACGAGAATATTAATATCAATGTTATGATCGTACGTCCAAGAAAGAGTTATTTAGGTAGATAAATGTATTTACCATTGTATGGTTTGCAACTATGGGTGTAGGCCATCGGCCACTGCTAGTATGGCTTCGTCAAAAGTGACAAGGTACACCAATACAAACTCCAAACGTATTGATATGTTGTATCTTCTGAATGTCACACTCGTCGAAATGAAAATGTAAAATGAGAAGTTTTAACCATAGTTGTACCTTGTGTCGGGTAGGCAGCCTCCCAAGAATTGGTTCGAGTGCGAGTCTGCACACTTTTGACGAAGCCATGCTAGCAGTAACCGATGGCTTACAGCAATTGTTGCTATGCTATGGTACATTTACCTACGTACTTACCTAAATAACTCAATATTGAACATACAATCATAACATTGCTATCGATCATCTCGTCTGGTAAGTAGGAACATGTCTTTTTCACAAAAAGTTGAACTATCGCTTTAAGTTGGTTTCTGCAATCTCTGATGGGACTCTCAGTTGTTGGCCAGGCTCAGCTGCCCAGAGCTTTGTGTTGGCCTATGTATGTCTGGATCTTGACGCTTACATCCAGCAGAGGGAGCCATGGCAGGGCCCAAATTGTTTTCACCTATACCATTTTGCCAGTATTTAAGTTACTGCTTTTCACTGTTTTGTGTTCAGTCATTGCTATTGCTATTAGCTTCTGCCATTGCTATTATTTGGTTACCTGTTTGTTAAAGTTATGTTTTTCGCGTAAAGCCTTTTGTCTCTATATTGGAGCTTATCGTTTTTCTGCCTCCCAAGTTTGCTTTGTTAGTTTCTCGTTTCGTTTTTGGTGTCTTTTTAGTTCTTAGTGGTTTTAGTATATACCTGCAACTGAGCCTTACAATTACCTGAGGAAAACAATCTGTCATCCTTCCCGGAACTCCCTCCCTGACATCCCTGCGGATGTGGTGCGTGTCACTCTCTGCTCCAATGGACGGGACATTAAATATTGACCGCCTATGTTCTATTGCTGCCGCCAAACCCTTTAATACCTGATTAAAGAGCCATGCATATCTTGCTTAAGGCTAGTCTTGCACCCGAATATTATGGGTTGGGTCTGTCCCCCCACAGAAGGGGCATGCTGGATCCTCACCTACCCAGTGGCTAAGATTTGTAGGTGTTGGTACGTTGTAGGTTGCCCTAAAAACAAAGCTAATTCTAGATTCCAATCCCGACAAGTACTTCCAGGTAATTTATTTCTGCTCTACACTTTCCCAGTTCATCCATTTCTCTTTGCGCTCCTTACTGCTTCCTCCTGCCTACGCATCGATCACGAACTTGTGTTTTTCCGAATGAGCTGATTTTTACCATCTCTGTTAACTTGTACCAAGTCCAAATTCTCCTCTTCCATGTTGTACTTGTCCTACTGTTTGGGTTGCTTTTGCCTGCAGCACTGCCTTTTGGATTCCATTTCCGTCCTGTTGCTAATACGGGTGCTATTTTTCTTACTAGGCTATCTCGGAATTCTGAACGTTTCATTTCGAATCTAGATCTAGATCTGTAAGACCAGTAAGCGGCAGCTCCAGAGCCCCTTGCCCATAGAGAGCCAGGCCACAAATACATTGTAGCACCCCTAACCATTTCCTATCATAAAAAGAACAATTTTTTCTAGCTTTTCCACTTTAGCGATGGGTATATCATACACTGGCCACATGAGATCCGGGGAACAAATCCAAACTGTAGGCACCATAGCTTTAGCTTTCCTGGCAACCCTGACTTTTCAATGCTCTCTACGACTCGGTTCAATTATTTCTTTAATTCCTTAACCTGTTCTGAGGGTAGCATTTACCGAGACTTTTTACACGCTTTTTACCGCATTCGGAATTGGATCCTCATCTATGAAGAATATTTTGTCTCACAATTTTCCCTTGACAACTGATATACTTCTGAATTTGCTTGGTTTTATTTGAATTCTAACCAATTTCAGGTTATTATTAAGTTTACTTAGTACTGTTTTAGTGTAAGCTGCAGATGGTGTCAATATTGCCATATCCTTCATATTTGCTCCAATTGGAGGCAGTCGTGACCCTGACCAAAATCTTTTCCCGCCAACAACCTATTTCGATGCTCAGATCATCACTAGAATATTCTATTCTATTTAGCGATTTTATTTTGCCATCAAGTAACAAAGTATCTATTTTAATGTACTGTACTAATCTGTTAGGATGCTTCAACTAGGATTCAATGTCTGAACCATATATTTGAATGCCCCATTTGTGTTGAATTAATCCAGGTAAACATGCATTCTGTGAGTTTTCCACTTTTCAGGCTGTCCTAGGCTTGTGGTGTAGTGAGCATGGTAATGGGAACTGTAGCAGATTGAAAGAAGGGCAACGCGGTCAATCAAAGGCTACCTTTCCTCTCTGAGGCACTGTGTCAGGATGTTCCTGCCGGTAATTCTCTGATTTGACTTTGATGTACCAATTTGTGCTTGATGAATAATTGTCTGGTTTGCTGATAACTTGTGGGAGTCAAGTACATTCTGGTGGCACTCAATGCAAATGGGGATATTTGGGACCCTCAAATCACGACAGTAGCCCCTCTATGTCCGCCTTCCCCTTCTGTCGGTAAACTCGTCAATTAGATGTGTTTGAAGAAGCCATTTTTGATTAGTGCAATCAGTAAACAGCAAGGCCACTCTATGATTGTCCCACTGATTAGATGAGTTGTCACTTGAGAAGTTTTTTGAGATTTTAATTTATGGCCTCATAGTCTTGAAAACTACACTAATTACCTAATCAATTTTCTGCAGTTCAGTGCTCGGATTCAAATTCAATAGCATTGTCAATATTGACAACCTCATTTTTCTTCTTAAAGTGCCTAAGTAGTGTCTCCCCCACTGTGACAAGCAAATGTCACATGCATCATTCTGGCACAGAGGGAGATGATTAGCGGAGCCCGCCTACATTTGGTGGTCAGGGTGAGTGGTGTCTTAGAAGATGGTCCAATTCTACAAGCATCCAGATGTCTCTCCATGGATTAGGCAGAAATGTGGAATATAAGAAGGGGGAGATTACACACATTTTTATAGTTTTTATTGATTGTAAAATAGGGCTATGAATTTGCATATATTTCTAACCACTTGTGCTTGTTCTTTACCCAAAAGCCACAGGGCTCTTTTAACTTAAATACCTAAATACAATAACATCAAAGAAGCGGAGAAATTCTGGCAGTTACATTTTCAAATGACACGGCGTGTCATTTTAATATAAAATTAAAAGTATGCTCCAATAAAAGTCTCTATGTTCGATTCAATCTGTCTATATATTATACAAATTGTCTTTAATCTTACAACACTTATCTTTAAAATGGTATTGGCCATTTCCTCAATTATAATTAGAAAAATGAAAACCTGAAGTCTAGCATGCTAATCGTATTAAAACAAAATAAGATATGAGTTTCCAATTAACATTTTCAGCTTAAAGGTGCAAATGTTGGCCAGGCAGCGGATTGCAGTCAGTGTATTGACCACCAAATCCCCAAATGATGGGCTGCAGCCTTCATTAATACAGCTTTGGTGGGTTGAAAGTCTGCCGTGTGAGAAGGGCAATGACACAAAGCGGGGATTACGTCTGATTAGGGCAGTTTTAACATGTACTGCTGATTAGGAGGCAGGACATACGACTGGTAATTAGCTGTGAAGTGTGGCTGGCCGGACTGGACAGTTAGGTGGGGGATTGTGTGTGTGTGGGGTGGGGTGGGAGAGGGGGGGGGGGGTATCCTGGCCCTTCTTGGGTGCTTCAGCCTTGCCTCCCTCTTGTCTACTCACCAATATAACAAAAGGGTCTGGGGGGATTCTTTGATTAGATGCAGTGCATTGTGAAGGGGGAGTTGAAAAAGGAGTTCAATATCCCTTTTGGTGTGTCACTACCCCATGTTGGGTGGAGTCAATGTATCCTTTCTATTCCTCGTATGGCCAGCTGGTTAAAGCAGGGCAAATAAACACTTCAGTGTATTCACCCACCAATATGGCTGCCATCTAAAACATAGCCTTTGTCCCAAAAGTAAAGCCTTTGTCCTTGTGTCGATTGTGGCCTAATTGCTGTCCAAGGCAGATTCAATTTGTAACTGTTCTTCACAATGGTACAACTCGAATCAACAGATAAAAGACACAAGAAAGTAATATACTGATATTTGTTTGTTAACATATTGAAACTACACAATTTTTCTAGGTACATACACACTAAAACAAATCTTATTCTGATAGGAAATCTAGCATTAAACAGACTTTGTTAGTTTGTTTAGTTGCAGGCACACAGAGAAAGGCGGAAATGTAATCTTGTTGCTGAGGTCAGACACTCTACCCTCTACCCTACTACCATGGGATTGTAAGCCCTGGTCTGGACGTTTATTGGGGGAACAACAGCTCTGTAATTGTAATTCCCTCTCAAGAGCAGTCAGTGTCTTCTGCTGAAAGCTGGAGATGAGAAAGGTTGCTGCAATATGATAATTGAAAAGAAACTGGGTGGTCCACTTTAGCTCCTTGGCCCATGGGGCTTTTTGCCTATATTGATAGACAAGATTAATAAATGTTACACTTTCAGAAATGATCAGGTCCTGCTTTGCTTAATTTGACAGTGTTCTATATATGGGGGAGGGCTTAAAGTGTGTAAGACAGAAAGAGGTGGGGAAAGAGGGCAAATGTATCTTGTCTAGATATATTGTAATTGTGTAGTATGTTGGGATATTTTGTGAGGCCTAGCACAGAGCTAACCCCGAACCACCACCGCATCTCTCTTGTACTGCCTACCGTCATTTATCTGCTTTTCAACTGTGGCCCTGTAAATAAAAAAGACTCAAAGATGACCAATACTATCACAACAGGAACCGTAGTTATTTTTCTTCTTTTGACCTACTTTTGGATTTGTTTTAATTTGTAAAGGTAATATAAATATCAATATGCAGCAACATTTCATGATGTCTTTATTTAAAATATGAACATAAAATGGCACAGTGATATTGAGTAGTATTTCTCAGTTTTTCTTTTTTTTTTTTTACTTTTATAGAACTTTTATATTAATTATTATTTACTCAAGCAGAGTTAGACAACATTGAGATACATTTTGGGTGAAAATTCCCAAAAAGAGGATTAAAAATAAAATATCTATGTAGCTTCTGGTACAGCTAACCGTGACACAATTTGAAATTGTCCATCGACTTTCTACTATTCAGGGATAATAGGCAGGGACAGTTTTTTGTGTTAACATGTTAGATAAAATTATATAGTTAATGCTTGAAACTTTAGCTTCATTAGACTATAGATTTCACTGCTTTTATGGATTGGTTAGTGAGGAGACAGCGGGGAAGATATTTATTTAATAATGAAAGAAAATTCACATGATCTATATGTGAGACATGCATGTAACTATGATGTTATATTCTGGAGGAATTTTTATCCCTTTAGAAACACTAATTCCAATACCGTTCACTTTTAAGCATGAAAGCAAGTATGATTTCCTTTTTCAATGCATTCCACGCATGCCACAACTATAACCAGCAAGGTTCCATTAGCTTGATTTTTGAATTTTTAAACATGTTTTGAAGCAATATGTTGAATTTTTGTACCAATGCTTGGCTTTCCGTCTCTTGTGTGAAATTACTTCCCAGCACCACAGTAGAAGGCCAAAATCAGTAATAGATTTGGAACAGGCTAAACAAATGTCCCTTAAGAAGGTTTGCAGGATTTAATGAGGCAGAACTAATGGGGTCCTGCCATTATCAGCACCTTGTTGGAAACACAGTGTCAGAACAGACTGGCCATTGATTCTTGCTTCAAACCACTTGAGTTCCTAATCAGCTTGTTTGGTTCGGCGTTTCAGGCCTGACAAACCCATTGTGAGCCTGTGTCACTGGAGGTCAGTAGTTATTAGTAACAACTGAAAACAGTTTCTCTAACTACTTATGAGCAGGGTGAATACCATGCATAGGGAACTTGGAGGGGGGATTACTGACAGTGTCGCCGGGGCATTGGAGAGAATGTGACATGGTTGTCTAATAAGGGATGCCCCCCCCCCTCTCTCTATATCTATCTCTTTATGTCAATCTCTAGGAGTGACGGTCTTTGCAGTACCATGGATTGATTGTATTCATATCAAGAACTGGAATTTGACAGTTTAAGCTCTAGCGTCATTCAGTGTGTGTGGGTGTGTGTGTGTGTGTGTGTGTGTGTGTGTGTGTGTGTGTGTGTGTGTGTGTGTGTGTGTGTGTGTGTGTGTGTGTGTGTGTGTGTGTGTCTGAATCTATGTGTTTGTGTCTACCTAAGTGTGTGTCTAGTGTTTTGCCTGAGAGAGAAATTGTAAATGACTGAGTGAATAGGTCCATGCAATCTTTAAACCCAAATCAATAAATCACTACATTTTATTTGTCTATTTTTCTATTTTCTTTCTATTCCACCAACTTCTTAAAACATTTTAGGTCAATGGAAAGATAATTATTTTTCCTTGGCTCTGTTTCCTTTAAAATATGACTGGAATTATGTCCGGATAAGTTTTTGCTCATAGAAGCACAATCTCTTTTGATCCTTCAAACTGGTGATGGTTTTCAAAATCTGCACAAATATAGGATTGCATTGACTCATTTTGTGGGCACTACAAAACAGCTTTAAGTAAAAGACTGATTTGTCATGGAAAAAAGATGTTGTCTCTCCTCAACAGCTTGGGAGGGCATTATACTAATTAAAATCTCTCAGAACTTACCAATTCAAAGCATCCTTTCGCACAGGCATGAAAAGCGGTCCTCATCTCCTAATCATTTCACATGGGGCAAGATTTGGGGACGATCTTTAGTAAAATTGGCGAGCTAGAGTGAGAAGGAGGGGGTAGAGGTTGTTGGAAAATGCCCATAGAACCTTTTTTATGTTTCGTGAAACTTACTCAAGAGAACCTATTGCAAGGATCTGTTTTATGCACATCCATTTTACAGCTTGTTAGCCCATACATTTCCTAAGCACTTCTACTTCCAGGAAAAAAAGAGAGAAAGAGAGAGAGAGAGGGGGGTGGTGGTGGTGGGGGGGGGGGGGTAGTAGTATTTGTGAAAATTCACAATTTCAATTAATATAGTTATAAGAAAAACAGAAAGCCCTTATTGTAACATCTGTCCTCAATAGTTTTTACAGTACATTGTAGGTCATTTATTTTATTTTGCTCAACTAAAGGCATCTTTGAGTTTCAGAAAAGGGCTACATGAAGAAAATGTATTATTATTATTATTCTTGTTTCCATGAAGGAAATTATTATACAAACATGTGTTATGTATGATCTGCACGGCAGTATCAACAACATTTAGTAAATTCACAATACACATGTGGTCTTATGCAAAATGTACAGCCAATGATATTGAGCCCTTGCCAATTAGCACCCAGTAGGTTGCTAGGTCACCACGGTCAATTGAGGAACACATCAATAGGACTTGAAAACGTTTCTCTGAGATCAGACCTTCTGACATATTAACTAGAACATTTTAGGAGAAAACACAGACAAGGCTCTCACTGGATTCAAATTACTGTGTGGTAAGAATTTACTTGTAACCTGCAATTAAGAGCATGTGGAGGTTGGAGAATAGAGCCTGGGACACTATGTGCATGTGTGAATTGAAGGCTCCACTGTTTGCATACTTTCTGCTGACATAAATTGGTTTTGAGTGCTAAATATGTTCATTTGTTGGAAGGACAGAGGAGCAAAATCCTGCAAGCATTAGTGTGTTTGTGTGTGTGTGTGTGGGGGGGGGGGGGGGGGGGCGGGGGCAGATAAAAAGTGAGAGTGAGAAGAGGACAGAGGGAGCAAGTATGGATGAGAGAGAAAGACATTGTGAGTGTATATGCGTGTACGTGCCCTTCTCATGCAGCCAACCTTCAAAATGGAACATTCCTTGTTGCCACTGGATTTTTTTTGTTTCAGTGCAATTGTGCAGTAATAATACTGACTTAATGATGTTCATTTTTACAGCCTATACTATCTTTACCCGCGACTATAATTGTGACTATAAAAAATTGTTCTTGCTTCAATTAGCCCAATATGTTCCCATCTGAACTCCATAACAATGACCACTATGTACATATATGGTTTCGTAACTCAATCGACTCATTTTAAGTACATAATTTTAGCAAAGATAAATAAATAAAAAAAAATATATATATACATCTTTCAACACTCATATCAAAGATGTTCTCCCTTCAGATAATGTACATAGGTGTGAGGTGCATTTAGTCTTTTAAGTTGTCTCAGGCTATTTGGGTGGCACATATGCATACAGCTGTTACATATGTGAAGGTGTTCTTAATAGAGGGATGTCAAGTTCTTTAGTGGGAACGAGAGAGAGAGAGTGATATAGGTCATCATTATCATCTTACGTTAGCACCAATCAATATCATCATATAATGGCACTCATTTCAATCCAGGGGAAATGTAACACCCCATCCTCAAGGAAAATAAGTTAAACAGTTTTAAAACAATAGAATAGACTGTAAAAAGCAACAGCATTTTTAACCTTGAGGCATTTTTACAGAATGAATTTAGTTAATCTCTTCATTTAATGAGTAATTTGCAGTCCTAGTGTTAGGCTTCTAAAGAGCATTGCAGTAATTTAGTCAGTTTTAACATTTCCTAGAGATATGGATATGAAGTAACATAATACTGAAGGAATTTGTGACTACTGTAATGTTTTTTTTGGGTTATAGTTATAAGCTATAATACAAGGATGGGAATGTGACAGATAGGAAAGCATAAATAACATCTACAGCTAGTAAAGGGGTTTTAATATATATTAATATATATATACTTTTTTTTTTACTGTAATAATATGATTTTAGAAATGTTATTTGTAACCAGCTTGCATACCCTAGTTTCAAAAACTGTGCCGGGTTTCTTAACCTTTTGAAGTAGCATGCATACATGCTGGGTCAAATAATTGTATTTGCGGCTAAAATAATTTTTTAAAGGCATCAGCTACCAATATGCTTGTAAATGGTTCTGATGTATTGGGTATTGGGAGATAAATGTATACTTAACCACGTGCTTTGCAGTTCCACCCAATCATGTAGAGCATTTTGTAATAGAAAATAATAATTATAAAAACAGTAACAAGAGTTATTATTATCATTAACAATAACACATCTTATTGATGTTGTTGTTATTGTTATTATTATGTTCCAACTCTAAATGGAATTCATATTGCAATTATTTGGAATTATGGAAAAATCATTAAGAGTAATTTTACTCCATTATGGCATAATCGAAGGATAAAATGTCCCATAACACGCATTTAGAGAAGAACTTCACAGCCACTCTTTTAATAATTTGAGATATCCTCAACATGTAGCCTAAGCATTTTGGAATTGATAGATCGGGATACATCCTACTCAATATATTCAATACACTCAATATAGTGTCGGTTTTAACATCAACGCATTGAATGATCAAATGCAATTTGTTGTATAACATAGCAAGTTTACCTAAACGATCATGGATTGCTAAATGTAAAGTTTTGGAACCAGTTATTACTTCTGGAAATATTTGCCGGCCACCCCATCGACCGAGTTATCCAACTCAATTTGGTTTAAATCACGCCTAATAAAAACGCGCTCCAGCGGATCCTTGGACTATAAAGATTAATTTGTCAGGACTAATTCACACTCAAAGTGATTTATTGTTAACGTTAAAATGTTTTAGACAAGTACAGCAGCCATCACGCATTTATTTCTTATTAAAATAATAATAATAATAATAAAAAAAAAACAGTGGACGTAAAACGATCATCATACAACAAAACGCATAATTGTGTTAGCCAAATATACAGTTCATGTTTTATTTAATTCTAAAATGAATACATTAGTTTACAATATTATTAGCATAAAATTCCAGGTTATTACCGCAAAGGAGTGGTGGTCAGTTAGTACCTTGAGTTCAAACCTGATCCCACTTAAAGCCTCCCTTTTCCTCCAGCCCTACTAATGTGGTGCAGCATTCCTGTTCAACAACATAAACTACGTTATAACATACTGAAGAAGTCCAACACTGATTACAAAAGGTCCAGTCTGAGTGAGGGCAGCAATTTTGCGTAGGCCCAATGTTCAAAAATAGTTCCCCTCTCAAAAATGTCAAGAAAATGTGCCCAGACCATCTGATGAGTCCCAACGCTCCCCTTGCCACCAGGAAGTCTATTGTTGGGTCTATATATCAACATGATATATTTTTAGATTGATCGGGGGCTCATCGAGTTAACTTAAAATATATAGCAGGTCCTACCACGTTCTTCCGTAGAGAAGGTTAGAGCTCACCATGTTGTTAGTGTAGTCTACAGCAGAATTGTCCAGTTGTGCCATGTTGATCTGGTTGTGAAGAGAGGGGGGGCTCGGTGACATCTCTTCCAATTCTTGGGCCTGGACCAAGGAGTTGACCTGTTGGTTCTGATGTTGATTGATGGCATTACTGGATACCGACAGCACGACCCCTGATCCATTTTGTTGTTGCTGCTGCTGCACCTGCTGCTGTTGCACCTGTTGTTGGTTCTGTGTTGGCGTGTTAGAACCGTTCTGACATGGTTTCCCGTCCTTTACCAGCACTGGCACGGCCACGCGCCGCGGGGACTGCGACTGCTGGCACAGGTTGCTATCCTGTTGTAGCTGCTGCGAGGCTTTGTCCTTGGCCTGTCTTTTCATTTTATATCTGTGGTTCTGAAACCAAATTTTGACCTGGGTTGGTGTCAGGTGAATCATACTAGCCAGGTGTTCACGCTCAGGCGCTGAGAGGTACTTCTGTTGTTTAAATCTCCTCTCCAGTTCGTACACCTGAGCCTGGGAGAACAGTACCCGGCGTTTCCTCCTGGGTGCTGCATGCAAAGGTGGCATAGATTTGCTGGGATCCGCCATTCCAAGGCTCCCCATTCCAGTCATGTTCATACCTGTGGAAGGTCCCATGAATCTAGAAACTTAAAAATATACATACATATATATACATTCAATAACCAGAAATGCAATCAATGCCGAAAGATGATCTTTATCAGTATTAGTCAAAAAAGCATCCTAATAGATTTAGAACATATAATAATAATAATGCTAAAATAATAGTAATAACAACAATAATATAATAATAATACAAATAATAACAATCATAATAATAATAGAGCTTACTTCACTAAAATATTAGCTTAATTTACTAAGAATTGTATCACGCTCCATGTTGAAAACTTCCTGAAAACGTGTCAAAAATATTCATGTGTTTAGATATTATTTAAATGTTTAAAATGTTTCTATGACCGTTAAAAGTATTCTGTTAAACTAGGCAATTCAAAAGTTATATTGGCGCCTCCCGATTTATATGTGTGCCTTTCGTTATAATTGGTGCATAAAAGTGTACGTACAACTAAAAGTGTATCTAAAGTCAATAAACACAGATAACTTACTTGTTGAGTATCTTGGATCCGGGTTAGTGCCATACCACCCTGTTGCTGCAGCGCTATTTCTCATAGTTTCTTGATAAGACGGGAGGTCTCCCATGTTGCCAATGCTCCCATTACAGTATCCCCCCATTGCGCTATGCGAGAACTGGGATACAGTGTGTGGCATATGGTAGGTGGTCGCCATCGAAGCGTTGTGGCCCATGGAGTGCTGCTGCATGCCAGTCTGAGACACCTGAGGCTGTCGGTAAGCTCCCAGTGGAGAGGTTAGGTTCCCTGCGACGTCCATGCCACTAAACTTCTTGTAGGTCTCCTCGATTGGACTCAAAATATCTGTGACTGAAAAAGGCGTTGTATGCTTTGGGCTCAACGACATGATTCAGAAAGCAGGTAGATTTTGTTGAGCAGATCAACCGTGTTGTTGTATCGGCTCTCTCCTTGTGGATGTCTACGTAAGAGAGTGCTTGTAGTGCGCCTGAGATCCTATTGATCGCCTTGGAGAAGGAGGCGAGCCCAGGGCGCTCTTAGCTCGGGTTTATTGTAGCCAGGAGCCAGGTTTACGACAAACAGGGGGGGCGGAGCAAACGTCCTAAACGAGCAAACAATAGTCATTGACATTTTGGTGAAGACAATTGAAGAAGATTTGTGTTGTAAAGGAAGTTTGTGTTAAGTTGTGAGCATTATCAAATATGTTACTATTGTTATTATCCTGTATTAAAAATTCATGATAATTCTTCTTTGATGTCGTGCTTATTTATATGGTTGCATGCGAGAAAAAAATCATAGCTGAACTTTTGTTTGAATATATTCACATAAACGAAAAGCGTAATTTAAGATGTTTGACATTTCAGTAGCTACTACACTTTGCTGACACTTTTAAGAGTTAATAGACCCCACAGAAGCTCTTCCCGGATCAAATAAGTACGCTTCAAAAACAGCTCTCGTGGTCCAAA
The DNA here is from genome assembly GCA_017639675.1 of Aplochiton taeniatus. Lineage (NCBI taxonomy): Eukaryota > Metazoa > Chordata > Actinopteri > Galaxiiformes > Galaxiidae > Aplochiton > Aplochiton taeniatus. The sequence continues at coordinate 12,931,555 of CM030175.1, forward strand.
AGGAAAATATAAGGACCTTTAACTTCTATTAAGCTTGCTTTAATAAATACAATAGGCCTAACTGACATTTGGCTTAAATGTGATTATCAAATGTATTGATAGCTTGATGTTGTTGAGCTCTTTATTAATATCATTTTGAATATATGTATAAATGGTGAATATTTTGGCATAACTAATAAGCAGCAGCTCAAAAATCGGATAGTCAACATATATTGTTTGCTTAGACGTGACAGACTCCCCTGGCCTAATCTTTGAGCAAACTCTCTAACATTGGAGTCAGACTAATTGGATAATAAACAATTCAAGGTTGAGCCAAACACTTAACGATCATGAATCAAATTTAACTTAGCAGAAAACGCTACTATCAGTACCATAATAGCCACACTAAAATACATAGGCTATTATCTGATGACATTCATTTTTTTTTATGCACAGAGCGAATATTGTGCTATTGATGGAGATTGGTGAAATGATTACATAAATCCTTTTTGTTATTATCAAATGCATTAGCATTATTATAGATGAAACTTTGTTATATTTTAGAAACTGCGGCCATGTTTGGTAGAATGAGATGTGTCTGATATCTGGTCTCCAACAAAGTTATGTGAAACTTAAAGTTAATAATATATAAAGAAATAATAGTTTTTCCCTGAAGAGGAAAAATTAGCGCCTCATGGTAACAAGTAGCTACCTAACCCTAATTGTGCAAATGAAGATGTGACATGGTCAGCCATCAATTAAACCGACGCAGTATACGAACATAAATCTCCGTTTACACTGTTAGCTTAATTATAAATAGGCGTAGTAAATAATTGTCCTTATGCATTTTTTATTTTGTAAATATTTGCGAGATCCGAACATGCCTTCATTATAGGCTTCAAATCAATCCGCATGGTTATATTGCCATTGAAGAAGTGACCAGACTATAGGTAAGGATATGATCCACAACGTTGAGACAGGCAACGAACTCAAAATAATATTCCATTTTTAGAAGTAGGCATTACATGCATATTAGGCCCATGTCCAATTCATCTTCTTTCGAACGGCCACATCCCATTTTATATTTCACCCGATTGACAGTAACATACACAAAAGTAAGATTTACTTTCTAGAATAAAATAAAGAAAGAAAGAAGAATAGTGTGGCCTACCTTTAAACACGAATAACATAGTCTACCTTTATCCATTCACTATGTCCGCCATTTCCAATCTAAAGGGCGTTGGGGGACAAAATACGTAGGCCTCACTCAAGCCTTGAACATTATGCAGATGAGGCAAACCTCTCAACCTTTTGGATTTTTGAGTCAGAGTGCAGGGCTGGCGTCCAGAGACCCTCCACGTGCGAGATTCCGTTTTATCTGGCGCCGGTTGGCCACTTAACAGAGGAGCAATACTTTTTCAGAAAATACTAAGGCAAGTCTGTAACATACTTCATAAAAATAAAATTTTACATCCCTTGAAATAATAGAAATACTCTCATAAAAAGTAGGATATTGAATGCTCTAAACCTTTTGGCCGATAAAGGTGTGTGAATGCTATATATGCGTGACTATACTGTAACTAGTTTTGAGCTTCTGCTACTCGAAGCAAATAATGTTAGACTGACAAATGAAATGTTAGTGAAATAAAAAAGGTGTCTAAAATGTTTCCCCCAGTTTTTTATCCGGATCGGCTTTAATCTATTGCAAACATCAGTCCTCATGACTTGGCTTACCCGTTGTCTCCAATAAAATATCTTTAAATATAGCCACTTAAATGTATGAGCCTACATTTGTTTAAAATTGTTGTTTTTGTTTACCGATTTAAATATTAGTAGTAGTAGTATTGTTATTATGATTATTAGTAGTTTTAGTATTATTATCTTGCATAACCTATGTGCAAGCAAATATGCAGACAACTTTTAGGCCTATTCTTAATATTGCTGGAAATACAGTACACAGTGTTATTTCCCTGCAGTAGGCTAGTGTAGACCCTATTATTATTTACTTTCTGAAAATAGTGTCAAGAAATGCTCATTTGGATGTAACCTAATATGATAATTCTCCAAGTGGCCACATTGATATCTTTTTGGGGCCAGACGGAGTTACTTCCACCTTAACATGAAAACAATTTTACAACAGAATTATTTTGTAGCCCATCATAAATAGCCTTATAACCTTCTACAAGTTATCTTACAATAGCTTCTTCCTTTAAAAGTGATGGCTTCGACCGCAACAAGCACAGATGGACCAAATGCGCCTGGTCACTCAAGTGCTTTTTTCATCGCATCGTGCTGGTTCAATAACCTGAGAAAGATTTTGAGAGATCAGTGAAGGGCTGTAGAGCTCCGCTCAAGAGCCAGGGTCCCGACCTAGAGCAACTCAAAGATAGGCTACGTTGCCGCACCACTGGAACAAAATGACCACTGAGAATCAACAGTCTCCACACAGAATTACTGGTCACTGTGCTAATGGTCAGCTGATAGGAGATGGTATGGCACATGATGAGCAACTTCAAAAAGTCTTCTCTTGAGAAATCCTCTCCGTTTGAGAAGTTCATAAACTTAATCCAGTCGAGTTACTTTAACGCATTAAACGGCATACCTTTGAAAGATAAATATGCCATAGCTTTGCTTTAAGACCCATTGATGTCAATAAGAGTTCTGCAAAATGATTCTTAAAATAAGATATTAACCATACAGCTGTTGAAGGTTGATCATATCCGCTTAGATATAGTCCACATGGACAATTTGTTGAATGACCGTTACAATTATCGAAAGAGAAATGGCAAAACATCATCTTTAACGACAAAATAAAATCTTCACGCAGGTTTCCACATTGCCAAAGTTCGTGAGTAAACATTCATCAATATTTTGAAATTGTGAAATAAGTCATTTTATTTGGAAGCACCTTCAAGACGAAGGACTTAATGGTTATTCAATTGCCTTTGGACGAGGATAGCCAGTCGTGGGCTAACACAACTTTAATGTTGTAGTACCATATCGAAAAGGTTTGAAATTAACTTTTCCCTACCCTACCGAGCTATATTCAATTCTTATTTATTAAAACGTTTTTCTACATAGTATTTTCCTCAGTTTTAGCATACAATTATTTTTATGGATTTTGATAGATGGCATCCTTCGACATAGTCGAGAGTAGTTTTTAGATCAAATACTTTCCCTTCTTAAAAAGCCCACCATTTTTTTTACGTGAAAGCAGCTGGCAGGTGCATATCTTTCAGTTGCCCTACTTGAAACAGCGCAGGCCCACAGCTAAGTAGGTTAAAGGTCTTCCCAAGTGGAGAAAGTATCTGACGGGCCTCTTGAAGACCTTATTCTTCTGCTTGGGTTTGCATTCATTAACAATTATTGTCGCTTGATGGACGAAATGATGCTAATAGGTTACTAAAAACTCCGAATCTTGTCAAAAGTAAAATAAAGTGATGTAAAGGAACGAAGAAGAAGTATAAGGTAAACAAAAACTTTGTTCACTTAAAAAATTAGGCCTAAATCCAATCCGATTCAAACATGAGATAACATGAGATAACTACTGGACAAAGGCTACGCGGAGGAATAATATAAATTAAGCTTCAACTACTTTATAGAGGAAAGCCTTGTTTGAAATGTAAGTATGGAAACAAATTTGTATTGTATTTTTTCATGTGATAAAGCTCATACAATTTTGTATTTTATTGCACTATAGAGTGTGCTTTGATCTCTTTGTATGCCATACATACCATCCAATAGACCAATCCTGTCACAATATTAAAACCAAAAGATCTATTTTATTTTCATTCAGTTGTTGTCAATATGTATTTAGGAACATCTGGGAACCTTGAATGCATTGTACATTGTAAAAAAAATGAGCTGATGCAAGTATTTTTTTCAGGTTTTCGACTCAAATGGGAAGGCTGTTGTGATCTAATTTATTCAAGATTATTTTTACTAGCAATTTTGCACACTTTAACGGTATGTCAATTCATTCTGATTCTAATGTCATGTATTTGGATGGATTAGCTACTCAACTTTACTTATTTTGTTTTAATGTATAGGCCTACTTCAACGATCACAATATCCTCTATATTAGTTGAGAAACATGTTATTTAACGTAAATAAACATAGTTAATCCCAGAGTAAACGTTAGAGAACAAAGAGAACACAGGAGAGAACCATAATACTCCGTTTGTCGTGCTTGGCTTCAGGGGTATGCTATAGCTAGCTATCTCCAACAACAAAAATTGTCACAGCAGTGGGGCATGGAAACAAACCTGTTAGAGATCATGTGGCTGTGACTCAACCAGAGGTCACGGTATCTTTCATTGATTTATATGAAAGACCTAATATGTCTATTCATCTTTAATCTTTTAAGCTTTGTTTTTACTCTGAATTACTTGTTGAAATTTTATGAAACAAAATTAAACACAGTTTACATTTCTTTGTGTTTGCATACAACATTGAATGACCCATATTTTAACTAACAAACAGCATCAACAAACTAGAAGGTGTATAACCCTAAACAGAATGAAAAGTAATGTTTGATATTGCAGACTGTTAATCCTTGTATGCAGAAGATTGGACTAATATGTCCGATGGGCCAGTCAAACTTGATTTATGTTTAAATTGTATGGATTGTAGGATCTAATTAACGTTTGTTTGATAACTTCAATAAACATGGTATTGCTTATAGTAAATTTTTTACAGAATGTGATTTTAAAGCTGCATGACTTTCAGCACAACAGTTTGTTATCATACTGGGAAATGTATAAAAACATGTTGGCTTTTGTTATTTACCACATGTATGAAAGGCATTGTTTTGATTTTGTCCAGTTGTTGCATAGTGTTTCATGTCAATTGTTTTATATAACAATATGGATATTTACAGACATAATCTGACCATATTTTCACCATGTTACTGCTGCATCATGCATCTCATACTCTCCATGCTAACCTTGGTAATCACAAACTGGTGATCACTGTAAAAACTGTTTAAAAACAGTAGTTTAACTTTAAAAGTATGCCTGTGGGCTACTGGCTTGTGCCAAATGGTGTTTAAATCCATACCATTGTATAATTAGAAGTATGCATTTATTTATTTTGTATGTCATTTTTGGAGGTGGTAAGTTAGTTTAACATAAAACATGTGAGTTAATTTATGTGCCAACTTCTTACGCAATTGTGATCCCAATTGTTGTCAGTACGGGTACATTTCTGTCAAGTGTTTTAGTGTTTTTTTTAATGCCAATGTAGCTTGTTTTCGCATAACACAAAATTGACTTACAAAGCGTAACCGTGATCTAAAAAGCTATTTTGAATTCCTTCCCCTTTGGTTATAAAAAAAATGCTACATTGTGTGGTTTCTCTACTCAACAATATAAATCATGATGAGTGATCATCTAAGTTTTAATTTTTCGCCTTCTTGTACTGCTTTCAAATTTAGCCCTATGTGGTGTGGAATAAGTATTTTAAAAAGCAGGTAATTGTAGTGAAACAGTTTTAGGATGATACCAGCCTTAAAAGCTCTACAAAATTATCAATAAGACCTTGGGTATACTAGCAACTTGTGTTTTATTGTTTGATAAACCTCTGAGAAAAAAAGAGCCAGCCAGTGGCTGATTTTGCACATGAAGAACTGTTTTAAATGATTTATGTTGTCTCTTCTAGAGAAGAATTGTAACAAAGAAAGCACTCAAGAAAAACACCTCTTATGGAAAACAAAGCTATCAGTCACATCACATCATAATTTACTATTTTATAAAAAGCAAAAGTGTACTTTCCTCCTTACAGAAACAACTACTTTATAGATAGATGCACTTCAGATTGCATCAGGTATGATTTTGTTTTTGTCCAATTGTATGCATTTTTGGTAATTTGATCTTATATCTAGCCATTATATATTAATAGAACTTAAATAAACTAAACTATGTCAGATTAGATGTTAACTGACCCTGACCATAATCTGAGGGGATCCATGCCTAACCTCAACTAGTCCTTTTTTCCTTTTGGTTTACTGTACGTTTTTCACATGGAACTCTGTGGAACAAAATGTGTTAATAATCTTAATGATAATCTTAATTTTTACACTTTGGAATCCATTTTTTTTATAAAGGTAGTGACAACAGTATAACATCTAAAAAACAATTTAGAATCAGTTTTTATGTGTATTCTTTCTAAGATCTTACAAATTGATTCAAAGTTGATTGCTCGCAACTAATAAAGCGATGGAGAAATATCAGTTGCATGTATGAGAAATCCCTTTGCTACTCTCAGTGCTCATTGTTTTTGTTCTCTTATAGCTTGTTAGGACTTCAACCTTGTGCCACACACTTTGTGAAAAAGAAAGTGAAATGCATTGGTCATATTAATTATTAAGTAAATATGAATATGTAAATTATTTTGCTAATGTGTGCCCTGTTAAAATCAGTGCCATCTTTGAAGACCTTCTTGTAAACCCCATTTTGACAGACCAGTGCATTTTTTAAGACATGCTGTTTCAGAGAAGGTCCTTTTAAAAATGCTTTGTATTGTTTGTATTTTTGGGGGGAGGGGGTCTTTTTACTTGATTAATCAATTAAATTAGACTTTTTGATGTGTTGTCTACCTGAGCATTTTGTGACCAGCTTCTCGAACCAACCCTGTCATCCCCACTTGAAATGCCTCTCTTAACCCATTGGGAAATTGCTCTATAATAATTTAATGTAATTAATTAATTCCATCTACTTTTTTCCCCTATCCCCTCCACCCTTCCATTCAAAGTAGCTTTATTGTCAATTTCTTCACATGTTGAGACATACAAAGGAATCGAAAAGACGTTTCCCACACTCTTACGGTAAACATATAAAGTGCACATTCAAACACAGATAAGACATATATACTAAAGCTAAAAGATGGCCAATACAATTATATATATGCATATATATACATATATATATGCAGAAGTGTATAGTCTACAATGTATTGCTAGGGGTAGCAGCATATGTTACTGTAAGTTTGTTTGTAGCATGTATAAGTTAGGTTAGCAGCATAAGTTGATGTATAAGTTATGGTTGTGGTAGTGCAGAACTACCAGTGCTGCTGTTTAAACTGAGCTGGATTGAGCTAGTCCATGTGTTCAGTGTCCATCCAGAGGGTGGTGGTGGTTTTGACTGGGAAGAATCAAGCTGGTCCTCTGGTCCTCTGGTCCTCTGGTAATAATGCTGCAAATGCAGACAGTTCCCCCTTTTCTTCCCAATTCTGGCCTTTCTATTGCTGCCATTGAACATGTGTCTACTTATGAACGTTTCCTATTTCATATTTGGTTTGCTGATTGTTTACTGTAGGTCCAGAGATGTAAAGAGTTTCCTTTTATTGTCAAAACTACAACTTATGCATATCAATAAATAGATGGGTTGGTACAACTTATGCCTACAGGTAAGAATTGTCATCTAGTAACTGTAAAGATATCGGTTGAATCTTCAATACCAATCTAAGGTCTACCAATGAGTTATGTTGGTATCATGTAAGCGTGCACTTGTAATATTGTTGCTTTGTAAAGTAGCCTGCACGATGAATATGTCGATACAATCAATATCATGTTTCAATTGCATGTACATTTTGTTTTTGTGTACACTGTATTCACTGCATTGTATGCTAAAGCTGAGGCACAGCCAATCAGAAGTATCCGCTCGTTTAGCCCAATTTTAGCAAGACAAACAAATCACCAAACAAGACCGAAATACTTTTGAACTTTTGCATTATTTTTTACTGTCGGGAAAAAATTGGTATTTGCAAAGCAGGAAGTGTGAGGACATTGAAAGTTAACGGCCAAAAATATTCTAAGGCTTACCTGAACACTTACCTTAAACCCTCTGTTCTATAACTCACCGGTTTCAGGACTACTACTTTTATTGAACACAGGGTATATAGAGGTTTGAAATGAAAGGTTTTAGCGATGGAGATTGGCTTGCGACAGGGTTCCCCATTGTTTACCCTTTATATTAATGATATGACCTGTATGGCTCTTTAAAAGACTGTAATGTACATATCAATGCAGATGATACCATACTTTCTTCTGGTGTGCCGTCTATAGAACAAACAATGTCAAACCTTATAAGGGCATTTCATTGCGAACAGAAATCCCTAAGAGTTCTGAGATAAATCCTGAATGAGTCAAATACTAACTACATGCTTTTCTCAAGGGCAAAAAATGTTGATTACAAGGCATATCAAATTTGGTTCCAAAATGGAGCCCAAATTGAGCGTGTTGCAGTGTACACAAGACGCATGTGCTTGAACTCACAGAGTAGGTAAGGATCAGACTTAGAGCTATTTAAAGGATAAGGTCATGCTTTTCTCTTGAAAACAAAATTACAATTTTGAAATCCACTCTTAGTAATCAGTAATGAATTATGGTGATATTGTGTATGTGCAAGAAACCCCAACTGTTTGAGTTCCCCATGATGCAGTTTACCACAATGCTCTGTGTTTTGTAACTGGGGATAGTTTAATTAAACTACAAAAAGGAGGATGGTCTTCTTGCAGTGACATGAGAGGAAAAACATTGTCTCCATTTTTATTTACAAGGCTTTGATCGGTAAGTTGCCTTTTTACCCTGCTTCCCCTTAATGGACAAATCCAATAGGACAACCTCAGTGGACTTCATCAATCTTGAAAGCCTGAAAGTTAAAACAGAAGTTGGGAAATAAGCTTTTCGTTTTTTTGTGCACAATAAATGAACATGGTCCAAAAGGAATTGTGCAGCTTGTTTCAGTTTAACCATTTAACGTTGTTTTAGAGAGTGTGAGAGTTAAACAGTGTTATTGTTTTGGTTGAATCTTAAATATTGTTCAGTATTGTATATTGTTACAATGTTTTTACTTTCTTTTAGTCTCATGTCTTTTCTTCTTGTTTGCTTTGTTGAATTAATTTAGATTTATTCTGCCTTTACCGTACTGCTGGAAAAGAGACATCATTTCAGTGGGTTACCCCTGAATAAATATATACTATAATATTAACAACTTAAGCTAATATGCCTGGCTAGTTGTGGTGTAATAACCTAAGCCAACATGCTTTAGTAATAATAATAAATCAATAATAACATATTTATTTTTTGTGCACTTTTTTATTGTAAAACAATCTAAAAGTTCTACAGGTAACTTACCTAACATTCCTGGCTAGTTTTAACAAAACAATCTATGATAACCTAGTTGGATAACTCAAAACATACCGTGGACCAAACAAAATCGGCACATAATTTTAAGAATCAGTGTCTCCATACCATCCACTACTTCAATGCTACTCACATTCCCTTGGGACAGCCTAATTTTCAGCGTAATTTCAAACAAATTGTTTAGTGGTTGGATGCAATGGTGTGAGTCCCCAAAAGTGGAATTTTAGAAACCACCAATAGTTAAAAAAATAAGCTTGTGCTTTTTTTTTGGTTTATAACGTAGGTACGAGGGTTGAGTGGAGAGCAGATACGTCATTGGGGTTTTCAAGAGGGCACCTTTCATCCCGGACGTCTTGTTAAATTCAGCCCACGACACCTCGGTTAGGCTTAACGGTAAACAATGACGTCTCATTCTCAGGCTCTTGGCATAGACAGATAATTAAAATGATTTTTTTTTTTTTATATATATTTGGATCCTTCCTTTTTAGCCACAGCCAGAGTAACCACTGGCTACTTATTTCTTTTATATCTCATACAGCTTTTATGGTCTGCTGTAGATCCCTATTTCTTTATGTAGTTCGATTGTTTAGATTGCAAAATCCACAGCGTCAAACTTCCACAGGACACACCTATGTTCTCCAGCCGAGTTCTGCCCCAGCTGCAATTTGCTCAAGCAGAGTTTCTTTCTTTTGCATGCCTTGTCACTTTTTGCCACTGGACTGTTATCTCTATGAAGTAGATAGTTTGTTGTGTGTTGGACCAGATAAGTCTGGTCTTACGTTGGTTGTTGCAATCTCTGATGCGACTCTCAATTGTTGGCCAGCATTTTCCAATCGCAAGCCTCCTCAGCTGCCCTAAGCTTATGTATGGCCTATGTATCTTCCTTCCATGAACTTACTCCATAACAACGCTGATGTAGTACTCGCCGCTCTCTGCTCTAATGTGCATGTCATTGACTATTGACCGCCTATGCTCTATTTCTGCCGCCAAGCACTTTAGTAGGCCTGATTGTGGCGCAATGCATGTGTCTGAGATTAGCTGACCCCGCACAGAAGGGTTATGTTAGATCCGCCCCTACCCACTGAATAAGATTTCTAGGTGTTGGCCGTACATTGTAGGTGGCCCTAACAATAAAGCTAATTATTGCGGTATCCATTCACAACAAGTCCTTCCAGATAACTTATTTTCCCCCTACAGATTCCAAGTTCCTCCATCACACCTTGTTAGGCTGGTGAGACAGCTTTGGCGCTCCTTACAGTTTCCTGCTTGCATATCTGATCCATCAAAAATGTCTATTGTTCTGAAAGAGTTGATTTTGACCATCTCTGTTTCCAAATCCAGATCTTTCTTGTGCATGCCGTACATTTCCTACTATTTTTGTATGTTTAAGGACTGCTTTTGCTCGCAACACTGTTTCTTTCAATTTTCGTTCTGTTGATATTGTGGGTACGGCATAATTTCTACTTATATCTCGGGATTTTGTAAGTGTCGTTTCATATCTAGATTTAGTGCACTACAATTCCTCTGTAAGCCTCTTAATCAGCACCTCCAGAGCACCTTTCCCAGATAAAGCCTGTCTATAAAGACATCGAAGCACCCCTAACCATTTCTGGCATAAAAGCAAATTCTTCTTTCTAGCTTTTTGACTTTATATCATACACTGTCAACGGCCACATGAGCAGGGGTAGAATTCCAAACTGTGGGCACCATAGGTTTAGCTTTCCTGGCAACCCTGACTTTTCAATGTTCTCTATGAATTACAGCCTTCATTCCTTATCCTGCTCTTGAGCAGTTGTTGTCAGTATTGTCTTATTGTCCATGTTTGCTCGTATGGGAGGAAGGCGTAACCCTTACCATAGCTTTTTCCTGCCAACAACTCATTTTGATGCTTGGATTATCCCCTCAATGGCCATAGCTCAATGCCAAGTGCGAGATTGTACATCCGGTCAAGATGCCAATCTTCAGACGCTGCAATCCTGCGGTAAATTCTGGTGTATTAAAACACGATTGAAGATCCTCAAAGTAAGCCAAAACCAGGTTTATGATTTTGGTACCTTAGAAAACTCAAATGCAGTCCACAACAGACCCAAATGCATTTGCCAGATCCAGGAATATGACACAAAGGTATTTTTCTCACGTTTTGCTGATGGAACTTGTGCCAAATCCTCCCCTGCTGTTGCCTGAAATTAGGGAGACAAAAACTTAGGGACAACATGAAACAGATGATTTTGTGGTGAAACAAAAAGACAAAGATAAAATGTAAAATTTCAACCAAGACTGGTTCTAGATGAAGATAAGGGTAATGGCTAGCACATCGAAACAAGGTCTTTGAAGGTTTGTCTGCCTTGAAATGGCTAATGGTGGTTGTGGTGGTGGTGGTGGAGGAAGCCAGGTTCTAGGAAAAGGCTCTAAAATGTGAGAGCTGTTCATCCAATGGAAACAGTGTGAAAAAAACTAGGTTTACTTGGACAAGTTGCATAATGCACAAAAAATCAAAAACATGTACTTTCTGTGATAACTTATGGATTGTTATTACTGTTTGGATAAGAGACTAGACTCAAAAGACATGAGGTAGCAACCTATCAGTTGTCTCTTACATGCCTTGTTGGTGTTAAGGTTGAGTCTCATGTGTGTTGTTGAATGGTTGAAAATATTGTGGGGGAGCTTTTCCTGAGTTTACTGAAATTACAGACTATACAGCGATAGGAATCAGATGCAATAAAGCAAGAAACTGAGTGTCTCCAGTTGAATGAAAATAAATAGTACGGAAATGGTACAGAAATATGATGTGCAACTTGCCCACGTTAGAGAAAACATTGTTACTCAACATGACCTTGCTTTACAGCCTTATGATACCCCAAAAAAACTCAGTCTGTATTTACTTCCATCCCACGTGAGCCCCAGCTAGGAAAGTCTGTTTCTCTCCCTCTGCATTCTCCATTCAAAAGTATTTAAATATGGATGTGGTGCATGTTACCGGACTGGCATTGCCAATCTGTCCGTGTAATCCATCCTATAATATTGACGATGCTTGCAGGACCCGGATTTGTGACCAGTTTAGGGCAAAAGCTGGTGGTGGGTGTCTTACTTCCTAGCAATACATAAACAATTCTCAAAAAGGATACACAATACAGACGTATATTCCAATCTGCTACACGGTGGTGCCATGACCTGCATAAAAGCTGGGCACATACCCTCTGGGGTTGTTGTTGAGTAAGTGTAAGGGGTAATATTAGTTTACCAATGTGAACTTGCACCATAGCCATACATGTGATCACCCAGAGTACTCTGCATCCTGTGCTAATGAGATAAACATTGCAGACTCTTGCCAATCTACAAGCCCAGGGCATGTCAATGTGGAGGAATGGTGGAGGTTAAGTCAGATGGACTCAAAACTGATTTGAGTTGACAATAAAGCCAGTTCATGTTTTGAAAAATGCTATTTTTGTGAGATTAGAATTTTTCTTTTAGAAGTAAGAAAAAAAGGTGTAATTCTATACACTTTGGTCTACCAAGGACATTCATATCCTCTATTGATGTGCATCCTTTTCACAGCTACAGACACCTTTAGGCCCTGCATATCCTGGCTCTATATTGCACTACCTACACTTTGTGGGCTTGCAAATACTGTTTACATTATACAGTACTTGCCTTATGTAAACTTTGTATGTATGTATAATATATACCATGCTTATACAAACATAGTATAAAATATACTATGTACTGTATGTACTATAGATTTTTATTTTAAAAGGTTGTTTTAGTTTGTATCCTAGTATGACCTGGATCACAGGGCACTCTTGGAAAGGAGACAAAGCTAGTTGGTTAACACCATATAAATAAATTCATAAATAAATAAATAAATAAATGACAAATACTACGTCGGATTAGTGCAAATCCCATCAATTGTTCCAAATCCCATCAACGGTTAGACTGCATTTACATCTGGAAAGATGCCCAGTTGCCCACAAATGACCACTGATAGCTCCAGACCAACATGATACATGTTTTGTCTTTGAAATATCCCCACTACAATCTTACATCTAGTTTTCTTCATTGCAGCAGTATCTTACATGCACTCCCATTTTGGTAAGATGGAAACACTTATGAAACTCTTTCTACCCTCCCACCAGGTCTAAAGAGCAGGCCGACAAAGTGAGATGGGTTGTGATAGGAAACTGATAATATGCCAAAACATTGCTCTGGTGGTTCTCCTACCCACTTCCAAATGTTTCTGCCCTGTGTCCCTTTGAGTAGTTACTGAGGATAAAGTGTGTCGACCTATACTACCTACTCCATGGTTAGCGATAAGGACGTTAATAGCTTGTGTGTGTTTGTGCCTGTGTACATGTTTGTGTGTATTAGGTTTTCAACAATACTGTGTAATCTGAGGGCTCATGGTAAACATGTCAAACTGTGGTAAGTCATATTTTTTAAAAGCTTTAATCTTGAGTTCAGTTGATGATGACTTATGCACTCTGAAAGTTTTGAAAAAAATTATAGAAAGGGTTTGTGGCCCTCTATCCAGTTTAAAATCTTCAGTCTGAAAACTCTTGTAAGATTGCATGGAACTATACTAACAATTGTTGCATACAGATTTTTGTCAGTTTGTCAGCCAGTTTGTCAATGGTTTGCATGCAGGGTTTGTTTTGTGTGAGTGCCTCTGCAAATCTGCCAATACATATTTGGGATCGATTGTTGCCTCAGAAAGACTTGCTGAATTATTTAAAAATATCAATCAACAAATAAAATCCAACTATTTTCCTATTCCACCAGCTCATTCGATGAAAGCTTCATGATCTCCCATAGACCCATAATGACATATATATATACACCGATCAGCCACAACATTAAAACCCCCTGCCTAATATTGTGTAGGTCCCCCTCGTGCCGCCAAAACAGCTCTGACCCGTAGAGGCATGGACTCCACATGACCTCTGAAGGTGTCCTGTGGTATCTGGCACCAAGACGTCAGCAGCAGATCCTTTAAGTCCTGTGAGTTGCGAGGTGGGGCCTCCAAGGATCGGACTTGTTGTTCCAGCACATCCCACAGATGTTTGATCGGATTGAGATCTGGGGAATTTGGAGGCCAAGTCAACACCTTGAACTTTTTGTCATGTTCCTCAAACCATTCCTGAACAATTTTTGCAGTGTGGCAGGCGCATTATCCTGCTGAAAGAGGCCACTGCCATCAGGGAATACCGTTGCCATGAAGGGGTGTATGTGGTCTGCAACAATGTTTAGGTAGGTGGTACGTGTCAAAGTAACATCCAAATGAATGCCAGGACCCAAGGTTTCCCAGCAGAACATTGCCCAAAGCATCACACTGCCTCCGCCAGCTTGCCTTCTCCCATAGTGCATCCTGGTGCCATCTCTTCCCCAGGTAAACGACGCACACGCACTCGGCTATCCACATGATGTAAAAGAAAACGTGATTCATCAGACCAGGCCACCTTCTTCCATTGCTCCATGGTCTAGTTCTGACGCTCACGTGCCCATTGTAGGCGCTTTCGGTGGTGGACAGGGGTCAGCATGGGCACTGGCCGGTCTGCGGCTACGCAGCCCCATACGCAGCAAGCTGCGATGCACTGTGTGTTCTGACACCTTTCGATCATAGCCAGCATGAACTTTTTCAGCAATTTGTGCTACAGTAGCTCTTCTGTGGGATTGGACCAGATGGGCTTAGCCTTCCCTCCCCACGCGCATCAATGAGCCTTGGGCGCCCGTGACCCTGTCGCTGGTTCACCGGTTGTCCTTCCTTGGACCACTTTTGGTAAGTACTAACCAATGCATACCGGGAATACCCCACAAGACCTGCCGTTTTGGAGATGCTCTGACCCAGTCGTCTAGCCATCCCAATTTGGCCTTGTCAAAGTCGCTCAGATCCTTACGCTTGCCCATTTTTCCTGCTTCCAACACATCAACTTCAAGAACTGATTGTTCACTTACTGCCTAATATACCCTTGACAGGTGCCATTGTAACGAGACAATCGATGTTATTCCCTTTGCGTGTCATTGGTTTTGATGTTTTGGCTGATCGGTGTATAGTACTGTGCAAAGGTTTTAGGCAGGTGGGTTGGGGGTGCTGTAAAGTAAGAATGCTTTCAAAAGTAGAAATGTAAATAGTTTTGTTTCCATCAATTAACAAAACGCAAAGTGAATGAAAAGAAGAAAAATCGAAATCAAATCAATATTTCGTGTGACCACCCTTTGCCTTCAAAACAACATCACCTGCCTAAAACTTTTGCACAGTACTGCATATATATATATATATATATATAAACATGTGATTCTCATTTTGTGCAACAATTCCCTGGTTGGAGTTAAGCCCAACTTTCACTGATCTGGCCTCCTACCGCACCAGGTTACACCTGTTTAGGAGGCAGGACATTCACAAGGTGACCAATAAGAAGAATAGATCCTGATGGAGAAAAGAAGAAAGTTGTACTGTGAAGTAAAATGTTTTGATTTAATGGCTGATTTATTCTGAAAAAAAAAAAAAAAAACATAATATAGGTGACATTGACACCAGAAAAGCATTTAAATATGAAAAACTTACATTATATGACTCCTTTAATAACCCTGCATATAAATAGGTGGATGTGGAAGGATTTTCATGGTTCAGAGTTCAAAGATGAAAAGAATGGGAAACCATGCATTAGGAAAATATTGAATGAGGTCAAATTACTCCAATAATCAATTCTGTATAACATTTTGTTGAAAATTCTAATGAGATGTTATAGGTTATGCACACCTCAATAAATGTTGCAACTGTTTTAGTGCTTTGTTAGTTTTATTCTTTTCCTGGTCTTTACACAGTATTTATAATGGAAACATCTCATCCATCTTAGGGTTATTTAGGGAAGTAGTTAAAAGGTTTCAACTAAAAAAGAAATGTGTGCTGATACTTACCAATTTACCAATCAGTGTCTGAAGTTGTCTTTGGTAGTACCTGATGTTGAGTCTGTGCTGCACTGTTTATAACTAGCCAGTGGGTGAATGGCAAAGATATTGTACAGATAAGGGTTCAATGAGCCACATATAGTCAGGTTCCACGCGATAAAACAG
Source organism: Aplochiton taeniatus (assembly GCA_017639675.1). Lineage (NCBI taxonomy): Eukaryota > Metazoa > Chordata > Actinopteri > Galaxiiformes > Galaxiidae > Aplochiton > Aplochiton taeniatus. The sequence goes on from CM030175.1 coordinate 12,947,744, forward strand.
CCTTCCAAAATGATAATGCCATATGTACAATTTAATTTATTGGTTCATATTGTATTTAAATTAAATATAATGTTTACATACACATATCATAAGTTATAGAAACACACAACAGAGACAGAGAGAGAGAGAGAGAGAGAGAGAGAGAGAGAGAGAGAGAGAGAGAGAGAGAGAGAGAGAGAGAGAGAGACAGAGAGAGAGAGAGAGAGAGAAATGGATCCCACGGTGTTGACACTTGCAGTACACATTTCACTTTGTCTCCTATACTGACAGTAAAGTTGACATGGTATAAGACACCACTTTCAGATTGCCCAGCTTTGAACAAGTCACACTATGGTACCTGTTAAAACCATGTCTGATACAGATAACGGATCCTGATTATCACACTCCAAATCCCAGGATCCATTTGCAGCGCTGGCATCCTAAGCATCCCATGTTCATCTTCTTAAGAAGGTGAGACAATCCATTTAGCGAGATGCACAAACACTCAGCTCTCGGAACATGATTGTTGTTGCGGTGTCCTGTGCACATCATACTTGAATGGACTGTGGTTGTTACACAAGAAAATTCAAGTCCTGAAATGGAACATTGAGAAAGACAAGACAGAAGGAATAAGACCATATGATTCTCTACAGTAATTATTATTTTCACAGCAATATGAATTGAAAAAGGATAGAGATTTAATAGAAAAAACCTGAGGGATCCATCAAAACATATTATGTTATTGCTAAAGATGATCTGAAAACCTGTATGTTTACAATTAAAACATGGTTTAATTTATTTTCTTTCAGACATATGTAGTCCATCGTTTTAAAAGCAACTCAACCGAGGATAATGTACATTGCTCACTTTGATATTTGACTCAGATTCGATTTGAAGGTTATATGCACATCCAAATGCACTATAAAAGATATATTAGATTATAAACAGGAACAAAATAAAACAGATAAGAAATGCATACTGTACTGATGCTTAGTTTTTTAAATTTCAAGCCACTACATAAGTCATCTTGCAGAGTACCATTAGCTACTCTTGACATTTATGTTTTTTTGTTGTTTTTTTAACTGTTGTTTAACCAGGTGAGTCCAACTGAGAAAGAGTTATCTTTTGCAGTGGCGACACGGCCCCGTTTGGGGAATTTTGTCAAGAATCACCAGTTTACTTATTTTATACAGAGATAGCACCAGCCACCCTGGTGGGTTTTGAGGTACTTTATGGACACACTTGCAGCGTGTGTTCATGTTAACCTCCCATGTGTCTCTTTTGTTAAAGCCACTATGCGATTTTTGCTTGTAAGAAAGCTATCACTCTAATGGGGGGGTACACTTGTTTCAGTCTTCAGCACATTTTTGCTTTTCTTTCTTTTTTTTAATTTCCCTATTTCCTTATCTTGTGGACAGTCAAATAGGTTGTGGAATAATCTACAGGATGATGCCAGGAGGGGCGTCTTCTTTCCCAAATTTCACAAACCAACCTTTTTATATCTATGACAGAATGGCATCAATGATTTAAACTGCTTAAGGATTTCAGACTTATTATAACACCTCTGATTATGAACATGTTTGAAGGGGTTCTACTCCAACATATGACAACTGTATTTGAAGACCACACTGATCCAATGCAGTTTGCGGATCAATATCAACTTGGTGTGGATGATGCTCTTCTATATATGGTCCATAAACTTTATAAGCACATTGAAAGATCACATAGTTATATTAAACAGATGTTTTTGATTTCTCCTGTGCTTTCAATATTATCCAACAACTGGGCGCTATGAACATTCAACCTTCTCTTATTAAGTGGACTCTTATTTATCTGACTAACCAACACCCAATTTGTTAGATTGCAAAACCAGGCATCATAACAGACTATACCAGCACAGGGGCTAAGGAACAGTCCGATCTCCTTTTCTGTTTTCATTGTATACTTCTGAATTTAGGCATAATCAATAATTTACACAAATGTAAAATGCAAAATATGCAACATCTCTGATGATACAGATACTAATTTCATGAGTTGTATATCTGAGGCTAATACACTGGCACATGATAATCTCACAGATTATTTAGTTGTCTGGTGTTCTGAGAATTATTGTGAACTTAATATTAGTAAAGAAAATCGGTAACTATTATTCCAATCATAATCAGAGGAGTTGAAATTGAAAGGGTTAACACATACACATTTCTTGGTGATACTGTTGACACCACCCTTGATTTGAAGGTAAACTCAAGTAATGTTATTTAAAAAGCCCAGTCAGGTATATACAGTACCTCCTAAGGAATCTCCAATCTTTTCATAATGGTATGTCACTGCTTCTTATGTTCTATAACAGTGATGTTTGTAGTGTATTGACCTTCTCATTAGTGCTGGTGGTGCAACATTACTCAGTAATTGGGCTTAACCTGGCAGCTCTTGGAGTCTCCTTCACTGATCGCATAGGAAAAAGGTGCAAACAATTTGAAGTAACAGAAAAAATCCCTTGCATAAAGTTTAGTGAATGAATTAGTAAATTAGTTGGCTTTGCCATTTTTTTTTGTAAAACTGAGGGATTCAGGAACTCTTTTCCACCGACTTCATTTTGATTTTCTAAATCAAAGACAGTTAAAATTGGTGATGATACACTTTGTACTGCACTTCTAGACATGCTTATGTAACTTTTTTAAATTCCTTTATGTATTTCTATTGTTTATGTCCTCCATTTTATTTCAATTTACTTGAACTTAACCTCTGTAATTTTCCATTTCCATTCCATGATATTGGCGTTTCCAACAGAATAATATGAACAAATTGATCCCAGCATCAATGGTGACTAAGGTGTTGTGCACTAAGCTTAAGTTACAAAATCAATAGTTCCCCATGAACCCACACCTGATCTTATTATCTCCGTTACAGAGACAATACCAATACCTTACAGAGATTTCGCTCTGGGTGTGGGGGAAAAGTACCGTAGCTTTGTCAAACTCACCCACAAAGGGCATTCTTAAAAAGGTGGGGACCCACATTTTAAATAAAGGGATTCATTTCTACTCAGGAAGAATGATTGCGCTTATATTGTTTGGTTGTCTTTAAGATGTTGTGAGGAGTTACGGAAGACTTTATCTTCTTGTATATACTCAGGTGTTTTTGGTAATGTTTGTTCCCGCATTTGCATGCACTGGCTGAAAATCAATGGTGAAGGTTTGTTGTTCCCCAGTCATCTGGGATATTGTAAATATACTGAACTTAGGCTTTTCTGAACAGCTCTCAGTCTCAGCATTCTGCCCATATAGTTGAAACAACCATGTCCCTCATATCTGTAAAGACAGTTCACTTTTATAGTGATGCACAACGGAAAAAGTACAACTTTTTTAACCAATTGCTTAGTGTACTACAGAAGTTCACTATAGGGGACACAATAAAGGATACAATCAAACTGTGTGAGTGAGGATGTGCTGTTAATAGACGATGTGAACTAACACCTTTGAAGATCCTGTGTTGGTTGCACAACCTAAAATATATATTGATGTATGCGTTATATTGGATGCATTTTTATAGTTATGAAGGAAGTTTAGTTGAAGCAAGTCTTCTAGCAAACTAAGAATGGCACTCCATTTTAGTTTTCTCTTTTCTCACTTAGAGAGATTTGTTTTCTTCTAGAACAAACAATATTTATAAAACCATAACTTGAGAACAATGTTTCTTTACCCCAAATAATTATCTCTCACCTGCTTGTTATTTTTCAGAAGTGCCCAGTGATTAATATCACAGTGTCAGCAAAAAAGACATCCGATGCAGTATGGAAAGGCACACACACACACACCCACACACGAACACACACAAACGTTACAGAAGCCTGAAATGTTCATGTGGCTATAAACATGTAATGTACTTTGTTGATCTTTTTTTTTTATAACAAAAACACATTAATTGTTGCTGATATGACATTTATCTGCTCAAAAAGTCACATCTTTAGCTTGGGTAAAATTATTCACCGAAAAAACAACTTTGCATTTGGTACTTTTCCGTTATATGCCTATTGACAGCACAGCCTTCAATACAATGTTCGATGAAGTAAAAGCATAGCATCATTCTCGATGGAACCTAATTGTGTTCTATGATATTCACTGTGGACGTCATCGTCAGCCCATCCCACAGGTTTCCTGATTTAGGTCACGATACTGGAATAGTAATTTCAAGATGGTGATTCTATTGTCAGCAAGCCATTTTAGGGTGGATTTGGACAGATGGTTTGGATGGCCAGAAGATCCTACACAGTTTTACGCTCCAGTAAGAATTTTGACAAAAAAGTCTGTTAACTTTTACTTTATGAAGCCCTAACGAAGCATCTATTGGGTTTGAAAGTAAAAGATGCTCACAGCATCACAGATACATCCCCATAATTCAAAAAGTTATTTTCTGGATGACCATTCATCTTTTTATGCCAATTCAACCTTTGATATGTGTCTGTCTGTTAAACAGTAAAAACAATTTTGTCTAATATGTCCTTAGAACCACAGTTAGGGTTAATACTTTGTTGACATGAAGAAATGTAATTACAGTTAAAGTGAAAACTGTATAACCCAGAGATTAAACTAAATTTGATCCCCTAAGTGGTCTTTACCTGTTGAACCATCTTTATCCTGCACATGGAGGTAACATAACCTTCAAGGCAGGTTTTTCATGGCTCAAGGTTGTTATTAAACGTTTTAATTATTTGCCTAATAGTGGAGACAGGTATTTTTAAAGATGTATTTGTTTATTCAGAGCTATTGGTTTATTTATGAAAGTCAAAAGCCACAGGGCATATGTGTCCTCTCATATTTATATCCATGTGACACAGAAATCTTTCCATGGCAGACCATGAATGAGAAACTATGAGATACTATGAATGGGAAGACATTTCAGCTAGACCATGATGCCTTAGGGGTGCCATTAATTGCAACAAAACTCTATTTGAGACTTTTTTCAGACTTACAGACAACTGACTTTCTGCATGTCATTGACGTGGTCAAATGAGCATAGAGAGGCAAAGGGGTATCCCCTCACACACATCTTTACATGGATACAAGCTGTAACACGCCTTGGGACCAACAAAGGGGACATGTTACACACCACGACACAAGCACAAAGCCTGTGTTCCAGGGAAGACTACGGGTGTATTGCTTTTGTAAAATTTCAAAGGGCTAGGACATGTGCTACTCAACATGGTTTTCTGTATTGTTTACATAGAAGATAAGAGGCATGCCCCATTATTGAAGAATTGTGTGGTCCCCCTCCAACACCTCTAAGAACCAGCAATGGATTTGATCACAGCCATTTCTATATTACTAGTTTAATAGTGAAGGAGATGAGATAAGCTGTCTGTAACACCTGATAATTAAGGTATTCTTGGTGTCCTCTTTAATTGTCCCCTCTCTGACAGCACTGCCGCAGTTATGATGTCCACATACTTGTCCTTGATGTATTTTGGAATGGCCAACCAGTTATTCACTAAAAAAAGGTGTGCTTGATTAAACTCTGTCGCGATCACAACTCCTACTAGCAAGACCACAGAAGCCCGACAGGTGCTCTGAATCCTGCTAAAGGGACGTTGTCAAACACACCTGTACTGTTATAGTATAAGTAGTAGACCATTTCAAACTTAGCCCCTGTCTCCCGTGCACCTTTCTACTCTCTGGTGCAAAATTGTTGGTAGTAAGAAAGGAAAGGAGAAGTATTGAAAAGAAATAAGACATGCTTCGGTAAAGCACGTTGAGGGTAATCAGGTGTGCAACTCCTCATTTTAGTTTTCTATTTTTGTGTGTGCAACTCTTAAGTGAGCTAAGTCCAAAACTATATAATCAAATTGTGATTGAGATCATGTTAAAGCTCTTTCATAAACCTGCGTTAATCTTAATGTCCCTTATTTCTGGTGCTGGTTGAGCAGGTATTTTACAGAATATAATTGAGTAGAAGTGAAGCTCATGAAGTGTTAATGTGTATGTCCAATTGATAAATTATTTACTTAAATCATGGAGTTACAAGAGGAAAACTGGTAGCTCATCAATAAAATTCTATGACAGACATTTTAATGGTATTGTAAATAATAACAAAAAAGGATGAGTTTGTAATGTATGGCAATTTATTGGGGCTAGATGTTTTCTGACTTCAGAATAATTCCAAAGTAACTTTCTTGTATTTGCAAGTTGGCCAAGGTTGTAAACACAATTATGCTGCTATACCGCTCGCCATTATACATTTAATTCAGACATACGGTTGATGAAATACTTTTAATATACTAGTTTAGATAAATAAGCATTTGTTTAATTAGGCTTAGTTGACCTTCATATTTTTCTTACTGGTGCCTTTAACAAATAAGTAATGAACAAATGTGATGCACTGGATTAAAAATGTATGTGTCTAACAACTGCATCAAAACAATCAGATCACCAAATCTAAAGCTAGTTTGACTTTTGTCTGTGGTATTCCAAAAAGAAAAGCATGTATCTCTTGTATACAACCTTTCAGTCTGACATGTTCAATATGTTTTATATATGAAATGAATGCTTTCATATAGAGTGGATCAAGCAATAGAATGTCTTTCACTTAGAAAAATATATGAATTAATTTGCATTTCCATCCGTCCGTTTCTTTAGAACGCTCCTTAAATGTCTTCACAACTCAATGAGGCCCTCTGGAGGTTTGCGGCTTCTTACATTTTTTTTTTTGCTTACTCCTGTCTTCCTGTTTCGATGGATGCATATAGCCTACGCCTTCAAGGCGTTAAACTAATCTCGTGTTCCTCTCAACAGCCCGTGGTAAAAAGAATAAAAATAATGCCGTAGGTGAAAAGTTAACAATAGGCTAAGTTAAATTATGTTATTTTGTCAACACCTCTATCAAGATGGTAACTGTTGAATGACTGGTTGGTTATGATTCGATCCAATCAAACCATAGATCAAATAATTTCGATACTGGTGTATTAAAATATGATCATGATCATGATTCTTGTTATTGGGCGGATGAGGAGGCATCGTCGGAACTTTAGAATGTGCGGCTCCTAAGATCATATAGTAACATGCTTTGGGATGACCCATATCGAAAACGAGTAGGCAAGGTAGAAAATTGTGCTACTGTATTTACACACTTTTTTCATGCCACCAAAACTCATCCAATCCAATTGCGCCACGCTGCGGATTGACAGTTTCTCCTCGTTATTGTCATTTTCATTTGAGCCTAACAAGGTTAACCATACCAGTAAAGTGTTGGTTTAGTATAGCTCCAACTGGCTATATATATATATATATATATATATATATATATATATATATATATATATATATATATATATATATATATATATATATATATATATATATATATATATATAACATACTTTGAGTAGGCTACTCACCCATAGCACGTGATTTCAAATAGTTCTAAATCATGTAGGTCCAAATTATGCTTGCCTTACAATCTTATTTCGCGTTTTTGCTACAAAATTTTTTCGCTCTTATACAGGCTAAAGATCCAATAGCGAAATGTGGTCTAGGCTATTCATTTTATTGCAAATTGAAGTAATATGCACATTTATTGGCAAGAGTATACCATGAATAGACCTCTGCCTCCATCTTGTGGCAAACAGACGTAAGGATTTCTCCCCTGTCATGATTTCTGAGAGCAGTAGGCCTATTCCACACCAACCCCCCTTCTCACCCATCTCCATCTCTAATATCTCCGCTGCAACATCACTACGTGAATCTAATCTGAATCTTTTTTAGGCATTTAAACAAGCTTGTTTCCTTTAAATGAATGCCCACGATTATTAGAGCATTGAAATCCTCGTTTATTTTGTGATGTGCAAGATAGAAAATGATTTACGTCGAGTTTGAAAAGGGCTGGATGATAAGAGTCTTATTTCCTGTTGGCCAATTGTATGTCGATGTATACGTTCTATAAATTGTTAAAAGATACGTGCTTATAAATGTGTTCTGGTAAAAATGTTCTGTGCACCACAAAAAAAACTTAAAAAAAAACGTGTGGGTCTTCAGAGTTGTCATGAAGGTTGAATACATGTATGTATGTCACGGGTGGAATATATAGTTTTACATATAACCTCATCAAATATTGCCTACCACGACCTGTCATAAAATGACGTAAAATAGGACCCGATGTGCAACTTTCGCATTTGTTGAATCTGAAATAATGCTGCCATTTATTTGATTGTGTAATTTAATACGCGTAAGTTTAGGTGTGACATGTATGTTGATTAAATGCCCCAGTCTTACAAATTAATCTACCTTTTTTCAAAAAAGTGGCATCATGAAACGGATCAAAACATTTTTTCGAATATTTCCTATTTGAGTTTAGATTTTTTTTTATGTAAGAATGACATAATTTATAGCTCACACCCCAGTCAGACCCGCATATTTTGTTTAAAATGTCAGGATTGCTTATGTTTAGGAATATTAATAAAAACATCGCCCACATTTCAGTATAGACTAGACGAAATTAGCACTTGAAATAGTTAAGCACTGTGGCCAAAGTTTTAGGGATGGACGATAATCACAATTTTAGCTTCGAGAATCGTGGGGTGACAGAAATAGAAAGAGGGCTGGTGTTTGCTCTCTGGAGGAATAAGGACTCCCTGTCAAATGTGAATGGGAATTCTTCATACCAGAATAGATATAAACGAATTTGGATTCGTTTTTCTTTGAGACACAATGGTTTATTTGAAAGCTACACAACTTGGGGTTTGTAGAGGCCTTTTCGCTCGATCCCAGCTGTCCATATCAAATACAATGTGTGCTCACAATCAACTGACATGCCACGATCAAACCACAGTGGCAAGCCATTTCGTCGCCCGAACGAGAGAATTTACTCGCCGAGATTAAGCAATAGCACCAAGAAACAGTCTATATGTCTATAATCTATAACTTTTGCTTAGTATTTGCATGTATCCCAAGACTATAGCCTTTAGGTCCGTGTGTTCTGTAAATGTAGCTACGGTCAAGTGCACAAAACTTTTCCGTAGGTTAAACCCAATGGCTAAAACTAATGCCGCACGATTTATTGACTGTGAAAGTGTTGGATCTGTATTCCCAGGATAATATAGTTAGATAAGGTGTATACTTTTCTTACTCGATTTCACAGTTTGATTGTGTTAAATGGGTGATTTGAAAACCTGATAAATCTATTGCGCCTATCCCCTCTGCAAATTGCCAATGGCCTATCTGACAATTTGTCGAGGGATTGACTATCAGCGTTTGTTTGATGTACAGCCTGTACACAAGGATATGGGCTGTGGTGCGAAAACCCTCACATAACATGATTGAAGCCATTCTAAATTAATTGAGATACCTACGACAAAAAAGGCCTAGCCTACATCTTGTGTCAGCCCCAAATTGTGCCTTGAGGAATATGCTACCTAAAAGCTGCTTTTTAAAACAAATTAAGACAGACTGGACTAATACTGGCGGCCCCTTGAGACCGATTTTTGTAAATAATTAGCAAAGGAGTTATTTGTTCAATGAAAGGGGGTGGTTAACATCTGCTGTGAAAAACACAAAGCAAAAGATTTTTCGAGAGGTTATCATATTTACCTAAGATACTAAACTGACTGATTATCCACAGTGTGCTCGGTTTGGTGACTAACTTCGGGACATATTTTTTCCATGTTTGTTTCCTCTTAGAATATACAGCTTGTAATTTAGGCTAAACACATGTAGACAACAATTACATTTGAAGATGATATGGTTATTGTTTTTTGTTGGTTTCCAAACAAATTCTATGGATTCTTGCATAGCGTGTAAATAAACTACACCTCAATATTGACATTTGATCACATTATCCAGCTAACAAAGCCTTTATTGCATTAGGCTACATTTATTTTTGCAGAATATAGCTCTACCACTTCACGTCTGGATAGTGAGTGGTTGAGGATGCTGAAAAGGAGGGCTTTAACTCAAAAGCTTCTTAACTGAAGAACCCCTCTTATATTAAGTGAGTGGATTTCGGTCCCATTTCAGAAGTGACTTTATACTCTTTATTAACCAACTGACGTGTCCATATTCCCAAAATATTGATGGTTAATATTGTCATCTAATAAATACCCTAGGCTTAAGAGAGTGAGTCAGTGAGTTATATTATTGGCTACATAATTGCGTAACATTATGTGGCACACAAAGTAGTTAAGCTTTGCCATAGCGCATCCAGTTCAAAGTTAATCAAATCTAGTACCATAGAACGTAAGACACTTAAAACAAAAACGTAATTTCTCAAACACAGCATTTTATTAAATCCTTATAAAAAGTTAGGGTGTTCACCCATCAACGCGCGCGATTTAGGCTATTCACATAATAATAAGGGATATCATAGGCCTATGGCATTCCTGACACTTAACGCCACAAATGAGTCCCTCATTTTAAGTTGGAAATATGTATATCTCCACCTTAACGCCCCTAACGTTTTTCTAAGTTGCAAACAGTTGCCACAATATTTACAAAAAACAAAAACAAAGGAAAAAGCTAAAAGTTGCCAATGTTTATTTATGGCCATAAATATTTTCGGTCCATTGTAAAATAAGCAAGAAATAAAATTATCTATAATTATAAAGTGTTTTTACGTGCTGATAACACGAAGGACAAAAAGAAAACATTTCTACAACACACAAATATACTTTACAAAATTTCACAAGATCATTGACATTCGAGGCTGGACCCAGTTCTCTTAACGAAAACATGTAAACACGGCGCACTCATTAGCCCCGAATCAAATGGTAGGCCTATAGCCTATGGGTCAAGCTGCAAAACCAAAGTCTTCATTTTGTTGGGAACTCCCTATCGTGCTCTCAAAAGGAAGCCCCGCCAGTCTCTAATTTTTCACCAAGTCCACTGTTGCGTTTGCACCAAGTGATGTGCTGGGAATTGTGGCGTGGCGGCGTACTGGGCATTATATTGCATGTGTTGAAGTGACTGGGCGCTATATGCCGAGAAGGGAATTCCAGCCTGAAAAGCCGCCAAGTCCTGAGCTTTAAGAGTATGACAAGGCTTTCCATCCCTGACTAAGACAGGCACGGCCACCCGCCTGGGAGAGGGGAGATGGGTCACTTCCATACCTTTTTCAGCGCGGGCTCTCTTCATTTTGTACCGATGATTCTGGAACCAAATTTTCACTTGCGTCGGAGTCAGGCGAATCAAACTCGCGAGGTGTTCCCTCTCTGGCGCGGAAAGGTATCTCTGTTGCCTAAAACGACGTTCAAGTTCGTAGGTCTGCGCCTTAGAAAACAGAACTCGTCTTTTTCGTTTCTTTCCGGAGTCGCTGCCGTTGCTTGAAGTTTCCTTGTCATTGTCTGGTGATTCGTCTGCGGAGGGTTCTGGGGACTTGGCTGAGTCTTGAGAACTGGCGGAAAGACCATGCACTGCGTAAAAGAAGAGCAATGTCAAAATGTGGTTGTACTGAGAGTGTTAAGTAGGCTACTGCTAAAAGCACTATCTACAGTTAATATCATTGCATATATTGCAAAACCGTCTAAAGTTAATACATTCAGGCATTGCTCATAATTTTGTTTGTACAATAGCCTGTGTTATTAGACTTGACATTTCAATGATCTCAATCAAATCTCCTTAATGAGGACTATTCCCTGTTGTATTGTCTGCCAACACACATTGTGATATTCATTTATTTGGGGGATTATTTGGCCATCACTAGTTGCTTTATTCATGAAATCCAATAAACGATTTGTTTTTTTATGTTCAGCGGTAACGCCTCACGATGGGCACAGAACACTGAGAATTATGATTGATTATACCCAGAAATGGTAGAATCGAAAAAATAAATATGTATTCCTTGAAATCTGCAGTTATCCAGACTAAACACTAAACTCATAAAAGACAGATACACTTGGCCCGCACGGATACTTACGGGAATATTGAATACTGTCCGTAGTGGCAAGCCATCTTGTGTAAGGGTTGTCACTACTATCATAGAAGGGATTCTTTAAAGGCAGATTTTGAACGGTTTCTAGAGGACTTTGCACCAAAACTCCAGTTGTTTTTTTGTTTGTTGTTGTCTCTGATCCTTCTGTATCTTCCTCTGCTCCAGTGATAGATCCTTCTTCATCATTTGTATCAGGGAGGTCCAAAATGTCCTTCACAGAAAAACCCGTCTTTGTGTTGGTCAGCGACATATTCTGAGGAAATCTATGCAGGAAAGTTGCTGCACCAGTTTGAAAATCCGCTGTTTCAAAACACAAACCACAGTCGATGTTAAAAATGATTCCTTTGCCGTTTTCGTTGAACTACAATAAAAGCAAATCATGAGCCGCTGTCGATTATCATTGCCTAAACCAAGTATCGGAGGAATATGTTCTGTAAGTCCATGAAGAATGCCAAAGTGGCAGAAGTGCTATATCTGGCTCATGGATACTGTGCTACTGCTGGGTGCTAGGGGGAAATAAGCCATTACCGGTTCGATCTGTTCATATAAGGTTGGTCTCAACACATGAACCTGCAGTGAAAAAGCATTAAAAACGCAAAAGGTTGGCCACGTGTGGGCGGGTCTTAGGAGTCAAGTGGATGAAGACAGTGTTTGCAGATGTGAAATTGTGGGTTTTGGGGAGATCCGAGCTTCTACCATTGGTGCTTCAGAACATGATGAGTGGTATAACGTGTCAATTAATTGCAAAGATGGGGAGGGCCTTTTTTACACCCTATTTACATACAAAGGACCTCCAAGTAGCTTCATACTATGAATACTTGAAAGCATATTTTAACAAATTGCTTTCCCCCCCCTCGTGATCTAAAATATTTAACAAACCTCCAAAATGTTTTAGATTTTTTTATACACTTCAGTGGATATTTCTCTACTTTCGATTGAAAAATCATTCCAGTCCGGTATTATTCTCTCTAAAGTAAATGTACCTATTATTATTTGAAAAAAATCAATGCAACACTATTTTAATGTTAACCTTTAAAGTAAACGTTATTTTAAGACTAAGGGACTGTGGGCTCATGTTACATTTGAAGGCATCCCAGAGTTTGTTTTCTTGAACACAAAATGTCAACAATTGGCCATGCTAAAACTTGAGTGTGATGGGGATGATAATGAAGATAAAATAACCACAAGTAAAAAAAAAAAAAAGAAAAAAAAAAGAATGCGTGTTAAATTAGCCCGATGATATCCCTGGCTATATTAAGTACTAATAATTTATATCAATAGGCCTACAATGTTTTTCATTTATTGACAGTAGCAGAAAAAAGGCTACAATGATCCTTTTAGCAAATTATTCACATAATTGTGCATGTCATTACGTGCACACTTATTTGTATGAAATGGATGGATTGGCGTCTTTACTCAGGGCCAGGTAGACGAGAGCTTTATTTGTTTTTAGATCTTTCGTCTAGGAGGCTTTAGAAGTATGCTACTCCACTCTAGCACATTTCGTGGAAAGCGTAGTATTAGTTTATTTTCCTCCTTTTCACTCTCCTTTTCACTGCTGCCCCTCTGTCTTCTATCTAGTATGTGATGTGGGTGACAATGTTTCACGTTTTTGCCAAGTCCCCTGCGCATCCTGGGTGGTCGGACCCGGGCAAACACAAATACAAACCGATTGCTAAGCTGCGGACAATAGGGGAAATGTAGACAAATGTCCGGCTCCTGTTGGAAGCTTTTGTATGGGCTCAGTTTTTGAATTTATTTCAGAGGCCAAATAATGGATGATTGACGCCCAAGCACAATGCTTTTTAACTGTTTGGAATAAATCTGAGGTTGTTCCTAGTTGTCATGGTATTCAACTGTTTTCAATGGACTATCTCTTCATTCAATACTGAATCCTTCCACAACATTAAAGAAAGTTCTTCATAGATATAGCATACACATTTTCTCTTCAGTCGCAGAGGAAGATGTCCAAACATCCTGTTTAAAACAGCATTATATTTTTGACCAACTGGTTACCGCTATATTCTACAAACAGACACTTGATGTTTTCCCCAAAAGTCTAATAATCCCCAAAGCGGATAAAAATATCGATCGATCTATATATATATATATATATATATATATATATATATATAAAATGGGATCACGATGATAATGGTGATGTGATGAATGTGATTGTGATTCGTATTATTATTATTATTATTGGCAATAGTATTTTTAAAATGATTTGTATCATTACTGTTAGGCTATTTATAATGTTTTTTATTATAGCAGTAGTAGTTATGTTGCTGTTGTAGAATTCTCTGCGTGGTCTTCTCACAATAACACTTTAGAATAACTAACTAAAGGTAAATCCTACACAAGTGTATACTAATGAATATTTTCTTTTACACAATACAAAGCTTTGTTGAACAAAACTGGAAAGAAAATCGCGACTTGCTGGAATTTCTAGGACGTGTTACAGCCATCTACACTGTCAGAGGTTATGCTGCGTTACTAAATCCGGTTTATGGTGACACCTCCAGGGCATCCATTCCGCGGTGCTTGGGGAAAGGCATTAGAAGGTTATATAGCAGGTGCTCACATCACTTTGGAAATATTATCTCTTAGTCATAATTTTATTAAGAATTTCTGAATCTACTAAATGTCTACATGATTTAGAAAAAAAGAATCATCATATTCAAATTAACCTATGCGTTAAAATACAATCTTACCATCCGTGTCATTCCACTTTGTCATGCCTATTTTGTGGCACAAAGAGAGAGCGCGTGTATGCGAGTGAGAGAGAGACGAGAAGGAGAGAGAGAAAGAGTGTGTGTGTGAGAGAGAGAGCGAGAGAGAGAGAGAGAGAGAGAGAGAGAGAGAGAGAGAGAGAGAGAGAGAGAGAGAGGGAGAGATGTTCTTGTACTTCGCAGATTTGGTGACAGTCCCTGTGCAGGAGCACTGCTTGGACAGTTATTGGGGATAGGTTATTTAAACAACTGAACTGAGGGTTTCGGCAAGAAGAGGTAAATGTGCACAGGCTAAGTGCGTACTTCACGTCGAGAGCCATCTCCTTGTGTTTACCTGTTTACTTTCACAGGTAGCTCAAACAGGACGCGTGCCTTTTTAGTCTGCTGTAGTTTCACACATCTCAGGCCCACATATAAGCAGCACTATGAAGCAAGGTGTTGCAAGTTTTATAAGGTTCTTTATTTTTAAGGTTGGGCTATAGAACAATGATGTGGCATCGAATAAAACGTAACAAATCCTACTGCAGACTTGTACTGGTAATATTCTCTGTTCTCCATCCATTATATTGTAGTATGTAGGAAGTGAATACTACATATTTAAATACATTAGTTAACATTAGTGAGTGTAAATAGAAAAGAAATGTATAAGTCTGGTAAAAAATATACTCCCGTACAACATAAATGAAACAAAATGTTAAAACTATTATTAATAATAGTATTAGTAATAATAATAACCATAATAATAATGAAAATAATAATAACAGGCATTATTATAAGAACAATTCAAGTGATCATAATAATAACCATTGAGAGAACAGGCAGCACATGTTTATGTATCGTACTGTTTAACATAAAAGACAACAATTCCAAACGCTAATTTTTTTTACCTGCAGTTGCAGGCGCAAATTAAAGAGAAGGTGTTATTGTCGCAAAATTATTCGCATCATGATTCCGCAGACTGTTGTTCAGAAAATGGTTAATATTTCACTGCAATGTTTATCCAATACTAATTGTTTGCTTAGAGCACCCATATGTTGCATGATAACACTCAGCAATACAGTCTACTTCTGTAACGTAATCATTGAATATAGAGCTTACGCAAGTGCCTCAAGAAATATGTTGATTTTAGTAATAGCCTACAACCAACTGAAGGTGTTGATAGACTGCAGTGCAACATCATATACTGACCAATCTAAGTCTTTTGGTTTGGGTTGAGGTTATAGTCTGATTTGGAAAAATGCAGCAGATCAGCTTACTATCTTCATAAAATATTTTATTAAAAAAATTAACCTAAAAGTCCCTTTCAGCTATTTTTGTTTCACCCTCCCCCTTTCTATGACACAATTGTTTAAAAATTACAAGAAAAGAAAGTGCTTTTATATTCTTGATTTAATCCATTTCGATTAAATGCCTCCGGAGGATGTGGTTATAATAACGTTGATCATTCATTTCATTAATCGCCAAATTTCAGTGCGTTCAATGCCGTAGGCTTGCAGCTATGCTTTGATAAAGGTAACCCTGTATGCTTCAGGGTGCTCATGATAAATGTATAAAGTGACAAGGCTGACTCTCCCCCCTCTATGATTAAAATGCTACATGTAATTTGCAGGTACCCTGAGTCCAGTTTATGTATGGGGCTAAGCCATAGCTTAGGGGTCTATGTAGCCTTGGGCACAAATCATTCGGAGCGGGTTGATTCCAGAAATCTAAGCACCTTTGGCTGCAGGCAAAAGCAGAGTCTTTATTCGTCTCCCTCCTTATAATGATTAAACATGTCACAAGCAGATTAGAGCTGCACCCGTGCCCCAAGGAGTTGCCTTCATTTGTTAAACCGCCGTTTATTTATAATAGTGAATTTAATGCCACACTGTGTTGCTCCTTTATCAGGTTCTGTGAGACAAATTGCTAAAAGGTTTTTTGTTCCTAATCACTTTCCATTTCAATATCACACACGAACTGAAGTTGACGCTGGCTTGAATATACTTCCTTGGAATCTATGGTATGAACAACTATTCTCTGTTAATAACTCATAAGGTCCAACAGGGCTTTGAAGCTTTACAACAACATCTTTATTACCAATTTTGAGTTGCACTGCGGGCTGAAATAGCATGTAGGCCCGTGCCCGTACGCTGGATATTCTGTGTCCAGTAACCCAGTAGCTTGACTACATGGTTCGACATCTGTAATACTCTAGCGAACTCTACTGACGAAACTATACAATGACAGTGGTCTAAATAATATCAATGGCCTGCACCTACTATTTCTATCTTATCTCAGACATGTCTGTGTAATGTTGTAGAAATAAATATACAGGTTAAGACAGAGAAATATCATGAAAAGATCAAAGTGCCCCCTTGTTATATACTAAAGTTTTCTTCATAAACACAAGTAACCAATAACTTTACAACTATACAAAAAAAACAACGAAAGGAAGTTAAAAATAAAATGCTATTAAATATGTCGCGTACATAACATGTATTTAAATATATAACTTAATAAATAAATAAGGTTGGTGGACAATGAAACATAGATCATCTGCTATGTGAAGATGGATGAAGTTGGTGCGCACAATGCAGGTGCATTTTAGGCCATCAATTATTGTCACCACGCCCTCTTGACCTACACTATAACTTTATCCACAATACTTTGAGTAGGCAATATAGTGTCCTCAATGTTCATAGTCATTTAAATTCGCATAATCAAGCCTAAACATGATTAATCAGGAAACGTACAAGATGACGAGTGTATGCCTTCTACTGGTAAACACGAAAACCAATAAAAACCGAACAAAACAAAAATACCAAACTGCCATGCCAATTGCGCTCACCTGGAAAATGGAAGAGACCGCGCGTGTGTGTAGCCAGCGTAAGACTGCACGGAGTTAATGAAATATCTCCAAATGGGAGTCAGGAGTGCGTGTTGAGATAAGCCTGATGTGGTTTATATACCCAGAAAGCAAGTGCTCCTCTTCTGATATTGTCCAAGTGAGTTTGCATAGCTGGCCAAGTGGGTCTGCTCTTGCTGACTCGCTCACATAGCATGATGTTTGTTTTCCCCTGCTATGACGTGAGACAAAATATTGGCCATATGTTATCGGCAATAAATTGGTCGTAAGTGCAAACACGGCCTAGCCTACTCCTGGTAGTGCTTTTAAGAGAGACTCTCTTTTTCAAAACGTTTGGGTCACAATTACCTCTGATATATTGGCAGTCAAATTGTTAAAGAAAAATACTACACAGCATATTGTCTTGAATTGAGATTGCTAATAAAATCACATATGCAACCAATACAGCAGCCTAGTTCCAAATGTGGTTATTTTTCATACGTTAGACTGTAACTCATTGGCTGTAGGCCTGGTCCTCTGGGGATGTCTAATAAATCGCTAGGTAACCAAGAAGAAACAAAGCTGAGCGAGCAGATGTGGCGTGTTCTACACGCGACACCCCGTTTACATTAGATTGGCATACCCTGAGGTAGTGATTGATAACCAAGGTGAAAAATAGAAACGACCGAACTTGAATAAAGGATACGGTTCAATCCATTAGACTTAACCTCATAAGAAATGTAGATAGAAAACACCTAGTTTTACTTGTAAGGGTAAAATGTCCACCCGAAACAAAAGTTAGTCGGTTATATAGGTCCAACATGCTAATTCTATATAAACCTAATAGTACAAAAGAAATAGACTGCATGAAGTTTTAAAAAAGCTAATTGTTTGTGCCAAGTTAAAGGAAAAAATAAACCTAACTGTTTAACATACAGTAACTTAACTGCCCTTTGAGGACATGTGAGACTAATAGAAATATGGTAATTTTGCAAGCATCTCAATCTAATAGGTTTCTTTCTGTAATTCATTTTCTAATACATTTTGCCTATTTATAACTGTTGCACAGATAGACATCTAGTAACATGGAAATTATGTAGTGTATTGGAATATGAATTAGGTTAGTCCTAATCAGTCATCTGAAGCAAAACACTGTTAAGACAATAAAACCACGTCTGAGGTGAAAAATATAGACTCAATACTGTTTTGAACAACATGAATAAAAACACAATGATTTTATTGTGGGCAGTTTGGAATCTGCATGATAAACATGGTGTTGCTTAGTGCTGCAGGAGCGACCGTCAATCAATACAGAATACATTACTGATGGGTTCTGCACAAGGCCACTTTAGGGATGAAAGACTGAGATTATCTTCCCTGCTATCAGTATGTTCAAGTGTTGGCTATTCCTAAAACGCGGGGAATACAAATAAATAAATTGGCCTCATCCCTCAATAGAAATTCCACATTAAGCCAAAGTAGTTAGTTTAAGTTGGAATGTATTCATGAGGTCCAGATGAGTGAGAAAACCTTCCACTCACCCACCCTGTGAATACCCTTGTCCTGTTTGAGATTCACCACAAGTGCTCCGAGGGCTAAATACAAGGCCTCCTGAATAAGGATGGGTAAGATAGGCTCCAATGGTCAAGCTATTATCAATCCCTTACATAAAGCTTGATAACTTAGACACTTCAAACATAGTCAGGGACTGCATAAAGACACTGATGGAACAGCATTCTGTAATCAATCAGTTCAAGTTTTAATATATCCACCACTCAAGTGGAGCTGAGAGCGAGAGAGAGAGAGAGCTTCTTGACACAAATACTAGAGAGACGGGGCTTGATTATCATTAAAGATGTGTTTTAGAAAAAAATAGATCATAATTAGACCTGAGGACACTTGTTTGGCTTTGTGAGAGCCAGATAGAGTAGCTGAGACTACTGATCAAGGAGTTTATACGGATTACTTTTAGTTTGCATGACAGCCATTACTTTCCATTTGGAAGGCTTAGCTCTTTTCCCTCACCATTACTAGCACTCTGAAAATAGTATGATTAGATGAATAGAATGCTTTGGCCCTTGAAGACCTACATGCATCAGAATCAAGTTTAGCACATGCAGTTTTGATAATTCTTGTATAGATCCAAGTGCTTCCCTGTAGCTGTAGGTGTAGCATGAGTAATCTTAAAACAGAGGCACAACAAATTACCAAAACTAACAATTTAGTCATCGGGCCTTTTAGCCCCCTTACAGTAGATATAATAAAACAATTTTAGAAACAGTTAGAATCATAATCATTGAACAACAAAGGTAGAATTGATACAAAGTCACTTAAACCTTTCTCAAAGGTCTGTATGTTTTTTTTCAAAATTTCAGACCAACAATGATATTCCTTGAGAGATTTGTTTTGAATGGGTAATAAAAGTATGTGGAGCATTTTCATAAAAACTGTCCAACTTATGTGTAAAGATACAACCAAAAGCATTTGATGCTTTTCAGATCAATACAAAGTCACTTGATAAATTAATGAGGACTGTCCCTTAAAATCTATACAGTAACAAATCATTCAGTATGGGAGCCTTTTAAACTGGATTTAATGGCCACTGTATTTGGAAGGGTGATTCTTTTTTAGTCTTTAATTGCAGCAAGGTTGAAGGTCATCCACCAAATTCAGTTCCAGTATTCTAGACTATATTGCTCACCGTGAAAGCAGAAGAGTTAAAGTAAGCCACTCCTAGTGTGATAATCTCAAGAATGAAGCCCTCTCAATTGAAGAGGCCTTTTAAACAGGTAGAGAACAAAGACATGCATCTAAACAAAATCACCTGAAGAGCAGCAAGAATTTCATGACCACTGAGAAGGAATGGTCTTCCTGTGTTTTATGGATACTTTCACGCGCGAAGCTGTGTGGAAATAACTGTGACATATGTGTATAGGTAGAACACCAAAGAACATTGCATGGAACAATGCAAGTGGGGTTAATGTCACATCTATGCTAGGTAAGGGAGCTTTCTCTATGGTATGGACAGCCTCAAAACTCAGCTTCAGGAATTTAGCAATAAGACATTTCTAGGATGCTTGTTGTTATCTTGTGTCAATGTTTGGCATTCAGCCCTGAACGCCATACTCATTTTGTGTAGGCATTTAAAAAGCCTCCTTTATAACATAGGCATCGTCTAATAGAAAATAGATCGCACATACCGGTAGTCTGTACAAGTCTTTCAGAAATCTTCTAATTTACCGTTTTTTTGGGGGTCGCAAGGTGTTCCTCTGATAATGTAATAATTTACATTTGATGAACTTCCTATCAATTGAAACAACCTTTCTTTTTACATGTCATATTAGATAGTACTTGTAACTCTCTCAAATGTGCACTATATTTAGAATTGATTCCCCTTAGAGATTTTATGATATTTAAAATAATTTCCTTTATGTATGCAACTGTACTAAAGAAGCCTGCTCAACTTTTATGTGAACTACTCTATATGCAGTTACTGAGCACCTTCTACAACGTAGAAAACCACAGTAGATTTTACTTTTTTGTGTATGTTGTTTATGGGAGCTTGTTTGTTTGTGCGTTGTATATTAGATCTTATTTTGATAACTGATGTTACAAATTCTTCGTGAATTCTTATCTGACATAACTAGTCTTGACACAAAGGGAATGTTTTGCATCAGACCAGTTTATATGTTTATCTGTACATCTGAACTGCACATTGTCCCATGTATCGGATATTCCCAAAAATATGCCTTTGAAGTGGCACGTGAGCCAAGACTCATGTGTATTTGTAGTATTTGAAGGAAAAGTAATGAAAATTTAGTTTGGAGACATATTTCAGTCAGAGAACAAGGTATTTAAACTATGACAATGCTTGCTCTGTACAATCCTCATCAACAAGCCATGAGATATTGTTTTTTGTATTTTCTTTTTTACAGATGTAGCTGTTAACGTATTCTAACCTTATTTTTTGGTCTAAATCTACCGGACATCTGCAATAAATGACCACAACTATGGGTAGAGTTGCTAGAGATAAATCTGTAAATCCCGGTGTGTGGGTAGGTGTGTTTCACACATAGAGAAGTGTAACAGAGTGGAGTGCAACCCACTATTGGTATATGTAACCAATACAGCACAATGGAGCACAACAGAAGGGCTTACAAGCATGGGACACTCACCTTGAACCAGACCTGCTCCTTGAAGAAACAAGGATTACCCATCTGCACATTTCTGAAGCCCTTTGATTAACAATATGTCCAAAATAAAAGCCGGAAAGAAAAAAAAACGCAATTTAATCATTTCAGTGTGGCTTTTTGCAGATGGCTTACCAACATTTGGGTAATTAACTTGTAGATTTCTTCTTTATACTGGGTCCATGATGGCAATTAATATGTTTTGTGGAGGGGTGGAAACTTTTCTCAAGGCGAGAAAGATTGATGGAAATGCATTAGAGGAGGTCATCAAATTGGGCTTCTATTCTTATGTGGTGAAAGGATGCTTTTATAAATTGATAGCAATTGAAGATTAAATCCCCAAGGGCAAATACATTATAAAGAAATCTTTTTTAATTGCCAATCTTTTTTATTCATGTGAATACCTCTCCACATAAAGGTAAGTCCCATCCAAATTTCAATTGACTTCATGGCAAGGCTCTTAAACTATGGTAGCACGAGCATGAGGTGAAAGCAGTTACAATGCCATCCAAAAAGGACAAATTTTGTGTCTCTTAGTTATCCAAAGGTTTAAAATGGCTTGCTCTATGTATGCAATGACATTGCATGATGATACTAAAATTCACTGAATCTAAAATTATCTTTTCATCCAACAACCTATGTTTTATTGAACAAAATATTGAGCTTTTGTGGGGTATTGGAATTACTTATTATTCTGGATTACTGAATTACACATAATAAATGTCACTCACTAACTTACATAACTTTAAAAGCCCTTAATATAAAACTATTCCTCAGTTCCATCATCAAATTAATTACTTATTGAAACATGTGAATATATATGAAAGCTCAAAACACATGCAAGGCAACACGTTAGTAAAACTTTGCCTGCCCTGAGTGCTCAATGGAACCAGGTCTCCAACTATTCGCCTCTGTCGCCACCTATTGGTAGGAGTGCACTCAATCTGAGCCCTGGACCCCAGCTGAGGAAGAGTGTGCACCAACACGTCCTCCCTCTCTCAGGTAATTACGTCTTTTATTCAGGAGCCACATACAGTTACTTTCACATGGGTTCCAGCCGTCCTAATGGCCCATTATTCAAATAAATGGGGGTAACAGTGTGGGGTTGGCGACCCCCTCCAAGCAGCAGGGCCCTCTATCCAGGCACACCTGCTGAGACAAGGTAACGTTTATAACTGACACCTTCACATGCCAGAAACAAAATGGCAGGCAGGGTCAGCATTGGAGGAGCACACTGGGTCTGTTATACAGCAAACATATCCATTTGGGACAGCTTTGCTCTTGTGGTTGCCAGGCTACGGGATAATATAGGGTGACCAAGCGTACATCAGGAAAACAGCAGTAAGATGTTGACTTTGAGATAAGTACCTCTTCAAATTAAACAGCACCATCACATCGCATACAAAATAACATTTCCACAGGTCGGCTTAAATGGGTCCCATTTGGAGAAGAAAAGATCCTTATGTTCTTTAACTCTCTAAATCACTGAATTTGCATACCAGTTATGTTAGTTAGAGGTATTTAATTATTAATGTTTTAATTGCATGGAATTGAGGGGATATTATCATTGTATGGTAGTTCTGTAGCATGTGTGCTCATGTCGACAGGACACTCGGATGTCTCCTTATTAAAGCACACAAAAAGATAATTATGTCCTGCTCTGTCTAAACATTGTCAAGGTGCTGCACTAGAGAATTATTGCTGAAGAGGAGAGGGTTAGGTCTCATGGTTAATGTGATCAGTCATAGACAGTCAAGGGTGGTCAAGGCACGTCAACTCTTCCTCTCCTGAAGCTCCTGGGTCAAGGTTCAGCAAAATTGTTTTGATGTGACTGATTGCAGCTCTAACTGCACTTACCACATAGCAAAGCCTACAGTACAGGGCCCAAGTGCCAAAATGGATCCTCTAGAAACAAAGCCAAAGAATACCAGGTTATATTTAAATTGGACCAATTGTGCATTGTTTTGTATGAAAACTGTTTTATTCTTGTCGAAGTACCTGAAATATAGTAAAAAAAAATGTTTTCCTTTTGATAAGATGATGAAAATTCTGAATTATAAAGGGACATGCAATGTAGACATTCATTCTACTCGTCCAATGATACCATGTCTGTGAATCATGAGTCACGGTGTTGAGTGGAGGAAATGTATTGTATTTACAGTCCGTTCTGGGTTCAGGAGTCGGAGCGGCGGTAAAGCTTTTTCATACCTAATCTCCCAACTCTTCATCACCTGGAAAGGCATTTGTGAAAGAGTGGCTGATGTCACTGAGGGGGTGGTATTGATTGACCAGGACTAGGAAAGGCCAATGCAATTAAGACACAAGAAAACATACAGCATGAATACTGTGTTTATAAAGAAACTCTGCAGTTGGGCCTGACAAAGGCTAGGCCAGGGCCCATTCAATACCTTATTTGTTCACCATAGGCCTGGGGTCTTCTCCAAGGACAGGGGGCCTTGGAATGGGGGGTTGGTACAGGAGGGGGTTGGTTGGGCCTAAAGGGTGGGAGCACAAGCAGCGATGTGTGTCCAAAGGAATGAAGACACTTTATGTTGCAAGGATATCTCTGAGTGGTTGAAGAGTTGCTGAGCATTCCCTATATCCGGCGGGAAGCAATCTCAGGGTGTCAGGTAATTACAGATGATCTACGTGTCAAGGAGGCAAAAAAGAAAGGGATATAGTCCGTCTTTTCACACATTAAACTTCTCTTTTCAACCCTCAACCCATTCGTTTCTTTCTGTTGTTTTCTATTTATCTTTTTGTGCATAGGAAATATGTTACAAAGGGGCGAATGTTACAAATATGATCATTATTCATGTGTAGAAAAATTTGCCACCTTTGCATCTTGGGTCATAAACTGGATACCGTATCATCAAATTTACTTCAGATCAAAAACTTTAACCTTCCAAATCTTTGCATCGTTGAAGAATCAAGAGCGTTAAAGTTCCACCACCAGCACATTTTCTCCATCTGTCCAGAACTTGCAAATGAACAAGGATACTCACATACAAAATCCTGACAGCCCGGTAAGTTGAAAGTGTGTCTATGGTAGATGAAATCCATGAAATAAATGAGCAACCTTTAGACTGTAGGCCTCCCGTTAGGACTGCAATTTTAATTGTATATTATTATACTATTATACAAGGGGAGAACGACAAATTGAAAACTGGAGATCACAATACAGCATTTCCTTGTTGCAATCATCCTTAATGCCCCATGCAGACTAAACAGCCCTGAGACTTCCATCAGAATCAGTGCTAAGGGGGGCATCCAGAAAGACAGCGGGTGTGTGTAACCTGGTTTCTAACATTTGATCTCCTCCCTCTCTTGGTGACAAATAGAACCCGTGTACATCAGGTCGTGTCACCTGTCCTCACAGCTCCCTCCGGCCATCCTGGTCTACTCTGCGTGTGTACCCATGGGAACACTGCTATCACACAGTGATTCATACTCATCCATCACCTAGGTGTCAAACTAAATGTGGTTGCCAGATATTTCCCTTCAGTCCGTGTTTCTTCATCAACTGATGTCCAATATCTTCCTATCGTCAGTCTCATTTGCATTTTCTCATTAATTTGATACTTTTATCATTCAAATTTCCACGTTACAGCTCCTATTAGTGTTTCTTGAAACAACCTAGAAGTGCTAGAACCATGTGCTAGAAGCATGTGCTTCACAGGCCACCTGAGGATGGAGTCCTCACCGCAAAAATATTCCATCTTTGGTAAGCATGTTGGATTATGTGGACTTAATAGTTTAAGCCTTCATAGTTTGCTAAAGTAATTATGTATTTTGTCTTCATATATTACAATGAATACTATTCATTGGGCTATCACAGTCAAGCCGAGTGCAACCTAGTTAATAACAAGACAAGAACGCACCAAACCATAGACGTTTTGTTGTCCTTATCCGTTGAAGTGCAGAGGAAAATGAAATGTCAGCATTTGTCATAGCTGTCAACAACAACCCCTAAATCCCAACAGTTTGGACAAATAGGTCTGCCCACATGAAAGACAAAAAGCATCTCAGGGGTCTTCTCAGTCATTGATGGATATGAGGTGGAAATCACAAACAGCTTAGGATTAATCGCTGATACTGGAAGGATCGGAGTCTCACCAATGATAGAGGGGAAAACTGAGGAGGACTTGATAGCTTCTTCAGCTTCAGACTATGAACTGATAGGGAGATAAAAATCGGGTGGGAGGGAAGTGTCAGGGAAAGAGGGGTAATATTCCCCAACGTCTTTCCAGAATAAATATATTTTTAATTTGTGCTCTTTTATTAACCAGCAAAATCACTTCAAAATGAATAGCACATTATTAAGTCCTCTAGTGGCTCTTACTGAGCTTTATCATGAGTTTGTATCTGTGTGCAATTCATCTCCAGCCATTCTTCAGTCTGAATATGTTTTATATGAGCCCCCATTCATCATGAGCTGTCAGCTCTTAACTGTATCATTATTCAGCATAGAGTTATAAATTGGAATCATTTAATGGTTTTTCATATAATCTGATGCAATAACTGCTCCTGCTTTATTGGCCTGCAAAAGAAAATAGTAAATACAATTGTCTGTCAAGATCCTTCGAGATAGTTGCCTCTCCCTGACTGAAACAAAATTAGGCCAGCCAAGAAGGCAGGATCAATGTCAGCAGATTTGTTCAACTTTCAACAGGGTTGGGAGAGAGTTGAGCGAATGAAGGACAGAGTGAATAGCAAGATGACATTTCTGAACCTATTGAGGAATCCAGGCTTACGGTAGGTGTCCATTCAGAGTTCTTATATTAAGTCACATCTGTCAGAGGTGTATTCTCAACTTTCAAAGACAGTTGACATACTTTTATAACAGAGACACGACATCACTGACTTCAATTAGATATATGCTTTCTGTTTCTTCCACTCACTATAGGCCATATTGGAGTATTTTGTCCCTGCATCCCCCAAGAGGGTGAGATATGTTGTATAAAATGAACAGATAAACCTTGACAGATGGACCCAACAAAAATGCTCTTAAGTCTATTTACTGTTATCCATGTGTTGTATCCAGTTTGAATCAATACTACCAAAAGTCGTTCCATTACACTTCTTTCACGTTTTAGAGAATGCCAACCAATTACAAATAGTAGTGGTAAGGTGTAAAGTGGTTTATGTGAAGTTTCCTTTACAACCCTTCTTATCTTGATTTTCAGAATTGTACAGGCATAGACCATGAATCAACTCAAAGTAGAAAAATGGTATTACATAAGTCAATAGCCTTTCAATTCCAAACAATCTTGAGATGTGTACACCCAGGGCTCTCGCCATTGTACGTCTCCTCTTTCTTGTTCTCAACAAACTGCCGATCCTACTAGGAGGCAGACTGCATTTCAAACAATGACTAAAGACTGCCACCCTCTGGTAAATGCATGTGCTCCAGTTAAGGAACTTTGAAGGCACTACCGTAGAACCTAGAATACACCGAGGGACAAGAAATATTGCTTGGTTTCTAATCCTGTACTGCCATCTATTGACACAACATGTAACTGTTCACACAAAAACGCAATACATTTTTTACTTCTAGGATATTCCATATGCTATTTTGAAGAGTCTACATAAGCTACTACATACTAACCAAAAACAGAGGAAAAAAATAAACCAAACTAGGATGTTTGTTTTCTGGTTTATTGCTACATGACACAAATAACACAAAGACAGAGATAGAGTGCTATATTTTATAATATTTTATCAATATGTTTTTTTTTTATGGTCTTTTTGCAAACTTTGAGCCTCAAGAGAAAATATTCACATCAACTAAAAGTGTGTCACCAACTGCAGAAAAAAATGCTACATTAAAACATCATCTTCCATTATACGCCAGGTGGTGGTATGTTTGCACCAAACAGAAAGGAATGACCAAGGCAGAGTTTCATAATCATTAAGTCTTCACTGATGCCCCAGCTATTGTGCACCGTTGGGAATTTTTCTGATGTTTTTACTCTTGAATATGTAACTTTAGTGCTTCTTTTGAAAGTTAAAATATGCAAGGATATAACATTAATGAGTGCGGTCTTGAGTAGTATTATGCCTGGATTTCAACTTAAGATGTCGTTCATATATGCCTAGCAAGTTATTATTATAATTTTTTTTATAAAAACGTACCATGTTTGTATTTTGACCAAGATTCTATTAGTTACCCATATTGGCCATTATTTCCACCTGCATGTAGAAAGTGTTTATATGTAAACTACCCCAAAGGAGGAGGGTTCACCCTTAGTTTTCTGTACTGTCAGTGTGGTCTTGCTTCTTTCTTTCTTTCTTTCTTTTTCTTTCTTTCTTTCTTTCTTTCTTTCTTTCTTTCTTTCTTTCTTTCTTTCTTTCTTTCTTTCTTTCTTTCTTTCTTTCGTTTTTTCTTTCGTTCGTTCGTTCGTTCTTTCGTCTTTTCTTTCTTTCTTTCTTTCTTTCTTTCTTTCTTTCTTTCTTTCTTTCTTTCTTTCTTTCTTTCTTTCTTTCTTTCTTTCTTTCTTTCTTTCTTTCTTTCTTTCTTTCTTTCTTTCTTTCTTTTTCTTTATGCCGCCTTTACACATGTATTTCCGTTTCCACGACAATTCAGTAAACAAATTGCAAACAGAATACTTAATGGCATTATTAATTTTATGGACCGATGAGAAGAAAACTGTCTTCCACATCTTTATTGACATCATTCATTTCACATCTCGGTATATGAACTAGCCTGTGCCTTTGCCCTTTAGTGTAAAACTGAGGGGTTAAACTAGATCATCTCTTGAAATGTGAGCTTTTGTTGGTCTACTGCCAAGCTGAAGAACCGTTTCAGTAGCGTTCTGCTCAGACGCTTGGTGACCTTTCCATCAACTTAATCTCACTCACCCCTGCTGCACGTCTTGTTAGATGGGCTGATTTTGCACGTTTCATCACCTCTCACAGTCTTATCAGCACTATCGCAACTACCTACATTCTCCATGAGGAACTTGATATGACCCAGAGTGGAGTGAAGTGCGAGAGTTGTGATGCGTAGACTTAAAGGCACAGTTCAAAGGGTTTTTGTTTTTGGTTCTCTGCCCCACCTTCACTTTGTCCATTGCACAGTCCATAATAAACCCATGGAAACCCACATGATCTTTCACGTGTGTAATTATATATGATGGAGTAGTTATGCAGACCCCACCACTGCTAGGTATTGCAACGTTTTTATGCATTTTTACACCCTTAAACAGTAAAATATCAACTCAGTTGAATTTTTGTGTAGGACAAATTTAAAGAAGAAATGACCAACTAGAAGATATTAGCAGGAAACAGGAAAACTTACAAAACAATCAAATGCGTTCTCCATAACTTGCTTGTGCTTGCCTTGGCTCAATATCAGGAAAAAAGTAAGAAAGACCAGAGAAGACGTCTAGAAGAACAAATCATCTGAAGACAAAAAGACAGTGACATATCAAAGTTAGGGTTATCTAACACATCTTAGCTCCAGAATGCAAATACTGTCAAGAATAATGGTTGATTTAGACAAAACAGCCTCTGAAGACGAGGTGGAGCATCATTTTCAACGTCTTTCCAAGGTTTACAAGTTTACAAGTTTATTTACAATATTTTTAACTTTACAAGTTATACTATGAAATGTAAACATGTAATCTATCAGTATATGTGTATCTCAAGGATTTCCTGCCAAAGAGTTATGCTTGTGAGACAAATTGACTAAACAACGCTCATATTCCTGTAGTGGTCATACATGCTCATATAACTGAATCACAGTATGTATTAGAAGTATACTTCTTCAAATTATTGAAACTAACTCATAATAAATCATTGTGTCTTTCGCTGTGGCAAAAAAAAGGTTAAACAAGCATGTACGTGTAAAACAGCCAAAAGTCTTTTCTAAGTCCTCCTTAGTTCACCTTTTGTTATTTTGGTCATATATTGGTCATTTGGACATAATCACCTGCAGAAAAACAATAAACCGCAAACTGTGGGCGCTTGGCATGGTGAATGGTTGTCTGTTTAGGTCTAGCAAGCATGTTGGTGTTACTGGTGGGTGATTCTCCTATGTTTCCCATCAAAGCCATGCATTGCACCATTCAATTCATGTTCTATGCGATGCTATTCTAATTCTATGCCAATAAAGAACCTTAGCTTATTCTCTCTCATTCTATGAGACTGCTATTTAGCATGAATACCATTTGTATTATACTTTACAGTCCTCAAACTAGCTTCCACCGGTCAAAGACCTCCACATACTTCTCTCAGGAGTTTAGATTTGACAACGCATCCTCACAAGCTTGGTTTACGAAGTCAGAGTTTTATGTCCTTGCTTTTTCATTGAGTACAGGATACTCTGGAAGAGCTCCCCACTTCTCCTGCCAAGGAATGATTCAAGTTTGTTACTTAGTTCCTCTGTTTGATGTCATAATTATCCTTAACTCTTGGGCAGGAGGTCTGGGACAGGCTATTCTTAAGAGAAAACACTTGACTATGAAAGGTTTTGGTCTGCGGCATGTGGTGACACTTTGATGCATTCACAAATTGCTCCTTTCAGATAATTACACTACAATTCAAAGGTAAAAGCTTTGATTTAAAATTGTGATTTTTGACACAAAATTACCATGTGATCTAGCTTTCCATACGCGGGTAATCGTACATGTAAAGCAAAACATATTTTGGTATTACTGAATGAATAGCATTCAATTATATCTGATTTGTTCCAAAACAAATTCTCGTTTTTCTGCTATGAGATAATGAAGACTTAGAAGGAGGACAGTGGAAGGGTAATTTCCCAGTGTTGCAAGCTTAAGGTGTTATTTGTTCATAATTATAATGCATTAAATAAATCTCTCGTTAACTCTTCCAAGTTTCTTATGAGCTGCAGAAAAAAGTGTTGGGCCAACCCATACTTACCTTTGCAAAGTGTTGTTACATTAGCGTCACACAGTATTTCAATGTTTGATCATCTATACCGTACAAACACATCTTAAAGACAACCGCATTAATTTGTCACATTTAGGTAGCTGGTACATTAGTGTTACTTACTGAAACACAACACTTTATGAAATGGCATAGATTGTGTACATATTGTTCATCTGGGAGAATAAATCCCAAATGGATCTTTGAACTTATTTTATGCCTAGATATGATTCATGTTGTTTAGAGTCTTTTTTTTTTACAATAGCAAGACAAAGATCAGTCCGTAGTTCCATTTGTATGTCTTTTCAGCGTAATTGGGGAACATATGAATGCAAAATAAAACATGATTAATTCATTGGGACTGATTGGCCAGCGAGGAAATGGTCTACGGGCAGAAGTTTGACATGTTTTTGGTTAGGGATAAATTACAAAATAAGGTGAAATTACTTATTATATTTGTGTAATTAATGTATTTTCTTCAACGTATTTTGTAAAAAATGTAACGAGGGTCTGACATCTGCACTTGTGTTCATATGTGTTGTGAGTATGTAACTATTGAAATGCTATATGTAAGAAACTACAGACCCGCCGAGCAGGTATTTCAGTGAAGAAACTTTTCTTGTCATGTGTTGCTCAGCTTGTTCCTAGCTTTGCCCCTGCTTATACTTTCTCCTTTCCTGTCATAATGTTATCCTGCAGTATTCACTTCTCTAACCCGCATACATATGTGGCGCGAGTTTCACATATTCTATGTATACTCTACTTGAAAAGGACATTGCCACTCTCTTGGAAACTGTACCTGAGAGTGCATTGGTTGTAAATTAAATTGTATTAGACGTTTTCTGCACTTCAGACAGACCCAATCAACAAGGGACAAAATGTGTGTACTGACATACGTTTCTACTGTGTTATGTATGTCGGGCCCAAGGTGTGCACAGTACCTGCTAGGTTGACCAGGCTGGGGAATTTGAGGGTTATGTTTGGCCAGCAAGTCCAGGCTTGGTTGAGTCCTGTCTGTATCAACTTAGTGCAAACACGTCCCACATTTTACCACCAGCAGGAGTAAACTAAGGTCCCCTATTCCAATTTGGAGGGTTAGAAATAGTGTTTTAATTACCTTACTGTACAAAGCCTAGGTAAAAACTACAAAATCTCATCACCATGTTAGAGAAGGAGGGAATTTAAAATGTATTGGTTACTGTGAAATAAAATAATTTAGCATAATTTAAGAAGAAAGTGTAGATGTCCCAAGATAAAACCAAATTCAACATCATATGGGTAAACACTCTAACATAAGTTAATATACTTTTCTCATAAACTAGACTGTTCATTATGATGGAAAATTAATTAGAGATTAAAACTGTTGAATCTTCACTTACTCTATGTGAGAGCTCCAAATGAATGTATATGGACAAACCGATCTGGATATGACTGACGAATAGAGCTTTATCATATCACCGAAGAATTCGCATTTTAGGAAGTCAGTAGTTCTCTTGTGAGAAATTTAAAAAGAGTGGCTCTGGATGGACTATACGGAAAACAATGAAACAAGCCCCACTTTTAGGCTAACTGGCAGCAGCTCATTGAGGTCCACACAGATATAAGGCAAGATACTTGGGACATTTCCTCCTGATCTGACCACATTGCATGGCCTAAATCAATCTTCAGATTACATTTACAGCAAGATGTTACTTGTGTGGTTGATTGATCTGTTGATCAATCCACAATTCTGAGTCTCTTGCAAAAACACATAGAACAGTATCAAACTCTATAGTATAGCGTATGGATACTGTTTTAAGTGCTTTTTTGGTTGTATTATTTCACCTTCACTCACTTTCACTCACTTACTTGCCATATTTAGCAATACAATGGCCACCCTTTGATATAGACACACAGACATGCACAAAATTCCAGAGGTCAGTGGGACGCTTAAACATCCCGGCATGGAGCAGGGGTTCAATCTATCCTATAATAACTGTGTTATCATTTAACCTTCCGTTTCCCAAAATAACTATATTTTTGCTCTAATCAAAAGTATTCCAAGTGACCCCTCTCTCTCTCTCTCTCTCTCTCTCTCTCTCTCTCTCTCTCTCTCTCTCTCTGTATATATGCACTACTATGATACAGTCCTCTATCTGACATCAGTGCTCAGCCCTGGCTTTTGGATTCCAATGTCAGTACAACACTATTATGCTGGTAACACTGAAAGATATTGAGCTTCGCTTCTGGAGGAAGACACACGGTTTTCATAATCCCATTAATCTTAAAAGAAGAACTGTCAGAAAACATACAGTACCCCTATCCGTGACAAAGAAAAGCCCTGTCCAAGGCCTTGATTTCTGGTTTGGCGGAAAACAATATCACACTGCCTTCAATGGAAGACCTTGAATTCCCTCTTCAGACTTTTCCAGTTTGCATTCTTCTGTGTACAAGGACAGCACATTTTACATTGGATGGCTTACAGTAAAAGACACGACACAGGGAGTCAACTACATCATAAAATGTGCTCTATTTTAAGAGGACTCTACTCAGAACTTGCAACGCTGCTGCTCCCAAGATCTTCCTTTGTGCTTGCTTTATACTTTTTGTGGTAGTTTTCCATACATTTCAACTAGGCAGGTTACCATCACATCCCTATTATACATTTTTTATTTCTGCATTTTAAATAGTTAAGCAATACAAGTTATTTTAGCAGTAAAATTTCTTTAGGAATAAAAGGGCGATGATTCAAGGAATCCTATGATGGATAGGGGCCCCAATGTGTCTAGGTTAGCATTTTGTTATCGTTGATACGTGCTTTACGGCATTTATTGTGATAGCTTTAAAACTTTCTGTCATTGCCTCTGCCTGTCAAAGCACAGAGGCCGGCTCCACATTGCGTGCATAAATTATCAAACGTTAGTGTGCTTGATGGCCAAAATAAAACTGGTGAAATTGAGGCCACTGCCCTTGTCTTTTTCTGCACTTGGTAAATGCTACGATTAGATGTTATGTTCGCAA
Organism: Aplochiton taeniatus; assembly: GCA_017639675.1. NCBI lineage: Eukaryota > Metazoa > Chordata > Actinopteri > Galaxiiformes > Galaxiidae > Aplochiton > Aplochiton taeniatus. The sequence continues at coordinate 12,981,274 of CM030175.1, forward strand.
CATATATATATTTAGATTTAAGCATCACAATAAATAAAAAACATATTGCTACATATTGTGGCATGTAAGAACCATATAACCAAATACATGCAAGTTAAGAAGATAGCCATAAGCCCTGGAATGTAATGGCTTGATCATCATCATGGCTTGATCAATGTCATTATGTGATGTTGTTTAAACCAACATTCCTCTGTCGCCAAACAATCTCTAAATAAATAATCTGTCACTTAATTAAATAATTTAGTTGCAAGCAAGTAACAATAATTTGCTGTATCTTGTTATAAAATGGGAAAGCAATGGTACAATAGATATCACCCAAGGAACCAAAAAGAATGATCTAGCTCAGAAAGTAAGCAAATGCTCCTCCAATGAGTCATTGCTATACATGTTTTCAGTTTGATGTGTTCCAAAAGCAATAGGGTGTCTCAACGTAATTGAAATCAGCCCAAATGTACACAACTTGAGAACCTCTTTGACGTTGTTATCTGTCCAAGCTAAAGAGGCAAAATGTATACCACTTTACTGTAATGAAGCCCAGAACCTAAATGCTTGCCTTAACCTTTCCCATAACATAATACAAAAAAATAAACAAATTTTCACCTAATAAATGTATGCTTGGATTCTGCATTACTTGAGCTTTACTTTAGTTGTCATATGGACTTTTGGATCATTAAAATGAAACGTAATTAAATAAAATGTATTAAAACAACAATTAGCTGTTTTTTAATGTTACAAAACATATACAAATAAATAGGTAGCATACATTATCATCATCCATGCAACATCCAAGTAATCATATTTCATAATACCTTGATTGAAAGAGACTGTCGATCAACTAAAAATCCGAAAGACTAAAAGATAGTTAAATATGTTGTCATGAAAAGTAAAGCAACTGTATGCCGTTTTGCCTTCCTATATACAAAAAGCCAAATGGTATCAACTCTATTGTGGCTTAACATGAAATACATGGAATGGTGAAAACTCACAGAGGGAGTTATGTCTATGAATCTGACGTGTAATGACATCCCAAAGCAATAAATTAATTATTAATACCATAGTAACTCATATTCATTCAAATGCCATAACTGGAGGTTTAATTTAGATTATGCATCTCCAGTATTAAAAAATACAAGTCAATCAAGTCAAATTGTTAAAACTACACAGTCTACTCATAATTTCTGATAACCTATTTTTTTCAGAGAACAAGTGTCTCCTGTTGTAATATATATCGTTTTTCACATAAATTTAAAGGTCAGCCACCACAGAAGAATATTAAAATATTGGTGCCCAATATTTTAAGCATGAAGAAGACACGACTATACGGTACATTCCTGTTGTGCTGCCATGATACATGATGGGGCAAACAAAAGGTCTAACATGCATGGCAAGGAGAGGCACCTAGTAAAAATGTTAACTCTACCGTGTAGGCTACACAAGATGCATTTTGTAAAGGTCACACGCAATTAACCAGGTGGACACTAGACGAGTCTCACAGCACTCTGCCCACTCATTAGGCATGTTTTAGAACACCGCTCTCAAAAAATCTCCCCCTACAGGGCTAAACCAATGCTTACTATAAACTACACATCAGTCAGATATGAATATAATTCATTGGTGCACATAGTAGGCCTATATTAGCTTGACTGGACAACGTGGATTGGCATAGGACTCTTGCAATTTATGATTGGCTTTTTAATAAAACATATTTGTCTACCATAAAAATTGTCTAGTGTTAATACATTCCGTAGACAACAATAGGACTACATACAGGTGTTTCCCAAATGAATGTAACCAATGAAGACATTTACATAATTACTGCAAAAGGAAAACATTTTGCATTGATTCTCCATATTTTAATTTTGTTGTATGACTCTATACGCCAAAATGCTAATGCAGGCAACGTGGACCATGTTTAATATTTCCTTACCGAGAAATTACATCATAGAACGTTATCACAATAAATCAAAAGAGGAGGTAGCCTACAAATTATCTTAAATAAGGAACCATCAGTTTATTTGGCATTTTGAACAGATACAAGCTATTTTAACGATTAAATAGGAAGGGTGTTTGTCCTGTAAAGACCTGCTTTATAATCACCGCGTACCGTTTTCATATACATTTACTCCTCTGCTGATATTAAAATAACAAAACAATTGGCGCTATGATTAAAACTTTTACACACCGCAACATTGGACACACGAAATAGATCAACAGGCACTTTCCACAGACTTGACAAAACAGGATAAATATTAGGTAAGATCTGGCCATACTGAGCGACTGGGGTTGGTGCACCTGCAGACGTTTATCAACGAAAATAGGCCATTTGAGCTACACGTTCTAAATAACCCAAATAAACAACGCCTACAGTATATTGTAACATGTTGGCTGATATATATTCTGAAAATGAACTCCATCGCCTATTGTACCATTATTGATGCGGTGTATGCGTATATTTAAATGAATCCTATAGGCCTAGGCCTATGTTCAATACGCAATCTAAACAAAACTATACGATTAAGTAAAATCATTAACACTAATTTGGTGGCTATTTTTGATTAGGCTTTTTTCATAGATAATTACTGTGTTCTTAGCTGGGCAATCGGCGCTACAAGTCCCTAACAGCTTTCAGAGACAAAATGAAGGACCGTGTACTGCAAGAACATTTTAGCAATTATGAAGCATAGGATATATGACAAGGCTTTGGGAAAGGAAAACACAGCCTATCTATCCTTAGTCCATCCGTTGTCCTTGTCTATTATTTCAGGCAGAAACATTGATACGACACGATAGCAGTTGATGAAGGAACTGTATAACGGAAGCAAATATGTAAAAGGATATGTTTTCCTTTTGTTTTTCATAACTGCAGAGGTGACATGACGCTCACACTCTATGACATTTAGAATAGAACCTATCCCCATTTTCCTAAATAGATATATTTGACATATGTTGCTTGTGAATGACACGCTTATTTAATTAAACATGCAGATAGAAAACATTAAGCCTATCTAATCCATTAGAGTGAAGAGAGTGCTTTCTATTTGACTGTTGGTGTTTTTTTTCCAATTGTGTCCTGTTACAGTGCAAACTGCAAACAACTATTTGCTAACGATATGAATATAGCCAAAGTCAAATTTAGCATTAGACGACATATGGCTGTTTATTTTTTTGCTACATGCCGCAGGCCTATACAGATACTAATGTTGGTTATCATGCAAGATTGTATTTGGAAAACTACCCAACATTTTCATATACTGTTTTCGATGACTCAAGTCTTCTTTCAAAGTCACATCTTTGTATCCACACATGCATTCCAAGACTGAAAGGCTTGTCTCATCTAATTTGGCAGTACATGGACGGAATATAGGTCAATGTAATATTTTAAGTGAAAATGAATAGGCTATATATCCATGTTTATTTATTTATTATTATTTTTTTCTCGGGACAATAATTAGTGAAACATAATCATGTGGCATACGCCTGTAAGATAGCTGTTGATTGTTGATAAAATAAATATTAATACACTGTACGCTTAAAAACACATTGTAATACAGGTATACATAGCCTAACCAAATATGCATGCAAGGCATCGTATATGAGGCCCTATTAAAGCTAGACCTATATTTACAATGCTTGTATAAGAAATGTTATTAAAAATGACGATAACATTCAATGGTTACTTACCCTTACTGTAACTGTTTTCGTTTTGCAGTGAATGATTCAGGGGGGTAGGTCTTACTAATATACCGAGAGACTAACATGATGAAGCTGGTATTCACGAGCACCGCATGCAATTCCTCCGTTGCCCAAATGAGGGAATCTCGGTGTTTTGAGTATATGGAGAAAGACTATGGCGAACATACTTCCACTGTACAATCTAAAAGAAAAGTATGACACAAAGAGAACAGTTATTACTAAGCTATTGCTTCCTTGATAGTGTATAACGTTATAGATTTCTTCCATTAATGAGGCATATGCAAATGAGAACAAATTAGACATATTCTGGTTCCGTACACTATATCAGCAAGCATGTAGTCTTTTTTGCCAATATCTGAAGCTGGTACTTCTCGGGTCTGATGTTTTACATGTGTGTTGCTCAAAGACTTGTTGTGGGGTAACCATGAGAGAAGGGATAGTGACACTACACTACACACTACACTACTTTTTTTTTTTACCGTTGGGTCGACTGTTAAGTTTTACTAGTGACATTTTGTGGGCTTATAAAAGATAGCTTCTTAACTCAGACAGGAAACACAGAAAACATGCTGTGATAATGTATGTTTCTGGAATTTAGTCAATAAGCTATAGTCTGGGAGAATTGCAGTTCACAAAGGTATCAATTACCTGAGTGTTTTACATCCTTAAGAATTTAAAAACTTGAAAGCATAGCTTATAGCTTCTTGTGTGTAGATACTTTTTGCCCACGTATCTGCCCATAAGGTAATAATGATTAATTTCTAATAAGATGTGCTAGATATCATAACGTTTGTACAAAGGTTTTCCTAAAATCTCCAAAGCTGTCAATCAGAAAGAATGACCACACAATGGAATTGACAATATAATCGAAATTGGCGATACGTGTTATAATTGTTTAGTTGGCACAGTACTTATTTTCGCAGAATGGTTACAAGTTTATAAAACTACCCGGTAAATATGAATAATACATTTTAAATTCATATTAATGAGGTCAGCTCTGCACAAATAATAGATAATTTCAAGGTTGTATTTCTTGAACGCAAGGGATATTTACGAGTAGTCCTCGACAGTTTCCCTTCAGTCACTTCCCCTATGCAAAATTACTGCAGAAGGCTGTATTGCTCCAACCAGTGGATGCATGAACAATAACTGTTTGAGCGGGATGGCCAATCAAACCAGAGAGTCAACGTAAGGATATTGACGTAGGCATCTAGAGGACTAGACGAATTAATTCCAGCAAACCTTAGCCCTCGGGATAACTCATATCGCCTTTATCGAATGAAGATCATTTCAGTGTCATTACAACTTGTCGTTGTTATAGGTAGTAAGATATTAGATATTCACGGGAGTACCTTTTCTTCTGCATTTAGTTTCTTCCTTCATTGAAGGAAGAGCCTTTTACGCATTCAGCCATTGAGGGGCAACTATTTCAAAGAATCTCGCAACATAGGCAAATGGGTAAGCTTGCATCCACAATCTATGTGCCTCCGTGGGAAGAAAAACACTTCTGGAATGATCAACCTCCTTTTACAAAGCCTGCATCATTGAAAGAAAAAGCTTATACCTAATGCTCAGTTGTTGTGGTGCATACATGAATTGATTACGATTTCGGAAAGTAACCTTTTTTCATCCATCCAAAGTTTGTTCATAATAGGCCTACCTACATATGATACTTTTGTCATTCATTCAAAATGCTTCTTGAACAATAGCCTACTTGCAAAACTATTAGTTATGCAAGCACGTGTTGATTTCGTATCTGTAATGTTGCGTGCTTGGGCGTTTACATTGTGTTTTTCAAACGTATTACTTGTGATGCTTCTGCTGTGTACGTCTATATTCTATGTTTGCCAAAAACATTTTCATATTTACTCGTTTTTTAACAGTGTTTTTATTATTATTATTTTACAGAGCAAACCTATGGAGAGGTAAATCAGTTGGGTGGAGTGTTCGTCAATGGGCGACCACTTCCTAATGCAATACGGTTAAGAATAGTCGAGTTAGCCCAGCTTGGAATCCGACCCTGCGATATAAGTAGACAACTTCGTGTCTCCCACGGATGTGTGAGTAAGATTTTAGCAAGGTATAACGAAACTGGCTCAATTTTACCTGGTGCCATTGGAGGCAGCAAGCCAAGGGTTACCACGCCAAACGTGGTGAAGAACATAAGGGATTACAAACAAGGTGACCCCGGTATATTTGCTTGGGAGATTCGGGACAGGCTCCTCGCAGATGGAGTTTGTGACAAATACAACGTCCCTTCAGTCAGTTCAATCAGTCGGATTTTACGGAACAAGATTGGAAATCTTTCACAGCCTCAGTATGAAGGCAGTAAGCAAAATTCCACACAGTCTGGGCTCTCGTACAATCCCATATACCCATATTCATACCCCAACACGATGTCACCTACCAGTACCAAAATGGGTAGTCCTGGAGTACCAATGACGGCCGGGCATGTGAGCCTTTCTAGGGCCTGGCCCTCGGCGCACACCGTTACTAATATTCTGGGTATAACACGAGCCTTTATGGATCCAGCAGGTGTGTAGTGTTGACCCATGTGTTTTTTTTATTTTTCTATGTTCAGATGCAAAAATTGGCAACAATATCCAGCCGTGGACCTAACGAGGCTGGGCCTGATTGGGTTTTCAGCTTATAGCCTATATATAAGGGGAAATAATTAAATGTGTTTCAACATTGAGAACAGGGCTTTATAGGCCGTGAAATTATCAATAAGTCCATGACCTTTGCAAACTTTTAATTTAACATAACATAATAATTAGCCATTCAATATTGTTGAGTTTTCAGAAAATGAGCATTATCGTTATCTTTAATATGATTGTCTACAATTTCATTAGCTGAATGATTCTTTAAATGGGTTGGCCTACCCCCGTTTTGGCCATAACAGCCCACATTTGATGGCCTCTTGCACATTCTGATGCCACTATTTGATCAAATACACTGCTTTTAATTATTGCATAGTTTACCTCCCCGACTGTGAACATGTATTTCAAATTAATTGAAGAGCTATAGTTTAACCGTTCTAATTATAATTTTAGGGTGACAGAATATTCTTTTTCCTATATTGTTCCAAATTCAGGAAATAAGCGGTCTCTCTTCTTTTCTCTGCCTCTTATTTTTTAAGGCCTTATACGTGGATTCCGAGATTCCTATCCGCGCCTGTATATGAGAATATCAATTCGGCACCAGTAGCGCAGTAGGCCTATAGGTCAAATGTTAAATTAATCAAATCGACCATCTCTATCTTTATATTTTCCTTGTTTTTGGTATAAAAAGCAGTATGCAGTGCCACATTGTACTTGATATTTTAAACGTGTGTATAGGCTACTTATAATTAATGCAATCTAATGATTCGTTTTATTTTATTTTTTTTACACATAAACTGGTCCTAAAGGTTGTGCCAGGTTAACTCATAACTATACTTGATTAACTAAACCTGTAAACTGGCATTTATCATTTATAGGAAACTTTACGATTCGTAACCCGACTGACACGTACAGTTTTGTTTGTTTTGTTCAATTCAGCTATGGCTGGGGCAGATGGATATCCACCGAAAATAGAGGATTGGAGTAATGTCAACAGAACAACATTTCCTGCCGCACATGCAGTCAATGGTATTGACAAATCGGGCATTGATGCAGACATTAAATATGCGCAGGTGTGTGCACTAATATTGAAAAATACGGTCATAGTCATGCAACGAGGACGTGTATTTTCTGAAAGCAGCCTTCAATTATGGTAATTTGTGTGTTTAAATCTCTGTTTGCAGCCCTCGTCAACTTTATCCAGTTATGTTCCTGCCTGTGCTTACTCCCCTTCGAACCAATATGGCGTTTATACCGGGCCGGCAGGTAGCTATGTGACCCCTGGCCATCACTGGCAGTCACAAACCTCTATGTCCCACGCAAGCAGCGGAATGACAATGCACGCAGGGGACATTCACTCTTCAATGGCATTCAAACACTCCTTGAGAGAAGGTAAATAGCAACTATTAGCAATTGTTGATAGCGTTATGCTATCCAAGTTAAAATCGCACAGGCCTTTAGGCATGTAGTACTATTCCAGACTTTTGGACATTGATGAAAGCTGCCCTCAATGATTAATTTGGGTGATACATAAAATGAATCATCAACAATCATGAAATATGATATAATATTTGTTTTGGATTCTAAAACATCAGTCAGTGGAAAGTTTTTATTAAAATGTTTTATAGACGCTGCCAAGTTTTCATCGTGTCCATCGCATTAGCTTATGAAGAAGCTATGCTATCATATCCAATCATCTGTCTATATTTCACATTTCTTATTTTTTATATATATTTACTTACTTATAGAGGAGGCAACGATTATGTTGCTGAAGTAATGTGTTGCAGTGTGTGCGCTTAATAAACGTCTCGTTTTTGCATTGCAGGAGACCGAAAGCCCCAAGGTCCCAAGCAGCAGCATGAGGCATTGAACAGTTTACATGGACTCAATACCTCATCATAATAACGCCAGAGACCTATGGAACTCTAATTGCTTAATTAGCAGACCTCGAGGCCCATAGGCCTAGCCTAGGCCATACAATATGTTGAGCGCAATCAGTGCAGGTCAAGAACTCTTAACAGTAAGTGCGAGCGTTATTTTGAATTTGTCTACAAATGGTTTGAAAGGTGGCTGTATAGGTTTGAATGTCTGAAGATGAATATAGCCATATCTAAAACTATACATTTTTGGCCACATGAATGTACTTTGCTCTATTATGTATTGATTCTTCACTCAGAGGCATCGTTCGTTTTTTTTTCTCTGTATTGGTGAGTTCCTTTTCCTAATATGTATATTTTGTTAGGCAATACAGATTGAAAATACAGACTGCCATTGTCATTGTTCGTCTCATTTTGGCATAAATAAGTGGGCGTGGCTTAACTACAAGGCACTGTCATGTAGCATACACGCCATAAATTATAATAATATGAATGACATCCTCGTTATTTGTATTCTACAAAGATTCAAACGATGTGAAAAATTTCTCATTTGTAAATACTTGAAAAAGCTTAATTATATATTTTTATACGTTTCTTGTAAATATGCACATTAAAACATTGAAAACAAATTAGATAGCATTCTTGATATTATATTAAATTGAATTTCTGATAACAGGGCTACTATTTCTTACAAGCTAAAGGGTATACATCTGTGGTGATACATATCGATTGGACAATATATAATGAGTCTACAGATGATGAGGATCAGTATCGTTCGACTGACAAAACACTATCTCTTTTAATGGAGCTTTACCAATTTTCGCGTGTCTCGTGATGTGTATCACAGCAGCCTCTGGAAATCAATGAGGCAAAACTAACAAAGAATGTAGTAGACCTAGTTGAGATTGAGACATTGGCGCACCAGGCAGTTACGAACCCACTTGCAGTATACATACGTCCATCTATCCCGATCTTTTTAGCATGTGAATACTTATATATTTTTTGCAATATTTGTCTTAAATGCATGTTCAGCCTAAAATATTAGAATTTCGTTACATTTACCAATTTAAATTGTATTGGGTCTATTCAATTTGTCATTACCTAAAATTAATACAATGTGTGTGTGTGTGTGTGTGTGTGTGTGTGTGTTTGCTTCTGTGTGTCTGTGTGTGTTTTGTTTTCAAATGAAAAAATATCTTTCTTGAAAATGGTGAATAGGACTTGCAGCAATGGATGACTTTGGATGGCCATAATAATCATAGATCATGAGGAATACCGTTTAAAAAACGCTTGCATTCAGGGATGTTGGCCGAATTTATATTGACTTTGATTTTACCATTTAATTGTATCATAATATACTTTTAGGTTTTTTACTTGCAAGTATAATGTTGACGGCAGGTCTAGGCAAAATTTTAACACACACACACACACACACACACACACACACACACACACACACACTCGCAAACACAAAATTATTAATTCATCATCAATGTAATATGAATGTTCTTTAATCAATATATCATCATTACATTTATTTAATTCTATTCAATATAATAGTT
>CM030175.1:12991105-13298605 GCA_017639675.1 Aplochiton taeniatus
ACCATACAGTACAGCTATACAAAGGGAATTAAAAGTATAGGGCAGCTGGTGTCTTATCTGGTTGGGGAGAAGAAACCAGGCAACAAAGGGGGGCCTAGGACTAAGAAGCTTGATGCATGGGAAAGCCATGGGCCAGCCATTGTGGCTGCCCTTCTGCTGAGTAAATAGTCCAAACTGTTCATTCCCCATCTCCCATTCTCTGAGCGGTACATTGTTTGTGTCCTTGCATTTCATTCTGACTGGGGAAGATTGCTCTCAGGGCCAGTGAGCAAACAGTCCAGAAAAGAGCCGGCTATCTCCTGGCGTTCCCAGGAGAACTAGCATTTTTATTTCAGCTCCAAGCTGTCAAAGGATTGGAGAGTTTATGTCAGGATCCTGAATTAATTGCTTTAAGCCTTGGGGCCGACGCCGTTTTTATCACCAAATGTTCGGCAAAATGTTTCGTAGCAATTATGCACGCCCCTGTCCTCACTCTGCAGGCTTTCATTCGCCAAACATTTGGTATTGGATACATAGAGAATGAATTTCTGCAACACCAATGATGCGTTTAGTTGTTGTGACAGCACAATGGTATGAATGGTGATGTGCTATAGCGCGGCTGTCAAGGATTTGTTGGAATGAGAGCAAACAGAAAACTTTTGTGCTTTTTTTTTCTCCCCATGATAGACCACGAGCCAGGATTGGCAGAAAATTGGGTGGGCCTGCAGATGCCTCAATAAATATAGCCAGTCAGACATTTGGTGGAGCAGCCTGTTATGGCTTCCAAACCTGGGTCTGAGCTGCTGAGCTTACCCTGGGGCCTTCCGTTGTGTCATCCACCAATTCACCCGATGTCAGCGCTTATTTTTTTTACTATGCATTCGGAAATGCAACAAAGCCACATACAAAAAGTTAGCAAGCTAGTTGTTCAATAGTGGAACTGGCAAATCATGTAAATATTCTCCCTCTCTTAAAATTTTGGACTTATTTCTGAACAAACGCATAATGTTAGACATATGGACACAAATTAAATCACATCAGAGCCTACATTTATCAAAGATTAAGGATGAACTTTCAAACCACAAGAATCTTAGCTTTCAAAGGAATTGTAATTTTGCAAAGTGCAACATGTATTTTTATTTCAATCCAACTCAATTATCCAAAACTGAGACTTCACCCACCAACTAAAGTGAAATCTCTGGTGAGAGGGTAGACCTTCAGATTTGCATCTTTAAAGCATTGGAAATATTTCAAAATGACACATGGGTCATTTGTGTAAGTTTGTAAATCACAATACCTTTCCCCTGTCACCACAATGAATCAATCCAATGGCCTCCCAAAAGTAGATCCTGATACAGTGTTCATCTTGCAATATGTTGGGATTGACTAATGCTGTGTTTTGCATGTGAAGGCAGTCTTACCAGTCATTTGCATCCACGGCGTAACTCAACGGTCTCTATAATAAGAACCACGAAAGGGACTGGGAGGAACTAGTCTCAACCAACGGCTACCATAACTGTAAACACATGAAAAAACATTATTGCAATAGCTTGATGAAATAAAATCAGAGCTTAAAAAAGAATGTGTTTGTTTGTATAGATGTCTGTCTGAGAGTTTATGTTACTTGACAGTTAAAGATAACCATATCTCAGTGTGTGATAAATAAATCTGCCAGTTGACTTCTTAATCTGACAGGATATTAAAGGGCACTCAACACGATGGCACTGTCAGAGTTGAGCAGGCGTGGGTTAAATAGTGTGTATCAGGGGACTACTCTAAGAGGGAAATGTACAGCCCTTGTCTTTCAGGGTAATCTGCTCAAGCACTTTGTAGACACCTCCCAGCTTTCTACACCCTTCAGCAGAACATTGGCCTCTACGTGATAAATAGGACAGCCCATTTATACGGGATTAAATTGAGGATTAATTTGATTCAAGTCAGGGTATGGGAATTCATTATGGATCCGATTGTGGTGCTATACATGGAAGGAATTTAATTTTAATCCCCTGAGGGAAACGCTATTATGGCACAGGGAACATGTTAAAACAGAGGTCTAAAAGACAGGGAGGTTGCTGTTTCAAAATCGGATTCCCTAATAACACTCGTTTTTGCCTTTAGGCAAGGCCTTTTGTTGCAGTTGATTGTTTTCAATCCAATTAAGTGTGAAAACATAATTAGGTATTTGAGAGACAAAGCAAAAAAGAAAGATAGATAAACACACAGATATATAAACATATACTGTATACAACATATCCTGTAAAACACAAAGAGCGAGAGAGGGGAGAGAGAGAGGGAGATGTGAATCGTTTTGGATACTATATTTATTAAATAAAGAATATAATTGTTATTATGTATTAACTAGTTATCAGTATGTTTGCGAGTCTGTGCTTGCGAGAGTGAGAAAGTGTTTGTGTGTGTGTGTGTGAGAGAGAGAGAGAGAGAGAGAGAGAGAGAGAGAGAGAGAGAGAGAGAGAGAGAGAGAGAGAGAGAGAGAGAGAGAGAGAGAGAGAGAGAGAAAGAGAGAGAGAGTGTGAAGATTTGATAGGTTATAGCCTAGGCAGTTCAAGAAGTGTCCTCTGGACTCGTCGTAACCATAGCGGAGAACAAACATGGGCTTTTCACACAGATTTAACTTGTACTCATATGGTATTAAAATGAGCACATTATTTGAATGTCAGTGATTCTCATGAATGTTGAAATGGCATATCTGTCGTTGGCCCCCGCGACAAGCTGTGTGGTGTAGAGTAAAGGTATTAAATTCAACTTCCAAGTAGATTACAGAATTCACCTCTGCAGAACAACCTCCTCGCATTTGGTAAATTGAACAAGACCCATAGTAAGATAGCCTATCACGCGGCACATGTCTGCATAGTGAACATATGCAGGACAAAATATTACGTAGTTTGTTATTCTGAGGACCACACTGGGGGCACACAGGCTTGTTTGCCTTTGCTGGAAGCGGAGATTGGTTTGGGGTTTAAATGAATCGCTGGCGCACCACATTTATAGGTTTCATTAACTTTTAATGAGTTGGGTGTCCTTCGCTGTGACTGGCTGCTGAGGCCCTGCCTTGGATTGGAGATAGTGGGGGGAAGGGAAGGATGTTGGCAGCCATGCCATGGACATGTGCTGGAGAATGACTGTGCTGGGGAGAGAGGACAAGGAAAAACAATATAACATGGTGGGATATGGTGGGATTTCATAGTAGAAAATGTTTGTATGTCTTCCGTTATGATAACAGATGAATCTAAAATGGAGGTTTTCAAATCTAATGGGGAATGAAAAAAAATAAGATCTGGGATCAATCACACTGATCAGGAATCGCAATTCCGTGGCGGATGGACGTTTCGTTTGATGGTAGCTTTGACAACAAGGTAGAATTTCAGAGACTTACTTTAGACCCACAGGGAAATGGCTTTGTGTGAAATGAGCAAAGAAACTCTACACACATAAACACACACACTTTCACCAATGTAATATAACGTCATATTTTTCAACTTTTCTAATCTTGATCCAATATGGTATTTTGCTGCATGGCTGATCACGCATGCATTATCTTGCCATGGAGTTGCTGTATGCTCAGGGGCTCTCCTGGAGAAGCTAATCTTCACCTCAAGCATGCCTTTGCCCCTGCTAGCCCCAACGAGATACTACGCCTGCCATCTCCATGTCATCTCTTTCTGATAGACGAAATAAAATAAAAACATCCCTTCCCCACTTGAAGTCCTGCTCAATAACTTTCCACCCACATCATCTATTTTCAAACCTATAGCAAGATGGCTGCTTGACATAGTTGGTACAAGGATGGGTTGGTTCTCTCCTAGCCACAATGAGGGATCTACAGTGCAGTACTTTACATGGACAAATATTGACCGTCCATCCACTTTTCTGTAAACAATAGCAGTGGGGCTCTGAGGAGACACCCTGTCCCACCCTGAATAGGTTGCCTTTAGGTCAGTGCTTGTCCCTCCAGCTGCTGCCTCTGGGTAGTCAATGGACACTGTTGACTGGCCTCACTCTCTCCCCCTCTCTTATGCCTTGCTCTTTCTCTCCCTCTGGACTGGGACAAGAGGACTCCCTCGGCTGCAATGTCACACTCCTGTGCTAGAGGAGTCAGGACACATTGCAGTCACCAGCCGCATTCTCACTGTCTGTCTTCCATCTCGCCTCTTCCTGTTCCTCTACCTGATGCCTCTGCATGCCTCCCTCGTCATGTGGCTTGAACGGTTTTGGAGTGCTATGTCTAATATACACAGACAATATTGATCATTTTATGGTGGATAGTTATCAGAGAAAAATAAAAAAAAAAAGGTTTTGGAAAAGTAAAGAGGAACTTTGTAAGGAGGAAATTGGTGCAGATGTGTGTGACGTGTGTGGGTGTGTTCGTCAGTATGTCTGTGTTAGGGTTTGTGTTTGTGTAGACGGAGTAAGTGAGAGCCAGATTATGTGTGTGTGTGTGTGTGTGTGTGTGTGTGTGTGTGTGTGTGTGTGTGTGTGTGTGTGTGTGTGTGTGTGCAAGAGAAAGGTAGAGAGAGAGAGAGAGAGAGAGAGAGAGAGAGAGAGAGAGAGAGAGAGAGAGAGAGAGAGAGAGAGAGAGAGAGAGAGAGAGAGAGAGAGAGCAATGAGCAATGTAGCACACAACATGAGTCTGTAAATCCCTGATTGCTATCTGTGAGGTTGGGGTACTTCAGGATACCAGCAGATAAGAACATATCCCTTACCGGCTTGAAAGTCTAACCTCTAAACTCATTATAACAAATCCTTTTTACAACATATGCTACACTGTGTTGTAAATCCCTTACAGCAGCCACCAGGGAACATTTTAATATTGGTGAAGTTACTTCAATTTGAATAAAAGCACAAAAAAAGTCATAATTAACTGGCACTATAGAAAACTTTCTATAGCTGGAAGTTGAGCCACCCATTGGCACAATGATGGGTCAGTTTCCAGTCCAACCAATCTTTTCTTTTGTAGTTAGAAAATTTGTTTTGTGGCACATTATTAAAGCAACAGAAACATGTCCCCTAATATTTCATCAGAACAAAAATTAGATGAGATGGTGACAACAAATGAGAAACACTTTTAAGAAGTAATGAATCTTGAATTCACATTTTAAATGTTATTTTTTTTATCTAAAATGATCTACATCGAAATCATAAGTTATATTAACTATTATTAGTTGAGACTTATTCAGTTTAGGATTATTTAATATATATATATATTGAGATAATAAGTTATAATTTATATTATAATATACAATCATATTAATTTGGACACATGAATTATATTTTACTATGTCACTCAATAGTCCTTAGTGTTGCTGCCCATTGTCTTACAATAATAACATTTTAATGAATTATTGAATACATTAATTCAATCAATAATTAATTAATTAATCAATAAAAAAAATATCAGCGATCAGTTATTTTTTTCCCCTTTTGTGATTTGAATAGGCTATTTTAGAAATGCCTGTCAAATGTGTAAACCTTTGAAAATAATGTATGACACGCAGTATAATGTTGGCACCTATACCTAATTAGGGAGGCTTCTTAGATTGTGTAATAAATGAATGACCTTCCATAATCATTGGGCACATTTGTTTGTTTGATGTTAAATCTAAATATAACGTTAATCAAAAGCATTCCAACAGCCCAGTGTATTCATCAACATAAGCATCATGTAAGTCTGCAGTCTGTGCATGGAGGTGCTAAAGTGCAAATTTTTTTGACACAAACATCCGGTCGAACTACAGACTAGACTGGGATCTAACTGCAGAGAAACCAGGCGAGCCTTTGAGTTTTGACTTTGTTGTCAGTTAATATACTGTGGGATAGCAGTTTCCGTGCTAAGATATGGGATTAGGAGTATTTCGTCTGAAAGAACAGTTAAGTCGGACTACTGTGGACGGTCCCACCCCTGCAATAGACTAAAACCGAATTACAGCTTGTTCGACCGGTGTCCCGCTATCACCCGGGAGACCGTTCTTCTTGGGTGTTCCAAGGCTCTGCCAGATCAACCAAAACTGCTTGTGGCTAAACCTATAGCCGAGTTGGAATTCACTTTTGGCATGCCAAAAAGCATGCGTTAGGCCCAAAGAAGAAATTGGAAGGTCGCCATATAGCCTACTAATAATTGTTTTATGATGCTATTAAGATCCATAGGCCTATAGACCTATTCAACCCAACATAATATAGTCTACTGAAAAACAGAATTCAAATAACATATTTCTAATACGTAAGGCATAGGCTACAGATCAGATACAAAAATAACTTGAGAATTGATATCGTGTATACCGTGAAGCAAAGCTTACATTTTTGGATCGAAATTGCTAACCTTTAACTCAACTGGCCTGCAAATCGCAAACTCTGAGACCATTCAGTTTGGGGAAATAGCTTTGGAATTTCCATCTTGTCTGAGCTAAACATTACCTGAGGACGCGCGGGCTGTTGCTGTTTCTAAATTGCCAACGTTTTAGTCAGTAGATTTGCCTACATTAGAGGTTTGCAATTTATCTTAATTGGTTACAATTTTTGTCAGCATTTTGCGTGAGAGCTTAAGACCAGACTGCCGGATGGTTCTTATTCCGCATCTTGAGTCTCATAAAGTCATTGGTCTGTGAAAATATAGCATTTTAAAGCCACATTAATAATGTATTTTATTTCCTCGAGGCCTTCTTTTTATTTTTGAAAGCATGTTTTTTTTATAAACCGAGCTAGTCAAATAAGTCGTATAGCCTAATAGTCACATAATGATTCAATACAGGCTTATTGAGACAAATTGCTTGAAGTCATAATTTAACTGATTATGTCTCTACCTAGTTCAGTAGAACAGGGAGATTGAAGTGGAATGGTTTCCGCGGTGCACCAGGACCACAGCATTAATAGCTCTAGAACAAGTGATGCATTGACATATCTCTGATTCACGGATGTTTCTCTTTCGATGTAATTATATTTTGTCACATCTATACAATGTAAAATAATAGTATTCAATGTTTTTAAACTGCAAAGGTTTTCCAAAGAGTTGGAATTTCACACCTATAGGCCTATTCCACGCCTTTTAGTTGCCTCCCCAACTTCTGTGAAGGGTTTTTGGGCACCAGTCATCCCATCCCGCTTAATTGCTTCGGTTTTCCGGATTTTGGACATAGACTAGTGAAATCCTCTGATAGTAATGGCGCAGAATATGGTATCTCTCCCTTGCAGATTGAGGTCGATTACCTTTGAACCAAAGATCTAAAAGGCCATTTCTATTTCACATGGTATGAAGAGGGCTTGACTGAGGTTATCCCCTCCATCAAAATCACCTTGAGGCCAATCACTTTTGTGGAAATTATCACCCTTTTTTATAAAACCAATTCTGTAGTTATGACATTTATGGGTATTATAGGCCTATTCTTAAAAAATTCAACTAGGCCTATTAGCATATTATAACAAGCAGTTTTAAGGATAACATAACAATAATAAAGGATATAATAATATTTTTTGCCTGAAATTTGCATTATTTCAATATCATTACCAACCCCAAACAGGTCATATTATATTTGACTATTATTAGAAAATTGATAAACAACCATTGCGGCTGTAGGAGGCTACTTCATTATTTGGTTGAGGGTTATAACATAACAACAATGTTATTAGACGACAATAATAGATAACCCACAAGCTGCTTGTAAGCCTAAATGTCGGCAAACTTAGTATTTTCTGGCCAGCTAATTCAAAATATTTAATAATACATTATGAATACAGTGCTGCGTCAGGTCTGCAATTGATGTTACAGTCAAACCATGTATTTCAACCGAAATTTTCCAGAAAGCAAAAAACGTATTTCTAATAAAATATTTCCAATAAAATAGGAACTAGCACAATGTCTAAGCATTTGAATAAGGTTACCTCCTCTGTTTATGACATCAATAGAGCATATCTATCAACAGTAGGTTAACAGCTTTTAGACACACTATTGAAAGGCACCGAGACGGCCATACAACCTCTGTCCCGCAACTTGCAAATCACCTCAGTCTTTTGGAAGCTCTGAACTATTAGGCTTTGCTTTGTCATGAAATCCTACGGTTTGCAAAAGAACATTTCCTACGAACCCAGAATTTGAGCCAGTGCTCGGTTCAAGAATATGGCTACTGTTTATATATCGAAGTATGTACGAAAAAAAGAACAATGATATTTTAAAGAAAGATAATGTCATACCTGTGCATAACAAAACATTCAGTCGATGCTTCGAGGTTTACAGCAGAGCCCTTTGTACAACCTCGCTTTCTGCAGTCTGCAATGGGTTCGAGGCATCACAGCATTTATTTGAGCTCAAGCTCTGTCACTGTTGACTTTAGCACAAAGCAAAGATTTCACTGCCCCGCTAGTTTAAAAAAAATGATTATTTTATAGATATCGATCAGTGTGCTATAAAAAAATCAGCTTACGATTATGTGTAAAATGAATTGAACGAAATTGTATGTCTGTGTAAATTTACAGAGCTGTGACATTCAAAGTTTGCACTAACGCAATTGTGCATGTAGCCTTTACTGGTGGTTAAGGCATTACTCTATTGTTTACTGGCTTTGTTTATTTTCAGATCATGGGTGTTTGAATTATGGTTTGAGAGAGGAAAGGCGAATAAACGTACAGTTTAGGCGTGTACCTGTTCTGAAGCCGAATGGGCACAATTCATGCTGACACGAAAAGCTCCAAGTTATGTGCACTTCATTGGATGTGAGAGCAAATTACTTTGTGCTGCTAATATGTGCATTTTAATTCATAAGAACAACGCTAAGTATGTTATCTTTGAGAAGGGAGGTTCTAACTATAAAAAGCAGATGCAGACAATGGCCTAAAGCAGAAAAGTTTAGAACACATAGATTCCAGCGACACTGTTCCCAAATCAGCCTTTCTTCCCCCTACCATTCTTTAACGCCACGTGGGACTTTTATGAGACAATGAAGCTTAATCTCATTCACAGATACGTTTGTGTATGTAAGTGTGCGTATGGGGGGGGGGGGAGGGGGAACGCGTGTGTTTGTTTGGAATAAAACAACCGGTTATTCCGCAAGAGTTCTGTCTGTGTTGCAATGGCTTGAAAATAAAAATGGACTTGCAGGTGCATTTTTCAATGTTGTTTGGCTTGACTGTATGTTACATAGTATGCTCATTTTTTAACTAGGCCTTATATAACCTATTATACTTATTTTTTTAAAGAACATTCGTAATACCAAATTACTCTATGAAATTAAAAACGCAACGGATAGGGTTGGGTTTATTTTACGAGTGGGAACGAGCTACTGCAAAATGTATTTGTTGTATATGATGCTTAACTGGCTGCATAACTATACTCTGAAGGATCTGAATATGTCAACTTGCAACTGGAGTGAGACCATGACGTAAATGTGCAATGCAACATCGTTTAGTTTCAATAAGAAATAACTCCATTGAATGTGTTAAAAGTAGATGGCATTTTGCACACTTTATTATTATATACATTACAATTACTGTATCACTGTTCTTTGGTTAGTTATTACGTTATTACTTTGCACTGATAACTGGTGGCAAGAAAAGTATTAGTCACTTGTTTTCTCCTTTTATCGTTTTGTCGGAGGGTACTATTTTTCAATTGACTTAAAGGCTATATTTATATTGCTGTATTTTTCGTCCAGCAGTAGATATTCTTTATGTATTTTTTTCTGGTCACCGGTTTCTGATGATATAATAATAATAATAATAATAATAATAATAATAATAATAATAATAATAATAATAATAATAACAACAATAATCATAATCATAATCTTAATCATAATAATTCATATTATTATCATTGTGGTTTGTCTTTCTATTTATTTATTTGCTGTAGCTATATGTGTGTAAATAATTTTGAACATCAATTTCAGAAAAGAACAAATAACACTTTAATATAGATTTTGTTCTAGTCCACACTAAGAATACACATATACAAGTCATAAATAGGAATCACATAAATGATTGAACAAATCCTGTAATGCATTTACATTGATTTCGGAATTCACATTAGGCATTTGGCCTCCATTTTTGAATTTGAAGTATAGCCTTTTGAGAGAAAAAAAAGGTAGCACATTTTTGACATCCATTCCGGAATAATTAAGCTACAAATAAACAGGACAACTAAATCAGTGGTAATCGTCAAAAATATCGGAAATACATGTCTATGCACAAACTATCATTTACAAATGTACAAATGGTTGAAAAGGTCCATATGAGTTTAGAGAAGTTTGTTTAGGAGGAGTTCATGATCGGTCTTGAATAGACACCTTGGTAATAAGATGCGTCAGTTGGTATTGACAAGGGGTCCAACCCTGCTTTGCCTGCCATTGAACCCATGGAAAGGGCTCCAGCCATAGATGAACCATAGCCGGAGTAATGCATCACCTGTTCGTACGTTTTTAGGTCCATTTTGTGATGTTGTTGCTCCGAGGACATAAGGTTGTTAATGGAAAACGGATGGTTAAAGGAGTAATGATGTTCTGGCTTCAAGTGCGCTTCGTGGGCCAGGACTGAATGATGCTGGGACATAAGATGCTGTGCATGAGACACTGGAGAGGGTGCGTGCTCCGGGCTCAAAGTCTGATTTGACTTCATGTCTGATAGTGATCTTTTGTGGTCATTGGAGGAAGAGTTTGAGTGAGGAGACTCGTTGCCATTGCAACTTTCCGAACTACTGTTGGAGCCACCCTCTGATGTCTTACGACCAGACTCCTTGCACATCTTTTTTGTGGAATCGCATTTGAAGCGTTTTTGCCTCCTCAGGTAACAGCCATTCTCGAACATGTTCCCTGAATCCGGATGAAGAGTCCAAAACGAGCCTTTGCCAGGCTTATCCGGGGATCGGGGTACTTTAAGAAAGCAATCATTGAATGATAAAGAATGGCGAATAGAGTTTTGCCAGCGTTGCTGGTTCTGTCGGTAAAACGGGAACAGGTCCATTATCCACTGATAGATCTCGGCGAGCGTCAGCATCTTGCTCGGCGACTGCTGGATAGCCATGGTGATAAGAGAAATGTAAGAATAAGGGGGCTTTGCGTGGGTGTAGCTCCTGCGATAAGTCTTGGGGTCTCTAGACCTGTTGATGCTGGACTGTCCATACATGGGACTCATAGCGTTCATATTGGTGTAAGATGTTAGGCCATTCATGGAGGGAGGTTGCGCTGTCATGGGGCTCATGCTGGGGCTGAGTGCAGCGCTCATGGCCGTCATGCCGGCACCCATGCCGTTCATGGCTCCAGTGCCCGGTGACATGCCAGTCATGGAGGGACTCATGCCTGTATTGACATACGACATGTTCATGGAGTTGGCCGTCATGTTGGATGTGCTGCTCATGCCCGACATGCTCATGTAGGTGTTCATTGAGTTCATTCCTAGGCCTGTGTTCATGTTTCCAACCGAAGAGTAGCACTATAAAAGAAAATAAGAAATTGGTTAGACAATTAAAAGGCTTTAACGAATGATATATTTAATCAATCATATGCAGGGTCCTACCTAAATAACTACAAAATAACAGGCTGAAGATGATAACAATATCAAGATATGTATCTGTAAAAATTCTAACATAAAGAAATCAATAAAGACCATTGTCTTATAGGAGGAAAATGATAGATAATAAAAATAAAATAAAATTACAGAGAAATAAAAACTGTAGACCTATTGCAAGTAATCTTAAAAAGTCTAGAAATTATAATAATCAGTAATGTAATCTAAAGCTTTGAGCATAATAACTAATCTGGTAAAATTATTATCGAATACGTTAAAATGTGAATTGCACACCCTGCCTTATGTTTAAACCACGGGACCCCTTTTCCGCAACACAAATATTTGAATCGTAATCAAATAACGAGCTCAAATGTTTGTTTAGCTGAGACACCGGCTAAAATGTGATGGTATAATGATACATATACACTTGTAATTCGAGGGAAAAGTTCCCTCTACATTTCAAGCACAACTTTGTTGAGATAGTGCGCTGCGTAGCCTAGATGGGGGAGGATTTGGAGGCGCCTCAAGTCAATATTTGATCACAAAGTTAATATTATCTCAGGGCTAATATTGAGTTGTATAAAATGGGATCGGCTTTAGACGAAAAAATATATTTAAGGTACCCACCTCGGGCTCTCCGTAGTAGGTGCTCCAGTCGGTGTGTTCGTGTCCTTCCATTTTAACTGCTCCAAGCATCATGGAAGTTCCAAATAATTTACAAACCGTCTTCCCGCAGAAGAATGGCAAAATTCTCTCTAAACGTCTGTAATTTGGAACCAAAGGGTGTTCTCCTTGGAACTAGCGCATGTGTGTCTTTGAGCGCTGAAATGAGTCTGGTGCTGACTGGAGTTCAAATGACGTTCGGTGTTGGCTGTTAACGCTATGATATAGGTCTGTGCGCCAGGCAAGCCTCCAATCCCCACTTCTTCGCTTTGCCCATTTGAATAATCTCCTCACACCTAGGCGTGAGACTCTTCGACTTGTCCCAAGTTGCAGGCCTACACCTGCTTTGGAAGAGTTTCATATGAATAGGTTCAGTATAAGCTATTATGGCTGTGGAAAAATATAAAAAAAAGTTTTCAGTGCAAATTTGGCCTTATTTTTTCACTTGAATTGAGATCAATACATTTTATTGTTTCCAAAATAAAGGTATTAGGTCTATACAGTAACTTATAAAAAATGTATATCAAAAACCAATAGTATATAAATATTGAGTTTATAACGATGAGACAATCAATTTGGTTCCATGGAGCTATAAAGGCTGATAAATAGGCCTATTCATTGTATATTTAGAGAACAATAAATTATATATATTCCACTTACAAAAAATAAATTAATTCACCTTATATTCATTTAAAACAGGGATAGCTATAATAGGCCTGCAGCTTTGTCCCACTTTGCCTGCTTTGTCCAATGTACGCATTTTTCGCCATGTAAGCAGGCGCATTGAGTTGTAAAAGAAGAAATAAAATACGTCCAAGACACAAGCTCTATAGTAGCCTACTTTATAGGTCTATATGTATATTTTTTATTAAATATTGTTTAGATATGTTTATAATTGGTTTTGGATTATCAAGATATACGTTTCCTAGCGCCCTCTCTTGGTTGACATTTCTTCTTTTTACAAACAAACCTTTTTTTGCATGGTACAGCTCGTACATTCAATATAGGCCTACGTGTACATTTGTGAAGTTTACATGTGATACTTTCACAGTTTATAGTAGTCATTATGTTATTTGCCCACGGCAAGGGCGTGTTTTCAATTCGTTAAATAAGCCGCTGGTATATATTTGTATTAGATAAATATTATGGTTGATGCAAGAGAAAGGTGCCAGACACGTGGCAGTAGTTGCACATCTATTTGACTCCATATTTACGCAAGAACATAACTATCAGTAGAGCCCTATTAGTAACGGCGAGCAAACCCTCTTGTTGACGAGGGGCTAACAGAGAGAGGCTGCATGGTCAACTCGGTTATGAGATCTTGAGGGCCTGTGTATTTGAGGATTGTGGATTGCACCGACTGTGGACGTTAAGATTCGGGCTTGTGATTACAGACCAACATTTAGGTTTTTTTCTTCAGATATTTGCATTAGTCTAATAGAAATACTTAATTCGAATTTGTCACTTTCATAATAATCCAGAAAACCCTAATAACAGATCTAAATATAAAAAAAATGCACATTTAAGAAGAGATATGTCTTATTTCATTGATCTTGCTAACTGACAAAAGGCTACAGTACATTGTTTGTATGGGTAATAGATGCAGTTTATGATGTGTTCTGTCATATTTGTTGATTATCTTAGATTCATAATAATGGTCAGTTTTCACCTAACACTATTCAATTATATAGTTAGCATCTAAAAATCGTTTTTGAATGCATGACATCTTTCAGAGATGTGTTGCCATATTCATTAACCATTAACCTGAAAAAATGCCCCTTTGCTTTGTCTAGTTCAACATTTGCAGTCAAAAGCAAAAACTGTGTTTGTTACTTGTGAAGCACAGTTATTGCACTTGAATGCATATAATATATGAAATCTTACCACACAATATATTTTTCTTGAGGAATAGTCTTTCATATAAGGACCATCTTCCTGTGACAAATGTAGCCATTCCACGTATTCCTCAGTATTATCTTTTGCAATTTTACAAAGGTTTATAGTAAAAAATGATTTCGAGGTAATTTGCTCCGTCAGTATGTGCTAGATAATTTAACCATAAAGGGCAGCATTGTTAAGGTACTGTGATGCTTATCAACATAACTCATGTTTTGACAGCGGAAGTTGAATAAGAGAGCATTATTGTTGGCATATTAGTGCTAAATCCTTTAAGCTGGTTACCAACTATCTACTATACAGTATAGTACTGTAAGAATTCAGGCAGTATGTCACACATGATAAGTCATATGAGAAAGGAACTGGGACTCCCTCCCTGTTAAAATCTGGTAATTAAGGGGCCAGTATTGATGCACATACAGCATGAATAACATAACAAGTGTAATACTTACATTCAGGTTTTTGACACAATTAAAAACAAGGATTTGCTAGCTCATGCCTACTGTAACATTTAGCTTCAATGTTACTCTGTTTTTTTGTAATGAGGAAAAAAAATGCAGGATGTCAGGCTCTGGGGAAATTTCGGAATATGAAAGTATTCAATCACAGATGCCACAAAGTAAAAGTGTGACACCTGTGATTACTTCATAAGTGATATTATGATATTACAGGTTCCTGGTGTCATGGTTTCCACCCCAGGGTCATTCTAGGGTGAGTGGGTCGGGACCACAGCTGGAGGATGGACACTGGGTTCTCTCCTCTCAGTGTGGGAAAGGCGGAACCCTATAGCATTCCATCAAACACTCGGGAGTTGTTGGCAGGAATGTGTTACTTTAAGCTTCACTTTCAAAGTAAGGATTCTTTTCCACTGCTTTTCAAAAGCCTTAAAGATTAATCTAGAGATTCCTTATTATTGAAGTTTTGTTTCTCTGTGAGTGCACAAATTAATACAAAGGCTACGTGCAAAAAGTTAAGCTTTCCATTTGTCAAACTGATAATAATAATGTTAGACTTTCTCTTTCCAAAAGCAGTGGGAAATAATGTTGGCGGCCAACGTGCCTGCGGTGACAGTAAACATTCCAGAGGCGGGCTGGAGTTTGGACTTGCTATTATCTGTCACAGCTGTGACAACGCCTGTTGGCTGCAGGTTTGTGACTTGCCACCCTATGTTTACCTGGAAATGAATCTGAAAAGCGACTGGACTGGGAAGGCACACAAGCAAGCTAAATAAAAACGAAGGGCAGCCATTGCGACGGGACGCAGTGGGAGGGGGTCCAAAGTTATTGCACCCCATCGGGTCAGGGTGCAAACAGTGGCGCCAACAAGCTAAGGATATCCTCAAATACGCACCTTTTGATATTGAGAAGAATGTGGACAGGGATGCCACTCAGGAGGTTTTATGTACACTGTATCCAGGCGCCTTAAAGTTTCAATACTTTTCCCTTGTCATGGTAAAACACGAAGGTTGACCGATGCTCTGCATTTATAAAACGTGCTGACAACTTCTAAGGAGAAGAATGTGGGGCTCGAAATCTTGTTGCTCATGTTAGATGACATCAAAGAGGGGGCAGAGGGGGGGTTGGAGAGACCAACGCTCAAAATCATTTCGGGCTTTTGCTCTGTTACACCAGGGTTGGGAGTTCCATTTCTGCAGGGAGAGTGAAAATGGGCTAATCTGAAGAAGTTAGATCGCGTAATGGCTAATATATTGAAGGGAAATTATAATAAATAGATTAAAAGCTAAAGATAAAAAGGATCCACAAAACTGTGTGATTGGCAATATAGCAAAATGTCTCCTTAGATGTAAAACCCTGTACATTGCAGTGATGTCCCAATGACATGCTAAGTCACTGGAAGGGGATGCGTATTGGGGCCAAAAGATTTAATATCACCAAATCACCACATTGTTATTCATTAGCAGGCCAACTGCAGAGTCAATACACATTTAATCACAGACTGGAGGCAATTAAAGCAGAGGGCCAGTGGTGGTATGTTAATTAAAGTGTTGGACTCCCAAGGGAAGAACTGTGTCTAAATATCCTTACAATCAGGGCCACTATAATCTGTGATGAGCTACGGTCGTTCACACTTCACTGTCATGCTGTCAAATCCTCGGCAGCAGTGACAAGAAGGCAAACTTAGCCACGACTGCTTTATTGGAATCTTAAACATCAGCAACGGTCTTCATATTAAGACTTGTACCTAAGCAAATGCGTCTAGTTATTCTTCTGGGCCTTCCATGATCATTCATCCAGTTATTTAGTTTATTGTGAGATAAAAGGCTATATGTTGCTGATAAATGCTAGATAAGGTCTGCATTTCTTTTTATTTTGTTAAATAACATCCATAGTTTGGATAGATAATTTGGGGAATCTGCAAATTAGGGACTCAATCTCTTCAACCAGGTAAAGGGCTTTTTTAATTTTCATGTCATCTATATAGTTCACCGGGTCTCAATCATCCAACCCAAGAATTCAAGCCTGTCAAGAAAACAAACATGTCTGCCTTATACGTCTGACAGAGCATTTTCCTCCATTCCCTCTCTCCATCAGCCAGTCATTCAGTCCCACATCTGCTGCAGCCTTATCTGGATTCCAGCCTGATTGGGAATTCAAGTTAGGCCTACCCAGGACTGTTGACCTGAACCTGTTTCCAGGGCTGGTCAGTCTAGATCAACCCTTTTCTACAATGACAGGCTCCATTAAAACCTTTCTCTGAGCAGATACTCAAGGATACATAGAATCATTCCCGTATGTGGCATCATATGCTATTGACAAAGGAGGAAATTCCAAGGCTGAGAACAAGGTAGACCTTTTTGCCTGGACCATAGTAAAAGACAGCCAGTATCTGCCAAGCCCGTTCTTCATCCTGAGGACCCATCTATATGCAGATGGGTAATTTGTTGTGTTTTCTGAAGAACGTCCAATAACTTCTGAAGAGGCCTCAAAGAGGGTTGCCTACGTGTCGCCCCAGGAGACTGGCGGTAAAGCCCTCCCTACCACAAGTGTCCAATCTGTGTTTGCTTACCCGTGAACACCCCTGGGCAGAGACTGAAGCAGGCCTGTAAATTGTGCCTTTTTTACAGGCACTGACAGCTAACAGGCTATTGGCAACGGAGGCCCAATGACACAGCCACTCAACAGATTAGCACCTCATCAGCCTCCTGCGGCTTCGAACAAATATGGCCCCTGTCTCCCATAAAACACAATGGGGCCGCCATCGCTAAACAGCTCCCTCCCTATCACGACCACAAAACTTAGTGGGCTGTTCTTTCTGTGGACCCCAGCTGCATGAGGTGGTCTCAGCCCCAGCTTCCCCAGCCCACCCTAAACCCAATTGGCAAGATGTGTGTATTTCAGGTGAGCAAATATTGCCACTTGCCTGAGAGTTCAATGACCAGTTCCTTTAGGGGGGTTGTGTATTGCGCTAGCCTAAAGGAGTTCACGTTTGGTCCCACACAGAAACTGGCCTATTGGCCAGGTCAGGGGGATTCTATCAGCACAGCTGGGGTCACCAAATCAAACATACCAATATGGCTCATCTGCATTTTCCCAGTCCAAGAAATCATTCCCATATTTAATTTGCCTAACAACGTTTAACAACTGCAACATAATGACCCTACCAACAACCACACACATAGAGTTGGTTGGATCTCTATCTACAACACACAGAGATTGTGGGAGTATGCCTCCAAGTAACAAAATAACATGTTATGCCGGTATCCGTTCACGGTGTTGGGAACACGCAGAAAATCAGAATGTGTTACCACTAGTTCAATCATTACGGACTCATGATGGACCTGCACTGTAGTTAAAGAGATATGAATTATTGAAAGTTGTTCTTGTCAGCCACATGCCAGTTTTGAACACCTCTGTATGTTGTTGTTATTAAACGTAGTGCCTTGGCAAAAGCGTAAATGCCCTCTGCCATTTAACGTAACGGTCACTTGCACCTTAATGTGGAAACGAAGAGATAGAGAAAATAAATAATGTGCTGTGAGATTGCATTACAGATTAAGGATAGGGAATTTAAGTGTCCTTCAGAAAGAACAAAGCAAAGAAGCACTTATTCAGGCAGCACATACGGTAGAAGAGGAAAACTGGAAATATAGAATTAACAACTTAAATATTATAAAGCTTAGGTTTCTTTGTTATAAAGATAAACCACTTGATGTACAGTACATTAAACATAGCACTGATACAGTGGTTGATGCTGATTACATGGAAAATGTGATATAGTGTATAAATAATGACGGCTGAATAGAATCTAATGACTTAAAAGTTGATTACTATTGAACTGATTATTTTACAACTACATTTCAAACCCTTAGCCAAGCGATGCAAGAGTCTAGCTAATCACACACTTATTAAAGTTGTAGTAGGTTGTACATAGGGTGAAGGCAGAGCACAGTCATCCAAATAGAGAATGACTCCCAGATACCAACTGAAGGCCAAAGCAACAAGTTATTTTCGATCAGCCTTAGATAAAGGTCAGCCCTAAAACAAAGTGTACAGGGCCACCTTAGATAAAGGCTATGGACCAAACCAACTGTGTATTGAGTTGGAGGGCCCCTCCAGCTATGGTGACGACGAGGGGCAGCCTGCTCCCCTGAAGTCAAACAGCCATGTGGGCAGCTCTGTCCTGGGAGGCTTCCCGTGGCCTGGCAGTGAAATGGAACTGGCCAGCAGAACAAACAAGATCTGTCCCCATCGCTCCTCCATGGCGCAGACAAGGCTGTCTGTGAGATGACTTTTGCTGTTCTGTTTGTTTGCTTGTTTGGTCTCAATCCAATGGACACCCAGCATGAAGGAAGAGAGAGGACTGAGGATGTTTCACGCAGACCTCCCTGGGAAGGGACGAGGGACCTGTCGGGAGAGCACTGAGCAAAGCTGCCTGCACTCCAAACACACACACGCCTTGATCAAAAACACAAACACACCTTTTGTCTCAGAGATCCCTCAACGATACTTATGTCACACAAACTGAAAAGACTATTTTGTTTTTCAACTTTTCAATATACTTATTTGCTGATCAGAGCGTTGATCTGGTAGATGAATTAAACATTTTACAGACTTGATGCCCGAAGTAACAAAGGCTACTGTCGATAGATGATTACGATGCAGGGGTTGTAAGGCTTTCTTAGAGCCTCTGACTTTTGACAAATATACAAATGACCTGTATTACTATATCCTTATCACACTTCCACTACTCTGGTAGGGAGAGCATCCTCTTTACCATAGAATATAATAGGATTTGTTTTTGTCTGTAGAGAGTGACCTCTTGTGGCAATAGTGTATATTAAAATACACACACACACACACATGTATATATATGTATATGTAAATATATATATATATATATAATAGCAAATAAAGCATTTCGAGTGTTAGCATGAACATATCGTTCAGATATATAGGGAATACCTACCTTATTTATGCACTATTTTTATATCTGAGGTTTTACATGCATCTTATCTCATCGTCAACAACACCTTGAACACTTTTACTTTCTGTCGAAGATTTATAATAACAAACCAATGTGGCTGTTGATTCATCACACTGCCCCACATCTAGCCAGAGTTTGGATACAGAGGACCTTATATTACATCATAAGAAATAACTTGTACAGCACTGTGCAAAAGTTTTAAGCAGGTGTGAAAGAATGCTGGCAAAACTTTGGAAGCAGAGTGGTCACAGCAAATATTGATTTGATTTAGATTGTTCATTTGTTCATTCACTTTGCATTTAGTTAATTGATTAAAACAAACTATTAACCCTTCGATTTTTGATAGCATTCTTACTTTACACACCTGCCTAAAACTTTTACACAGTACTGTCTACCCTATCCTCTCACAAACATGGCCTATTTCATCACAGAGAAAGTTATAAAGCGGGTAGGCAGCAAACCATGTGACGATGTAGTCTTAAAAGACAACAAATGTTTAAAGATGTGTTCGGCGATGGCTTGTACTCTCCTGTTCCACATCTTGAAGGAGAGTGGGAACAGGAGCAGATATGGAGAGTGGGACTTTTGGTGTGGTGGCTTCTAATGAGCATAATTTTGCAGCCACAAAACTAAAATTGATTGGGTAACCAGGCCTAATGGCATTCTTTCAGTCAAAAAGCATCGTAGTTTGAGAATGTCTGTTGAGATACAAAGGATTTCCACGTGACCTGGCCTAAAAGATCCAATTATTGCATTTAACTTGATTCATTTAGAAAGGTATCTTCCCTCCCCCTACTTTTTGAACTGTGTCATTACTTCCCTGTGGTAAGCAAGCTGCTCAGCTAAACACTCAGTGTGGTTTGAGAAATCACATCAAGCTGTTGAAAATAGGATTTGACATGATGACAAGTAGGGAAACTCAGCCATGCTCAAACACACACACACACACACACACACACACACACACACACACACACACACACACACACACACACACACACACACACACACACAGCCCTGGCCGTAAGTATTTGGATAGCAACATAGTTTTTGTTGTTGTGGCTCTGTACTCTAGAACATTGGAATTTAAATTGAAATCAAATAATGATGGAGAGGTCACAGTGCACATTGTCACTTTTCAATTTAAGGGTGTTAAAATCCATAGCAAGTTAACCATGTAGAAATTGCCACCCTGTTCAGTAAAAACACTTAGGGTCGGTAATGTGCTGTTCATCCAGTCTAGATACATTCGAACATGCATGCATTTGTGCTTAGGACTTTGTTGATACATCTCCACACATATTTAAATATTATTAAATATTACATTAGAGAGCTAAAGTACAGAGATTAAGTCTTAAACAAAGTACAGATTTTATTTAGTTTTGTTTTACTAAAATATACAAAAGAAACGCTGACACCTGCCAATCCAGCGGCAACATAACACACGAATAAGAGAACAGGTGCAAATACTTATCCATACACCAATTCCATGATGTACTGGTAGAGCCTCTTGCAGGAACTACTACGCCGCATGCTCCTAGGGGCCAAAGGTTGCATCTTAGGCTTCACATCTAGTAAGTCTGGACCAAGGCATTTCATCTGGGACTACACAGTACTGTAACTATTGGTCTCCCAAAATAAATAGACAGGCTGATTTATTCAACTGAACACTACTACTAACAATTCAACTCTGAGCAAACATTCCTACTTGGTATTTTAAAACAAAAAAACACCATACCATTGCGTTTTTTTGAATTCCATACATACAATATACCACTTTCAAATAAGCATATAAACAGAAAAAGTAAAAACACGGCTATGTGATTCAAAAAAAAAAAGAAAAAAAAAAAAGAATTGTATGTAAACTAGTCACTAAAACACATTTCAGAAGAAAAAGAAATGAAAAAGTGCTTTGGTAGACTCGTTAAGCTTTAACAGATATTAATATTAAATAACACGTCTTATTAGTTATTTAACCTTAAATCAATTCAAAAGTAGGAACAGTTTTAGGGCTTCTAATTCTTCCATTTGAATGCATCAACTGTCATTCAAAGCATTTTAAAAAGAACTGATATTACTGGGCTATTGGTTTAAATGTCATCCAACAGTTAGGGTCAACAGTAGAACAGTGCAAAAATCTAATCCTAATAGTAAAATAAAATAGATTTTTTTTTTAACAAAGAACAATAAAAAGCATAATTCCAGTTTCCATGCCATTTACAAACAGTTTCATAAAGGAGTTTTGTTCAACGGATCTTAATGTATGGCAGTTTTTATTTTTTATTTTTAATAAAAAGCCCTTTGCTCATGCATTAAACTCAGGTCATAACGTTTTAGGCATTATTATTAAGTTAAGTTCACTTTATTGTATCTTTAATTGGAATGTTTCAAAATGGTGCAAACATTCTAAGAATACATTTCTTACACATCCTGGTCTCTAAGTTTTTAGAGGCCTTAGTGTCTGAGACTTCAGCGCGTGCCCTTAGAACCACCTGTCCTGTCTGCTCTGTGGAGTTGTGTGTCCAACTCCCCGTTTTGGTTCAGTGGTCCCCGCCTCAGTCCCCCCTTCAGATTAAAGTCGCTTGGTTCTCCCTGTTTCCACGGTGACTCGTGAAGGAGCAGTAGTTCCATACAGTCAGGTCACCAAGCAGTCCTGCAACAATTCTTTTCATGAAAGCACATGGTGTAGTAGGCTATTTTGACCACTAGGGGTCCTCCTCCATGTCGTCGAGGTTCGGTGCCATGATGAAGTGCTTTGGGTAGACTAAATTGTGCTCGTCAGCATACTCATCCCAGCGTGCATCGTCGCTCTCGTGGGTGATGTAGCGTTCGCCTTGCCGTGTCTCAAACTCTCTGAGGTCCAACCATGTCTGGTAATCCTTTCGGCAAGAAAATCACAGTGATTGAGCGGATCTAAAACAAGAACCCCCCCCCCCCCCCCAAAAGTGACAAAGTCAATGAAGTGTTCTGAACGGGCAGCATACCTGTAGCCAGGGGTGGCTGAGGGACTTGTCCACACTGTACCTCTTTCTCATTTTCACCTGGAGGAGATTGTTGATGAGGTCTGTGGCTGTAGGAATATGACAGATTGGAATAAATTTTCTCCTGAATCGAAATGATACCATTTCTGTTATATCTGCCATATATCTGTGTATGTTCCAAAAATACTGTATGTCCCTTTTACAGTGCTCTGACAGGCGCCCGCAAATATAACAAATTATTATCATTAAAACAGCCTCAAGGTATTCTACTTAACATCACATATTTACAAAGTAGCAACTCTCATATCGTCACTGTGGGTTTAGGCATGAAACGTTAGCCGTTAGAAACATTTGTTGGTGACTCATATGAACAACAGAGAACAGAAAGGTCACCAGCCTGTGGGGGTTAAACCACACGACCAGGTCCAGACGAGTGGGTGACCTTGATCGCAGTTTCAATTGAAAGTCGATCTCAGTATCATTGGTGTGACATGGCAGACAAAAGCATGGCATAGAGAAATATAGATCAGTATAATGGCCTTAAGACATCCAATGTGTCATACTGTCCGAACCCACTTCATTATGAAGTACTTCTGGTCATGTTATTTTAGTTTAACCAATGTTGTGCCTTTAGTTAACCAGTAGCTACTATCAGTAAGTAACTATGAACTATTAGTCATGATTAAAGAGACGAAGGGACAGAAGAAAATAAGAAGCAGAGGCAGGTAAGCACTCAGGATCTCTCTCTCTCTTGCCTTCTGCTGAGATGTCCTTCCAGGGTGCTGGTGGGTACATGAAGGCAGCGTTCTGGATCTGGTCGTTGATGTCTTCGTCTTCGTTGAAGGGAAAGGTCCCGCTGAGGCTGACGTACACGATGACGCCCACCGACCACATGTCCAGGGAGCGGTTGTAGCCCTTGCTGCGTAGCACCTCGGGCGCCAGGTAGGCTGGCGTGCCCACCACCGAGCGCCTGAAGGACTTCTCACCGATGATGCGGGCAAAGCCAAAGTCACACAGCTTTACCTGCAAACGTATTCATGTTCTGTTAATAAAAGCACTGACGTACAAAATGTTTACACCCCCCCCCCCCCCCGTTACACAGGCAGGCTACTTTCATGCAATCATATAAATGTACATACTGTATGTATATATATTGGACAAAAGTAGCCAAACTGTAGAACACACACTGACTGACTGACTGAGTGCTTACCTGAGGGAAGGGCTCTGCAGAGGCCAGTAGTACGTTCTCAGGCTTCAGGTCACAGTGGACAATGTTCTTAAAATGCAGATGTCTCAAAGCC
Organism: Aplochiton taeniatus; assembly: GCA_017639675.1. Taxonomy (NCBI): domain Eukaryota; kingdom Metazoa; phylum Chordata; class Actinopteri; order Galaxiiformes; family Galaxiidae; genus Aplochiton; species Aplochiton taeniatus. The sequence goes on from CM030175.1 coordinate 13,014,873, forward strand.
ACCAGGATCTAGTAGAAAAGAATAAGCCATACTTTAGATTTAGTTCAATCCCTCACTGCCCATTTAATATCAAAACATGAATGTCTAACTGGTAGAGAGTTTGCTGTCATGTTTGTTTGTGTCACCTATGGTGTGACCACCTAGATAATTAGAGGTGCAAACGAATGACTTAAGTCATTCCAGGTTGCCCGGTATCTTTCCAATATTCAGGTATGATCTCATCTCATCAGCTCTACTATACTCACTGGGCCTGGCGAATGCTACCACGGCGTGCTTGTTTAGCTATGGCCCTGCACCAAGCCACAATATGCCTGTCTCCCAACTCTCAGCCTGTCTCTGACAAAAGCCTCTCCAGCCACATCAGAGCACAGCCTGGTGCTGCTAACGGGAATGTGAAAGGCCGTGGCTAATGGGCAAGCTCCTGTCTGGGGCCTCTGGGGCCTCTCAGCCCAGGGGCCCTGCTGCTCCCATCAGGCCACAAAGCCACCAGCACACCGCAGGCTGTAATCCTCCAGTCGGAGCAGGACAGTGATGCCATCCAGATTGGTGCCTTGCGTAAACAATCCACCCCGCTCCACGTACCACAAGAATACAGGCCTTGGGCAGAGACTGAGGCTCAAACAGAAGAGAAAGTGAAGAAGAGAGAAAATAGGGCAGGGAGGAAAACTGAAATAAAGGTATAGAAAAGGAAATACATTAGATATAAAGAAATGAAGTGATACAATGCAAGATAGTAATGTAGAGACAGAAGTAAACACAGAGGAATAGACGGCGTGAAAAGACTACAAACATGGAGTGTCTCAAGAGACGAACCTGAGTAACCAGGAACTTTGTGATGCGCTCTGGCAGCTTGCTCTTCTCGCTGGACAAAATCATCTCCAGCATGTCGCCGTGAAGCTTCTCCATGACAACAAAAACCCTCTCTGGCGTCTCAAACATACACTCCAGGTTGACAATGCCAGGATGATGCAGGTTCTGAAGCGGTAAAGAGAAGGCTTTGAAATGACACGCTTGAAATTTGGTAAAAATTTAAAAAAACTGAAATACAGGAAAAAGTTGTAATTTCTTAGGACAGATATGGGGCTCAAACATTTCGCCATTAAAAAGAGGGATATTGCCTGCTTCAGTTGACTACCTGTAGAATGGCCACCTCGTTCCTCAACTGGTTCTCCTGCTTGGTGGGGAACCTCATCTTGTCAATCACCTTGATGGCAACGTCTCTTCCAGTCTTTCTGTGTTTACCTGGCAACACAAACCCGGTACATCAAAGCAAGCCCAGTATGGCGGGCATGAGTCGCCGTGGGGACGACAAACAGAGTCCAGGGATGAATCAGGAGTCATACCTCCAAACACAATCCCAAACTGGCCAGATCCTAGCACCTCGTCAGAGAAGATCTGGTACACTGAGCTGATATCCTATGGGGACAACACATTAACTGTTGAAAACATGAGCATTATGCCTAGTAAGCATACCATAAGTGTTAAGTGGTAGTGCCCAGTGTTTATCATGTTAACTGTTTGATCATGAGGTCATACATTGTTTCATTGCTTTGCCAATACATGACTTTCACTGTCAGCACACTGTTCTTACAAAAAAAAAAAACTTCTTAAAATAAAAATGACCATACTCCTGTTAATGTGCAGAAGCAAGCAGTTGGGTATTTGGAGGTAATTTATTCTAGGGCATATGAAGAAGTAGGACAAAATGGATGAGTTTAGAGTAAAAACGCGCACAGACACAAACATACAAACACTGCCAGCGCGCATAGAGTGTTTGGAAGTTATGCAATGCAATTGTCTGAATAAGTAGGCAAACACTCACCACATTCTCCTGAATCTGGCTGTTTGACACGGATATGCTGATAGACAACTCTTCTGGAAGGGGAAAACATATGACATTTTCCCATTGAACATCAATCCATTACCCATGCATGAAGTAGCCAGTAAAGTGTATCCCTTACTAATCACAGAGTAATATTGCCTACATATTTGTGTTTATATGCAATTCAAGCTTATCACAGCTGCTTACCCTAAGACACATCAACACACAATGAAACATATTATCATGGAGGAATTACTCCATAAAATGGATTCTTGATGCTATGTGTTATGAAAGGTCAGAAGTATGCAAAGAATTGCAATGCATCATTGCCGTTCCACTAGTTCATATAGTTATTCAAGTCATAACAACCAACATATGAAACACGAATGAGACATTTAAAAAACAAAAAAACTTGTATAAAACAAGGAAACAAGGAAAGTCATAATTGAATTGACTTTACAATATTTGCTATCTCATATTTCATGTAGTTTTAGTCGAATTCCTCTATTGCATGAAGATAATATATCCCTCTTCCATTTACTTAGAGTAACATGGTGAGGCAGCAGCTTACACAGAGCTGTGGCAGAGTCTATCAATGCAGCTTGTTTTAATTTCCAAACATTTGGTGGGGGCTGGTCATCTGTTGGACATTATTATGACACATGACATGAGTTCTGCAGCAGTAGGTGATAGACGGTTGTACATCAAGCCATCTTCAAATGAAATGGCCTGAAAGAATCCCAGGCCGTTTTGCTAAAACATCGATCCATGTCTAAATAGCTGCTGACTCAAAAGCTCTGACCACAGAGTATTTTATTCACATCAAATAGTTCAAGAAAAATTCCACATAAAAATCCCAGAATTTGAATTAAGCACATTTAGACAGGGAAAACCACAATGAACCTTAACCTTTCCCAGTGCTGGTTTATCAGTAGCCTTGAAAATGGAGATGAAGGGTAAAGATGATTATAAAAAGCCAGTCCCATGGAAGCATCTAAAAAGTGTAAATCCATGGCTTTGGAAGAGGAACAGTCCCTGCAAGGACAAGTATTACTCAGCTATCTATACAGTCTATCTAAGCAGTCATCTCAGCGTAGCTTATTGTTGGTATCTTATATCAGGACCTCTGACTCACTGTGGAGTTCACCTCACTTGACTCTAGATTGAGTCTGTGTTCCAAGTCATCAGTGAAACTCAAAATGATCGCGCAACATAAACAAAGGGGAAATACAAGTGGCAGTCTATCAGTCTCAGAATGACCGCAGTACTGAATTAATTGACTCAGGTTATGAGTATGCTTAAAAGGTTCAAAACATGGCCATAATTTGGTCCCATATATAACATTATTTCATAAACAGAGTTGAAAATATATTCCTGTCACTAACATAACCATGTTCTCTTTCACCAAAATAAAAAATATATATTCAAAGTGATACTCCTGCACTTCAGTTACAGATTCAAGAGAGATTGATCCCCTGTCCCCCAAAAATGTGTAAATAAAACAGTCCATGTTCACTACACCATCATGAGAGACGTGGCTCTGTACTCACTGTGGTCTTTGCCCTGTCCGCTGGTGCTGGTTACACTAGGCTGTGGAGTGACAGGCATCAGGGCCTGTCGGATGGCCTTCTCCCAGCCCTGAGCCACCTCCAGTCCCACGCCGGAGGCACCCAGGGCGGGGCTTTGGTACGTGCCTCCGTTGTTCTCCCCCACGTAGTAGACCATGGTGGAGGTGATGATCTCAAAGCAGTGCAGGTTGCTGCCCTGAGCCAGACTGCTGTAGTCCCGGGCTGGTTCCACCTGTAAGATTTCAGATAGAGGTATCTCCTTTGGGGGGGGGGGTGGAGAAACAGAAAAAACAAAAAGATAGAAACAGATAGAGAGAGAGAGAAAAGCGGAGAGAAAGAGAGAAACAAAGAAAGAAGAGAGAGTTAAACAAGAAGGAGAGGGCGAGAGATGGTGAAAGCAAGATGGAAGGAGGTAAGAAGTTAAAGCCCACTCAAAATGTGAACTTCATTGAATGAGTCGGTCACAATGTACACTTACACAGGTCAGAGACAATGCACAAAAGCTAAACTCAAACAACAAACCTTAAACCTAGTCCCCACTTCTAACAAGTTACCTTAGCTTCTTCCACCAGTGTATTGTGTCCGTGCAGAATTCACTAAGCCTCCTACTCTCTAACTCTGACGAGCACACATAACAGAGGCATGAGGTGCAGTGAGAGCACACTTTAAAAGTCCCCCCTTCTCCTTCAGTCTTGCCGTCAAACCAAAAAGGGAAGGAAGAGAAAGACAAAAAATTCTTGGCCAATAACGACCCTTGAAACGACTCAATTCCCCTCCCTTGAACACACCCACACTCACACATAGACACACATGCAGGCACACACATCATCAACGCTCGCACGCACACACAGACACACACACTTTGCGGTCCCCCTTTGCACTGCTCACCACGGAGTATCAGATGAAGTGCTTGTGGTTAACAGGGCCGGGTCACGTGAGCCTGGCCTGTGGCGAATGAAGCCGACCCCCTCTCCTCCCTCCCTCCATGATTACAAGGCAGGGCCAGTCAGAAGCCTCGTCGGAGCCCGTGCTGCTGGCGCTACCGCTAGCCACCTCGACCAGAGACACGGCGACTACTGTTCCATAGAACACCCAGGGGACGAGGGGTGTGTCTGTGTGTGTGTGTGTGTGTGTGTGCGTGTGGGTATGGGCTTCATCTGGCAGAGACAAAAAGAAGCCCCCATACCCCCATAAAACGGTCTTCAGAAAACCCACAAGTACAAGGGTCTCATCTTCAAAAGAAGAGCCATTATGGCTTCCAAATGTGGAAAATGGCTGCCATGCCTCGCGACCAAGCCACCAGGCAAACACTGGTAGCCAGAGTGGAGGCATCGATAGCGGAGGAGGACAGTAACCAAAAGGTGATGAGCAATAAGCTAGAAGGCACAAATATTCATAGAGATGAACGCACCCCATGCTCAAGTGCAAGTGTCCCTGACACTTCATAAGCCTTAGGAACAACTATCAGCAAACATTTCAATCGTTATTCAAGAATTGTTAAAGACAGAGGCTTAGCCTCTTACAGAAAGCTGAGTGCCAAGTGGATAATAAATCACTTCATAAAGATACCTCTAAACACAGCCTTAGGACTCAGTCCCAACAGAGATTTACCGGGATGGCTTCTGTGGTGAAGAGATGGAGGGTGTGCCACAGTACAACTAGTAAAAGGGAGGGGGACAAACTCACCCTATATATATATATATCTTACCAACCTGCAAGGTTCATAAATCCTTCCTCTCCAAGCCTGTCTTCCTCTTTCTCTTGCAATTTCACACATATAAACATACACATGCACACACAAATACATATTCACACGCAAAGTGCCTGAATGCGACATCTCACACTATAACAGTTCATAAATAATGCAGTGCCATAAACACCAATCCATTGCATAATATTTGTAACCACAACCCGGGGGAAAGTGCAAAAGTCTAAGATCTAAATAAATGCAAATAAAACTCATGCATAAGCCTACACACAGTACCCACGTCAACAAACACACACACACACACACACACTCGCTCACATGGAAAACCCAACTACTCAAGACCCCCCCCCCACACACACACACACACACACACACACACACACACACACACACAGCCACCCCCTTCTTGAAAACAACACACGCCACATGTGGAAGTCTTTACCTTGTAGGACCAGATTGGTTCTCTCCCTCTCTTTGCTCCAGTGGCTAATTAGGGTTCTATTAAGCCCCTGTGGCAAGATAATGACTAGCTATGCCACAGCTATGCCACTGCTGTGTCACACACTCTCTTACTGGCCAGAACCTCCAGCCTCTCAAAATCCAAAGTCACTGCTTCACTTTAAGTCATGATGCATGAACTAGAGATACCATTGAAATTCACGATTTTATGGGATGCCAAGGCATATTGCACACCTTTTGGCAGGCAATGTTAGATCTTATGGATAACATGACTGAATATACTGCCATAACATGAATAACAAATTGTGGTTTAATAAGACCGATTTTCTTTTTAAATCTTCATCTAGAGGACAGCACCCCCATAAAACCAGTCAAATTCTCCCCCCTAAAGCCCCTGAAAATGTACAGTACCTGCTACAGAGGAGTTGAGTTACTTTCTCCTATCACGTGGTGCAGTAGACTGGGCTGTTTCGTGAAACCACAGGGGGAAGTTTCAGAGTGGGGAGCTTACCTCAGTGAAGACAATGGTTCCTGCACGGCAGCCCCCAGCCTTACTCAGCCTACCACGGACACATTTCCACTTGCACGTCCTTATCTGCACACTGTACTAGGCATACACATTCCATGACTCGAGACATCTCATCTAAATAGCACTGTTATGAGTGGGGCCAGTTGGGTGATCAACATTCAAATGTTTATAACAGGATATATAGTGACAAATATTATGAAAATGTATATTTTTTGCAGGCTTATTATCATGTCTTTTGCCTTCCACTGAAGGCCTAGGCAGAGCTGGCCAGTGTATTCTACACATACATACAGTGGGGCCAAAAAGTATTTAGTCAGCCACTGATTGTGCAAGTTCTCCTACTTAGAAAGATGAGAGAGGTCTGTCATTTTCATCATAGGTACACTTCAACTATGAGAGACAAAAATGAGAAAAAAAAAATCCAGGAAATCACATTGTAGGATTTTTTAAGAATTTATTTGTAAATGATGGTGGAAAATAAGTATTTGGTCAATAACAAAAGTTCAACTCAATACTTTGTCACATAACCTTTGTTGGCAATGACAGAGGTCAAACGTTTCCTGTAAGTCTTCACCAGGTTTGCACACACTGTAGCTGGTATTTTGGCCCATTCCTCCATGCAGATCTCCTCTAGAGCAGTCATGTTTTGGGGCTGTCGCTGGGCAACACGGACTTTCAACTCTCTCCACAAATTTTCTATGGGGTTGAGGTCTGGAGACTGGCTAGGCCACTCCAGGACCTTGAAATGCTTTTTACGGAGCCACTCCTTCGTTGCCCGAGCGGTGTGTTTGGGATCATTGTCATGCTGGAAGACCCAGCCACGTTCCATCTTCAATGCTCTCACTGATGGAAGGAGGTTTTGGCTTAAAATCTCACAATACATGGCCCCGTTCATTCTTCCCTTAACACGGATCAGTCGTCCTGTCCCCTTTGCAGTAAAACAGCCCCAAAGCATGATGTTTACACCCCCATGCTTCACAGTAGGTATGGTGTTCTTGGGACACAACTCAGCATTCTTCTTTCTCCAAACACGACGAGTTGAGTTTTTACCAGAAGGTTCTATTTTAGTTTCATCTGACCACATGATATTCTCCTAATCCTCTTCTGGATCATCCATGTGCTCTCTGGCAAACTTCAGACAGGCCTGGACATGTACTGGCTTAACCAGGGGGACACGCCTGGCACTGCAGGATTTGAGTCCCTCTCTGCGTAGTGTGTTACTGATGGTAGCCTTTGTTACTTTGGTCCCAGCTCTCTGCAGGTCATTCATCAGGTCCCTCCGTGTAGTTCTGGGATTTTTGCTCACCGTTCTCAGGATCATTTTGACCCCACGGGATGAGATCTTGCGTGGGGCCCCAGATCGAGGGAGATTATCAATGGTCTTGTATGTCTTCCATTTTCTTACAATTGCTCCCACAGTTGATCTATTCACACCAACCTGCTTGCCTATTGCAGATTCACTCTTCCCAGCCTGGTGCAGGTCTACAATTTTCTTCCTGGTGTCCTTCGACAGCTCTTTGGTCTTGGCCATGGTTGAGTTTGGAGTCTGACTGTTTGAGGCTGTGGACAGGTGTCTTTTATACAGATAACAGGTTCCATTAATACAGGTAATGAGTGGAGGAAAGAAGAGCTTCTTAAAGAAGAAGTTACAGGTCTGTGAGAGCCAGAAATCTTGCTTGTTTGTGGGTGACCAAATACTTATTTTCCACCATAATTTACAAATACATTCTTAAAAAATCCTACAATGTGATTTCCTGGATTTTTTTTCTCATTTTTGTCTCTCATAGTTGAAGTGTACCTATGATGAAAATGACAGACCTCTCTCATCTTTCTAAGTAGGAGAACTTGCACAATCAGTGGCTGACTAAATACTTTTTGGCCCCACTGTATAACCCAGAGAGGAGAATAATATTATTGAATTTAACACCACAAACAAAGGATATTTAAATTTGAAAAAGGTGTGTATAATGAATTTGTCTATGGTAAAGAAAAAAGTTATGTCAGAGAATTGAGCACTGATAAAGCACTGTCGCCATGCTTAGGCCCGCGATGGATATCAGGCTAATCATCAGAGCTCTCTCTCTCTCTCTCTCTCTCTCTCTCTCTCTCTCTCTCTCTCTCTCTCTCTCTCTCTCTCTCTCTCTCTCTCTCTCTCTCTCTCTCTCTCTCTCTCTCTCTCTCTCTCTCTCTCTCTCTCTCTCTCTCTCTCTCTCTCTCTCTCTCTCTCTCTCTCTCTCTCTCTCTCTCTCTCTCTCTCTCTCTCTCTCTCTCTCTCTCTCTCTCTCTCTCTCTCTCTCTCTCTCTCTCTCTCTCTCTCTCTTCAAATAATACAATGTCCGACCTTGTAGAACTTGGCTCCTGTATCATTTTGGTAGAGACTGAGTGTCTTGCTGTCCAATCTCCAGTAATGTCTCTTCCTCTGTTGGTAAGAAGTTAAACATAACTGACACTTGCCATTTCAGACTACAGCACAAGACATAAAGCAAGATGTCTTATTTACACAACATGAAAGGATTCATGAAATGCTGGGATATTCTGGTATTCTGGACTGGTAGTTAGTCAGCAGATGTCAGCCTTACCAGGTTGTCCATGCTGGTGTAGTGGACCATCCAGCCCTCTCTGACCACTGTGGAGCTCCACCTCTTGGTGTGTTTGACAGACTGGACCACCCGCATCAGCGGGATGTTACTCCTAGTGGAGGGGCTGAACACGAGCACACAGACAACGTTAACAACTTCCCTGAACCTGCTCGGCCTATTCACATGACAAATTAGACGCAGCAAATTATGAGTTACTTTTATGAGCTATGAGTCATTTCTTTTTTTAGTATTTGCTTCTGAACCTGATGGATTTCATGGGTTCCTCGTCCTTCTCTCGGTCGAGGAAAGGAGAGTCCATGTAGAACATCTTGTCATCAGGGGTAGAGGACTCCTCCGAGTCGTCCTGTCCCCTGCTGCCCTCCATGTCACTACTGTCTACCTCCATGGTGCTGTCTGAGTCTGGTCCCAGACTGGCTGGCTCTGGAGCAACACACAACCACAGAAAGAGAGATAGAAAGAAAAGAGAGAGTGAGAGAGAGAGAGAGAGAGAGAGAGAGAGGAATACATGCTATTAAAACACAAACAGTCCAGTACAAACATATCACAAACAATACAGATATACCTTATGATGCATGTTATGTCAAGAGAATAGTATAAATATACAAACATGGAAGTTACCTCCATTGAAGATGACTTCCCCCAAGCAGTCCCTTGGTACCTTTGATGCACACCGCTTGTGGCAGTTAAACCGACAATCTGGAAAGAAAGTCAGTGGTATATACATTTTTAGAGCAAACCATATAGACAGACAATCATTTGCACACAGTTACAAAAACACAGTTTTAAGGAACCCCACCTTTGCACTGCATGCCCTGGCGGAAGAGGCCTTTCAGCAGGCGCTTGCAGAACTGACAGATAGTGGGCCTGGTGTAGGTATGGATGGCGAAGGTGTGGGGCACCTTGACCCGGCCCAGCACCATCTTTTCCATCCAGATAGGCCGGCCGCTCCAAGAAAGGATCCTCTTCCCTGCCTCCTGGTGGGAGCGTTGCTACAAAGAGGGAGAAAAGTGTCTTTAGCCCAAGAATGCTTCCAGCACTTTTCACAAGCAACTAGTTCAAAGGAGACTATTCCATCACACCAGGTGTGTGCAGAAGGTTTAATTAGTTCCAGCCAGTACATAGAGTCCAGCTAAGATCAGTTTCCTGCGTTTCTCTCTGTCTTATTTGTCTCCCAAAATAATTGGCCAGGGAATCAGCCAATTGCCATGTTTAGGAGCAAACAGTGTGTGAGGAGTTATCACTTGGGATTCTCATGCGATCCACACAGCTAGCGTCAGAATGACATGGAGATTAGGTACAAACTCACAATTTGATTTGTTTGGTCATAAGAGACCGGCAGCAGCAGTACTCACGGTGTGAAACTCGATCTGTGCCCAGGAACCTCACATTCACTACTTATTTTGAGTTCTAAAAATCCATCTAAAATAGCTATTCGTTTTTCGACCACCTGTTGCTTAAATTCTGTTCCATTGGTTGTTTGACCATAATCTTCAACTTGAATACAGCCTACTTCCCGTCTTTTTTTGCCTGAATTCCTTGTTATACTAAATACATGTGTTAGCTGTATGTTTTTGTTTTGTACTGCCCTTGTGAAGCACTGTGTAACGTTTTTTTTAAATAGTGTCCCTACAAAAGCTTTACAATGTCCCATATTTTGTTATAATTTCTTCACCAACCAGAGCTCACCTCTTCAAGGACAACCACTGCATTCTCAGCAGGAACAGTCCGGGGTGATGAGAGGGAAGGTCCAGGCAGGGAGACATTGGAGAGTCGTCTCTTCCTCACCCCACTGCAGTTGTTGGGTATCTTGAAGGCGCAGCGCTTGTGGTAGTTCAGCCCACATCCTGAAAAATAGTATGGTTAAAGGAAGTGGTATGCTACATATCACTGCATATCCAAGCGCTATACGCTATGAAGAGAAACAATCCTGTTGTTGTTCTGTTCACCACAGCCATCCTTAAAACAACCACCAGGGGGCCATAACATAAAGATCAAACACCTGCTAATGCTTCTCCGACAAATATATACGTATATGAACCACTTTCCTTAAGAGACCATCTGCGGCCTATGACATAAACAATTGCATAGAATGGATCTGATCCAATGAATGATGACAAATATAAATAAAAAACAGTTTAACATTCCATAATTCTTAGGGGATTTAAATGTCAAGCTTTTCCCTAGCATTTGCACCAGTCCCAATCTATCCTCTTATTTTTTCTGCTTGATCCATTTATGCGCCTGCCAGCCTGTGTGTGTGTGTGTGTGTGTGTGTGTGTGTATGGTACACATATGTACAGCCTGTGCATGGACCACAAAGGCACACACATATGCACAGACTGAATCCACGAAGCGGTCAGAAAGGCAGCACAGTCTCTTAAGGTCGATGAATGGCGAGTCAAGAGGCAGACATCAGTAAACTCTTCTCTATTCATTATCATTCTCTCTATGCCTGAGAGAAGAAGAGGCTAATGGGTTGCCGCTTCAAAGGTCCACTTTGATAATACCAGGAAGTTGGGGGAAAAGGTGGGCCTTTAAAAACATCTGAGCTCTACCAATGCTTTAAGTAAATGTATACTTGTGTAGCAAAGATTATAATGGGAAGGGGTGCGAGTGTGTGTGCGTGTGCGTGTGTGTGCATGTGCGTGTGTGTGTGTGCAAATACTCACCTTCACATTTAAGACCTTGCCGGACAAGGCCCCACAGCATCTCCCCACAATAGTCACAGAAGGTGGGAGCTTTGTAGGAGTGGACATACAAAGCATGTGGCCGTATCTGAAAGTCTTCAACTGTGGCCAGAGCTGCAAGGACAAAGCCTCATACAGTTAATAGACAAAACATTGCGGACATGAAAAAGTATTTTTTTGTAATAGTAGCTTTTTATTTTACAGCTCATTGGGAGTGAGTAACTGAGCGTGTGACTTAGAGAGAGGCAAGATACAGCTACAGAGCCATCTCACTAGATCACTGTTCAACAGAATCAGGCCGTTTATTTAAAAAACCTGATCAACATAATTACCACAGCCGTTTGATTAGATGATCACATTATCACATGGAATATGAAATATGAACTTTTGATTGCTCTACTGAATCTTGAATATTATGACAGGATTATACTCTGGGGTATTCTTCTGTGTCTGCTGGCTGGGTTCTACTGACCGAACACAATGACACGATACGATGAGATCATTCTTGGAAGAGAGAGAGCAGGTCATCTAAGACCTGACTCATCCATGATGGAATAAAGCCTAGAAGATCGAAGAGATTTCTCCGAAAACCTGTTGGATTGCAAGTCCCCGGTCTCTGAAGAGCTTGGGTGGATCGCTGCATGGAGGCTGTTTTCCTCTCACTGCTGCAATCATTTATGTGTCTGTGGTTTGGGATACTCACCAACAAGGGAGCCTTTAACTTTTACACTTGGGCTTTGTTGAAGAGGCCAGTATGAGGATGATGTCAGACATGTGTGTGGATGTGTGTGTGTGTGTGTGTGTGTGTGTGTGTGTGTGTGTGTGTGTGTGTGTGTGTGTGTGTGTGTGTGTGTGTGTGTGTGTGTACTCGTGCATATGGTATGTGGGTGGGTGTCAGTGTGTAATTGATTATTTCTGTGTTTATCCTCTGCTATTAGGTGATTTAACTAACCAAACTCTCTCGTACACACTTGCTGCTGGTCGTGACAAAATGCTGCTGGCTAGCCCAGCATAACATATCCATCATGAAACGAGATTCACCCAGACCCCAAAGTATTCAAAGTATCCTAGAAAACAGCATGTATGGACAGAAAAGATTTAGAAAGAAAGAACTGAAGGAAGAAAGAGATGAAACTTGATCTAGTACAATACTCGAAAGTATCAAGGCATTACGAGCGAGAACTAGTTATAATAAATAACGCTATGACATTTCCTCTGCAAAGCGACAAACAACCAAAAATCTGCACGATAATTGACAGAGCAAAATGAGCTTCACTTGGTCATGATAAACAAACAGAATGTTACCAATAAAAATGATTGTAAGAGAAAACAAGACTTGGTAAAACAGATCGTCTTAATTCAGAGAAATATGACTGCTGTTGGGTGAAAAGCATAGCTTGGGTCTAACTTCAAAGCCAAGGGAGTCACATGCCATGGGACTGAACACAGCAGCTTGGCACAGAGGCATGAAAGAGGGCTTTCATGACCTCCTGGTACACGTCAGATAAACAACTGGCCGCTTATCCCCAGCTTGGATCTAATGTAACGGTTGTCCGCTCATTTAGCATCAAGCACCACCATGAATTGGACAAATTGATTGTTTCACGTACACAGGCTCATTACTTCTGGTGAAAAGAGAACAATCAATGCCCTGTCTGTTTGTTTTGAGCCCGCGGGTTTCCATGTTGCAGGAAATGTGCTTCCACTTGAAAATACCCAAGCAGACACTAAAATATTAATTTCATGCACTTGAATGTTAGCTATCCAAAAGTTTTGTTTGGGAAAAGTAAAAAACATTGTGAGAGCGAGGGAAGGACAAGTTTGTCCAAGCAGGTCAAATCTCCAACCTCCTGGGTGGAGATGACCGGAGCACTGTCCACTGTCTGCCCAGAGACGCCCTGCACATCAGAGCCTGTTTACACTCAGTGGGTCCACCACAATCACTTACTGCAGTGGAAACAAGCATTGGGCTTTGAGCCCTGTGCCAACAATAAGCTGCTCTCTCATCCCTCTCGCAGCGAGGGAGGTTTTCAGACTCTCCTCGGCTGTCTCTGAGCAGTTTGTCTCCCACAGAAGGGAACAATAGGTTGGTAAAAGAAAAAAAATGGACAGCTAAGGCCAAAGTTCACAGAAGACAAATTGCGTAATCAAAAAGGTTCCATGTTTTCTGAGAAAAAAGTCTTTGAAGGGCCGATTTCTCAGCTTCTATCTCCCTAACATAATATATTCTGCAGACAAAGCTGCTCATAAAAACTAGGCTGTGGGTAAGATGAGGACAGGAGATAGCATCGGTGTCGAGTGCTCGTGTCAGAGACCAACCGTAGGATCTTAAACATATCCAGGTGTTACATGTCACACCTGTTGACTGTTGTGATAGAAACACAGGGTCTGGAGAGAGCAGGAGATAGACAAATAGTTGAGACAGGCAGAAACAGGCCGAGACAAAGCCGTGGAAATGTCCTCGCTTCCCTATGCATGTCTCATGTGTGAAACACGCCTGACATCCGGCAGTACAATCATTCTAGGTCGGTATCCATAACAATACAGTCCCCAAAGTGGGGGAGAGCATTGAGGGGAGGGGGGGGGGGGGGGATATCCAGCACAGGTGCTACAGGGTTGTTCCTATTGGAGACAGATGGACGAGAACAGAAGAGTTCTTCTAAACGCCACTGGCTCATTGCTGGACAGGAAGCTGTATTATTCAAGCCAGGAAATGAAAGAGGAAAACCAAGCACCTGTGTCTTTAATACAAAGGTGAATGATCTGGCAGACCGTTTACCGCAGCATTCTATTCCCACAAGTATGAAAGAAAATATGGAATTAACTAGTCCTGACCAAAGACCCAAAAGCTGAACAAAGTTCAGTTCAATGAAACAATATGCTGAAGCAATATATTTCACGGCTGTAGATATTGTCATTTTTTATTAAAATGCAGGAATAAACAACACTAAGTCCGTACCCGAGAGGACCACCTCGATGAGGTCTCCTTCCCGTATGTCCTCCGCGGAGCTCAGCCTCTGGAGGATGTTCTCCGAGTTCAGGTCATGGCGGAAGAGCAGGATCTTGTCGTACATGCCAAAGAAGCCACACTCGGGGAACTGGAAACACACACACACAGCAAATTACAGACATTCTGTGACAATCAACCTCAATACAAACACACACACACACACACACACACACACACACTGTAATAGATCTCAGTTGGCTGCCTTGCTTTGCCTTTAGTGGTTGCTATGTTAAATGAATCAGTGAAATGTATTATTAATCTGCAGCAGAGATTACTTCATAGTTTACAGAGAAAGGACCATTAACACTGTCACTGATTTTACCACATGCAATAAAAAGACGCAAAGAAGGCTAAAGGGCTGTTTTAAATAAACTGTTTAATTTCCCTGCCCCAATATGAATTACGTAGACATCTATGGCCTAGCTCACTTCTCTATATGGGTAAATATGCTGTATATAAAATCCCTATGTACTGCTTTTGGATGTAAAAACTCTTAATACACAAGTTCAGGAAAATAACCTAAACTTTCCCAGAGTGAACATTAAAATTGTAATTGAATGGAGAATGGCTCATTTTCACATATCCTCATTAATGCTGGTGGAATGTAACAACAAATGCAGCGGACAATAGAGGAACACTGTACAAAGACAGTAGTTAGCATATGCAGCCCTGAGATCATAACTAGACTGAAACTTGGCGGAAAATGTACAGCACATTCATATAATGTCACTATTGTCATGCTCAAGTTCCGGGGGAGACCTATACAGTCAATTAACCATTTATTTTTAAGATTTTCTCATCCACAATCCTCAACCCATCTCCTATGCAGCAGTTGGTAGGGGCAGTGACATCTACACCCGACCCTGCCAACAAAACAAACAAAAACATTTACATAATTATTAGTAAGACTGACTCTGTCAGAGGAGTAGGATTGGACTGTCTGGAAACATTGTGAAACAAAGATCCCATGCCAAACTACTGACCCTCCTGGGCAATGAATCACACCCTCTGGATCTCTGGCTAAACAGAAGAGCACCTTGAGTAATAGACTGGTCCAACTCGGCAGCTCCAAGGAGCGATGTTTCAGGTGGTTTAATCCATCACAATGAGACCCCACAACAGAACCGTGTACAGTAAGGGAGAGTTTTATGCCATTGACCTTGTTCAACTCATTTGATTTGGCAATTAACTTTTTATATGTCATAACAACTGTTTAATGACATAACTGTTGTTTTCTAATGTATTATACAGGTCATTTTTTTTTCTATATTATTGTTATTACTACTGTTCAAACATTTCCCAAACGTAAATAATATACAATTTGTATTTTAGTATATTACTGTTTGATTTGGCAATGTTAAATAGAGATAAGCGACATCCGTCACTAAAGCCATGACAAGTCACCCAGCACACAGAAGCACCCAGCTAAGTACATGATCATATCCTAGGAGAATCTCTTGGCTCTAAGTTGTCCACTGTGAGGTGGTTCTGATAGCTCCGTCCAGTAGCTCCGCTGCAGCAGATAAACAGGGTCAAACAGGACTAGGGCACGGCCAGGCCAAGTCATAAAAACCATCTGAGATGAGGTAATGTGGCCAAGGAGACAAACCCATTCGTTGGGTAGCGGAGAAAGGGAAATAAACATTGAACTAGGAGTGGCAGAGAATCAGTAGACAGGAAACAGGGCCAAGTTGAAAAGTGAGTCACTTCCTGGTTCAAGAGGACTCTGATTCCTCCACTGTCAGCGCTGAAGCAGTGTCACAACACTACCCTTACACGCTCAATGCTCAGCCCATGCCAGTCTACACCAGCTGCTGGCAAGGATAAGAGGCCACCCTAAGGAACCCCTCCTTGCTCCTTCTGTCTTTCTCCTCCATCTGAGCTCAAGAAGTTGCTTTCCCAGACCGGCTGAGCAACAGCTAGCGGAAACCATGCCCTCATCTTACCCAGTGTTTGGCGTCAGATGTGAGGGTGCGATAGGGAATTGAGTGGAAGAAAACAGTGGGAGAGAAGCTTCAAGATGGATGTTTGGGGCTATCCTGTGTGAGGGCCATCAAAGAGGGCAGTGGGCAGTGTGCTGCTGTCTTTTGACAGGAGTCCCGCCTCTGTGCCAGGCGGGCTGCAATGGAGCCTCCGACCAGCTGTTTCCCCTGGATCAGGGTCACACACAATGCCCACGGAACAATACCAGTCTGAATTCCAGGGTTAAGGACGCCCCTGGGATAAAGGGTTGGCCCAGGACCTGGGTACTGTAGACGGGAACACCTGGAGCCCCTGAAATGCCAACACACACACACCCTTAATCTCCCAGGGCTGGCAACAGGAAAGGGGACAGACCGTAGAGGGGAGTTGAGGAGAACACGGGTCCTATCACCTGACTCAACAACAGCCCACAGGCCTCTCAGCTGAGACAAGAGGAAGGTGTGTGTGTGTGTGGGGGGGGGGGGGGGGGCAAAGAGGTGATGAATACAAAGATATGCCTGCTGAAAAGTACAGATTACAGGATTATAAAAGATACGAATGGCTTTGTTTAGTTGTCTAAGATATTTTCAAGTCTTATGAAGTCTTATGATAGACTCTTGACACAGACGTTGTCTACCGTAAGTTTCTATCAGCACATACACACCCATGTAAACACACACACACGTCCAAAAAACACTGATTCCACTGTTCCGAGATCTTAACCAGTCTTTGTGTTAGAAAGATAAGACCTATTGAGAGTTTTTGGAACTAAGATGAGAGTTGTAATAGCTCACCAGATACAGATGAATTTCTTATCTCTCCTAGGTCCATGGAGTAAGTACAGTAGCCTATTCATTGTCTCTGATATCATCCTTCCTGCACATGAAAGTGTCAACTGTGAAATAAAATTGCAAGTGTTTCTAAATGAGATGTTTTCAAAACACTCTCTCCTTTTGACATATGCACATCCTAAGCCCTTTCACATTTGAAGTGATTAATAGAGCATGACTGAAACCCTCCCAGTTCACATGGGGGCATCCTTCCTGAGTCTAGTGTAAAGTCAGAACAAGGTTGTCCTCCATCCGTCTGACCTACGCTACACACACACACACACACACACACACACACACACACACACACACACACACACACACACACACACACACACACTATTCAGGCTGTAGTGTCAAAGACCCCCTGGGTGACGATGCCATCGCCTTACTTACAACTGAGCATGGTTCCCATTCCTGTGCTGTAACATCTTTTAAAGCACTGATTGAGTGGAGGAACCTAGTTTAGGACAGGTTAACAAAGGTGTTGTGGCCTGTCTTATGTCCTATTACACCAGCATGTTTGTGGCACATAAAAAAAAAATGTAAAAAATCCTGGCGGCTGGAAAAATTACATATACACACATCAACATGCACAGAAACACAGAGAACCCCCCCCCACACACACACACACACACCTAGATGTGCCACGGCATACTACTCCAAGCCCCATAGTGACTAAGCACGTCTTTTGTCATTATCAAACATTGGGACTAACGGCACACATCCATTCAGCTGAACAACCGCACAAAGAAACTGGCTGCGACCACACACACACACCAAAGACATCGGCATGTCAAGACTATGTGTGAGGTCCGCGCGTTAGGCTGGAAAGGAGAGTGGAAAAGGGCGTTGCGGTGGTAAGCTTTTGTTAAATTGACTAATCTGCCATTGATATGTTAAATCCTGTTAAAGGGAGAAAGAGAGAGCGAAAAGTTTGAGAGAAGGGGGTGACTGAAATATGGTCCCATTTCATTTGGGAGCAAAAAACAAATAGCTTCAAAGAGACGTGGAAAGTCTTTGACATGACCAATCTGGTTTGAATGGAAAGGTCTGCATAGCAACACAGATTCTAGTTCCTCATTTGTCATGTTCAAATGAAATAAAAGCACAAAATGATTAATGATGTCCTTGTGTAATAAATCTTGTGTTCAGAACAGGTATTGAAGAGCCACAATAACATTCCGTATTAGTACAAAAATATTTTTCTTAATTCCTGACTAGCATGACCAAACAATGAGTCCATTTTTTATGTAGAAATACTTTTCTTCAAAGTGCTCTAGGTTCAAACGTGCTCCTCTGAATCGTTTAGCCAGAGGTGGCGTTAAGTCCATCACAAGATGGGAGTGTGAAACAAGGTGCTTTTATGCACCATAAATGCCGCTATTCATCAGTGACTGCCATTGTTTAAAAGCGAACACACTGCTCTTTCAGCCCACAGAGAGAAGCACAGGATCATCCATCTTGGTATCTTGTTTATTATTCCTGTTCTCTCTGGGGCTATGTGCCCTTAAAAAGGCACGGCAGATGCTTACTTCATTTCAAACTTGCCCTATTGTTGGACTAGAGTTTGGTCTTTGCATCTCCCCAAAAAAGAACATTTCGTTTACACACATTTCATTCCAAGTAAAACTCCTAAATTCACCAACGTATCGAAAATTAGGGAGCATAAACTCAACTTTAATTTTTTTGAAGACTCAGAATGCCATGTTGTGAGAAGCGGTGAGTATGAAACTGTTTTGATGTCAAACTATTGTTCTACTCTGAAGCCAATATTATAGTACGTCACAACAGAGAAAGTGCATTGAATTTAGTCATAAGAATGCATTGGAAAAGGCATTTTCATCCACACTAACCTTAGTAAAAATTGATTTATACGTTTTTCAAATCCCACACACACAGAGGAAATGGGGAGGTTCCCATGGAAGGATTTGTTTTGATTATTAGGTAAATGTATCTTTGCACCACATTAGCTTTCCCCAGAAAAACACACATATCGTTGTGAACAAAATTGTTAATGGATCCTGTTTTCCAGTCTACAAAGCACGTATTTTATATGCTTGCATAATTTCTTATTAGCTTAAAAACTCAGTAAACCAAACACAGATGTACACACAAACAATGTGTGCATTGCACATGCACACACGCACACGCGTACACACACACACACACACACACACACACACACACACACACAATCAGCAAAGGCAAAGACATGAGGCAAGCGATAGATTAACTTGTTTCTCCTGAGTGGTGAAGCAGGTCCATGCTGACAGGTGTATGCCCCCTGTCCTGACAGCATAGTCTTTTGGTTTGGACAGGGGCCTAGACCTCTAAGCTCTGCGGTTAGCACTATGATTCCACCATGTCAGCACTGGCTGTCTTAATATCGCAGGGTCTCGCACGATATAGCAACGCCACCCCAGAACGGAATTAGTTACATATGAACGGCTGGCCCTTTGTCAAGCCTCTGCCTTTCTCATCTCGCCCCCTGGACTGAGTCCAAGGCTAGGCTATGGTGTTCACACTCTTGGAACACGGTGTAAAATGACTAGCTGGGGCCGAGGAGAGCGGACGGTGTGTAGCGGCCAGGGGAGCTGGTAAAACAATAAGTTATAGTGTCATTATGATGACCCTTGTCCATACAGAGGAGAGGAATGTGCAAGTGGTGCCGTTTATATGCTCCAACTCCTGTCAGGGTCAAGATGAATGGCAAGTGTAACAGTCGATTAGTGCTTTCCCTCCAGGTCAGAGTCTGCATGCAAACTCACGTACTAATAAATAAATATGAGTCTATTTGGAGAACACAAGACTGGATACCTAAATTATCCAGCCACACTAGTAAAAAATAATGTGTTATATCAAGTGGAAGGAAGAAAGCAGCCCTTATGGTTAGTGAAAGTCTTAATTACGATCCACTCTTTCTCCAACAGTAAGTCTCCTACCACATATTTCCTCTCCAGCACCGCGTGGCTTGGTACAGTCTTTTAACCATAGTGTATTTGGTTTGAACGTTTTCTTCCCTCTGCTGTGGAAACTACGTTGATATGGGCCGCTGCATAGAGGGAGACTGAAAAGCTAGGCGGCAGACAAAGAGGAAGTTAAAGTTACACATTGAACGTAGCTGAGTGAGCTAAAGCCAGAGGAAAAACCCAGACGAATGATCAGCCATCGTATCAGAGAGGAGAAGAAAGCATCCTCATGGCGTGGCTGACCGGGTTCATCACTACTTATTAAATGAGAACCATATGAGATTCTCTCACTCTCTTTTTTTTCTCTTTAGTTTCTCTCTCCCTCTTCCGCTCTCCCTCTCTTGCTCCAGCTGTAGGGTGTTTGCCTTGGCCCAAGCCCGTAAACGTTGGAGCCCAGCGTTTTATTTAATTCACTCTAGAAAGGATGCACGCTTCTACCCATTGTGGCGTTGCGGAAACGAGAGATCATGCTAAGGCCTACTGAAGATTATCTATCTGAATCAGCTATGTAATACTACACATACAAACAGTGCAGTGTAAAGGGGATTTGATTGAAAAGAGACACAATCTTGGTGCGACATGCTAGTTGTAGAAGGAAACTCTACACATGCATGACCTCATTGTGTGGTTGGCAACTTGAATTAATGAACCTTCATCTTTATCAGCAAAATGGGCTAGCTTGTATGTGTATGTGTGTGTGTGTCTGTGTGTGTGTGTGTGTGTGTGTGTGTGTGTGTATGTCCGGGGGCCGGACAGGAGGAGAAGAGGAAGGCTGAGTCACAGGATCTGAGTCCTCTCAGGAAGAGAGCAGTGTGATGTGAGACACTGGGCCAGGCCCCTGCAGCAGCCCAAGAGTTAAAGACCTTCAATGTTGGAGATACAATCCCAAAACACCCACCCACCTCCCCAAACACACACATACACACACACTCAATCTCTGGCTGAAGTGAAGTCCCAGGGAGTTACTGTCAGGTTGGAACACAAGGAAATCAACAGGTGGAACTTTGAGTTTAAGCAAGATGGATGCTGATCTAGAGATTCTCTGGGTCTGGTTCTGAGGTACAGGCTAGAGGAACGCTGGAAGGAAGCTCCATTTCATATTTGTCAGTTCAGACAGACACAGTACACTTGATACCACGGACATTGTTCAAATTGACACACTTAATTCTCTCACTACATGACGACTGTCTCTGACCATTTAAAAATGAGAAGAATAAGAGAAAAGCCATTTGGCCAAAGCCACATAGACAATATGCCAGTGAACACATTGTGTTGCTCCACCAACCACAGTTGATTGCAGAGCAGGAGTGCGGAGAACGAGAAGCAAAAGCGACCAGGAATGTGGAAAAGAGGGGGAGGCTCCAGAAGGGAACTTAGCAACATGTAAAACTGAAACTAGAGCCATGGTGACAGTCATGTTTATCAGCTATTTCTATCCTCAGCAAAAAGTATTAATAGCACAATCTCGTACATTCAATTAACATATTGTGAACGATCCTCAAGTCCTCACGGACTCTTGCTGACCAACACAATGAAATAAATTCTCAAAACCTCTGTGCACCAAGTTTCCTTTCCTTTTCTGTATCGAGACCCCCTTGCACTTCCTCTGCCACCTCGTTATCAACTTGACAGATCAGTCACCATCTAACAGACAGGAAAAGCAAGCCTTGCTGAGAAAACACCTTGGAACACAATATTTTCAACATGCTGCCACCAAGGCCATCAAAAATGTCACATTGCTGCAGATATAATAAAAAAGCCTGACTCCACACCAGGACATTAGCTAGTCTACTGGCAAGCCGCCACTGTCCTTGTGGGTTAGCATTTCTATCAGATTATGACATTTTTCAACCAGTAATAATAGAGATTTGAGAACTAGATTATACCTTGCCCATTGTATGAAGGCAATTCCAGCAACTTACAGATGCAACCAACACAGCAGGAAGTCACTTTGCTGGTTGGGATCAAGCAAACAGCAGGGCCCAAGCATGACATAGAAAGGCCCGCGACCACAAACCATGCCCTGGTGGCAGGCGAGCCGCTGAGGCAATCACAGCCTCCTCCCCCCGTCTCTTTGGAGGCGATCACTCTCTTCTCCAGTCTGTCATTCTACGAGTCCTGTGGCAGAGCCCTGTGTTTTACCAAGCCACTTTGCATTTGAAGGGAATGCGGTTGAACAAAATGTACAATACAGATGGCAAGAATTACTTTCCACTTCACTTAGTTCTTAAGATTATTTTCCTGCAAATATTTCGCTACGGTTGTTACGGCCGGCTCGAGGCCGACAACATAACACAAGTCAATTTCAAAAAGGTATAACAAATGTTTATTTTAAATTTCACTAAACAAAAGCTAAGATTCACAAAAGCCATGTGGCGTGTATATCAAAAGACCAGGGAGGAGGACATGTTGGATGCGTGAGCCATAGTGGTGCTGTAGGTGCAGCAACAAAAGACAGCATCAAACCCATGTTCAAGTATCAAGAACACAGGATAACATCCATTAGTACAGAGCGAGAAAGAGAGCCCAGGCTGTTCTTCGTCAGACTTAAATAGGCCCCAAGACAGCTGAAACCAATCTGCTCCAATCCGCCAATCAACCAATGGCCTTCTGCACAGCTCCGAAACAGGAAAAGGGGAGGAGACACAGAAAAGGCAGCAAGTGCCATAACCGTAGGTGGGACAAGTGGCACATTAATTGTACAAAATAGGTTTTGTACATTTTGTACACAAAAAAACGTATGAATTTATAACTATTATTAAATATCCATTTCACAATAATCTATAAATGGAAAATAAAGACTAACTGAAAGTTTACAAATAAAAAGCAGGCACAAAAATTGACCAAACTCTTAAGAAGCAACACCAGTAAGTCTTACTTTCTTGACTTATGAGTGAACTTGTTTTTTCCAAGAACATGCACAAAGTGCTTTCCAAGAAGTGTCTGATAGTATATCACACAGGGTTCTGTGCTAAGGCGTCCTCTGGGTGAAATATGGCAACATGCACTTCATACCATAGAGCCATGCAGATGTGGGCTATGCTGTGCTGTCCAAGCCTATGGAGGGAGCTGGAGGTGATTTATTTCCTGTGTGTTTCAGTTAGTCTTGGCCAGAGGAAGCTATACTCTCTCCAGTTTCCATCTGCACTCCCTTCCTCTATGCAGTCTCTTGTACCATCCGCATTGCTCTCCTGAGCGTACTACCAGATTTCCAACTTTGTCTCTGTGTATGTAACCATGGCAACAGTTTTACATTTTGCCACATGACATCTTTTCTCCTCATGAACTGAAAAGCTGACCAAGGTTAAGTGGTTCAGGTGGCAGCACCCAACTGACTTGTTCAATTCATAATTCATGGTTCATAAATAACCAGCATACATTGGCCAAGTTGAATCGGACAAACATTTGTTTAGTATCTAACTAAAATATTCACTGAACCTATTATAAAGTGTACTTAATTACTCAAAATAAAAACCAAAGCAATTTCGCATTAACATTTGGTGTGAATAATATGTATTACTATCATATACAACAAAAATTGCTGACAGTTCATTGGTGGTGTGTGTTGACCAGTTCAACCCATGGAGTGTTCACTGCTAAAAAAGCCCTTTGTTTGACTAATTACAGAGGCAGCTGTGCAGCCCTCAACCAGAAACTGAAAGTTACTGCACTAACAAACTCAGTAGGAAAGCGTGTGTGACAGCCCTGTTTTCCCATACAGTATTTCCAGCTGCAGCGAATATGTTAGAAAAGCTGGAGGAATATCCTAAGGACAAGGGTAAAAATGTTCATAAAACTGCCTTTTGAGGCAACCGTTTTATGTTTTTTCCATTGGCCATGCCAAAAGGACTTCAAATTTCCTTCCTTCTAGCAAGCTTTATCCTCCCCTCTGACAGCAAAAGAGAACCGTTATTTCAAAAGCCAAAGTACGCTGTAAACTCTACAGTCTTACTTCAAACACACTTTAATGTTGCAATGCTTTCCAACCTTTGTCTAATAGAATCTCCACCAGCTTTTCATTTTGCCATTACTAGCTTATCAAACATATGTTGAACCTTCTATACAAATCTTCCATTCTACTATTACAGCAATACCATGACCATATCCTTTAAAATTGTGCAGACAGAAACAGTAAAACCAATTATTTTTTTTTATTTTTATTTTTAAATATTTCAACTGTATGACGGCCCATACCAACCCCTTCTACATAGCGTAACACCATCCCCCAAAAAGGTCTGGGAGAGAAGGAAGGTTCTTTAGCTTGTTGGCTGGTGAAACAACTGGCCGGCTTACAGTGTGGCTGGATGCAGGAGTCATTCTCAAGGAGTCGTGAACTTTTGTCCCGTTGTAACTCCCTCACTGGCTGCACGAGAGGACTTGGGCGACACCAAACAGGAAATGTAAAACAAGTAGACTCTATGGTTGTTTATTGCCCTCCATTCATCCCGACAAGCGACCCCAACCAAACAGGCCATAAGCAGAGACAGAGGCACAGCCATGGCTAAAGCTAAGTCTGTGGCACGCGGCCATCAGCGGGCCATCAGCGGGCCAGATCTGGCCAGACTGGTGGCCCTCTGGGTGGGTCCCTCACTGCTGTGTCCCCACCTCCTCTCTCATAGACCCAATGGAGCCTGGCTAAATGATCCTTCTCTCATGCCAAATGGTGACCCTCTCAAAGGGTCACATCCTGAAGCATGCAATTCACTGCAGGAGTGGAGCTGTAACCACCAATGTTATCAGGGTCTGATCTCGGATTCCGTTACTCTATCCTTAGCATGACCTTGAAAATGAAAGTGCTCCAAACCGCTGCTACCGAGAAGTGAAAATCAGCCTTGGATCAGGACGCAGGAGGGACAGCTATCCTATTGCGTGGATAGTAGCCACGCCATGTGGTTGACCGGAGTGCATGCAGAATGAACCAAACAAGTCTATACAATGAAATACAGTTATCATAACACACATTTTTACCCAGGTTTAACAATGAGGCCGATTCAAAATGAGAGGGTTCAGCCAAGAGACAGTGTCATAGCTAAGACGTTAAAAGGATATCCACACTATGAGATCATCTCTGTAAGACATATGAAAGTTCAGAGCTGTTTACAGTTAGCCGATTTTCATCTGAAAATCTGTAAAATAGGACAAGGACTAGTTTTACCGGCTTAGATCAGGCCATTTTAGTGTATAAAACCTCTCAATGAGTGAGACAGCCCAACTACCTCAAAGCCTAGCTGACATGGCAAAAAATGTCAGGTGTCTGTGTCCACATGTCAGTTTGTCGCATGGCTCTACTGAGTGGTGAATCGCTTACATCGGCTGGTCATCTCGTTCTGGAGGAAATACTAACACACAGGGGCACAGTTCTATCCAGATCCCCTCTCTACAGATGTAAAGCACATGAAACATGTTTTTCCTGTCTGTTCCCCGTTGACACACAAAGTCAGACTGCTGAGTGACGGAATCCTGGGATGTCCAAGGTAGCGGATCTGCATCTAAAAAGTTGGCACGATTGAGCACACTTTTTTTTAAAGCAGCTGTGCTCACATTTTAGAATAACGAAGATGGCGAGTATGGACTGTATTAAAAGGATGCGTCACATTTTCCATTGATATGAAAGCCATATGGTTGGATTTGAACAGACAGCTCAGTACAGTTGAAGTGCATGTTTTAGAAACTATTATGGCAACACAGGCCTCTAATACTGTATGTATTTGGTTAACTTAAATTTGACAGAAAGTTGTGAAATTCTGACAAACAAAGTAATGCATTGTTTCTCTTTCCAATCTCACAGGCGAGGAATGAACTGCATTTAGTTCTAAAAACGATTTAAGTCATATCGTATTTTGTGTTTCGGTAACATTTAAATAAATTCTTGCATCCAGGCCAATTCTTTTTGCCAGAGCGATGTAAATATTAGCGGTGATGAGATTTTCTGCTCCACAGAACAGATTTATTCATAACTAGCTAGTGAGAATCGGCAGACCTCAAAAAGAACAACAACATTACCATAGTCTTCAAGCATGTCAACTTGACCTACATGAAACTAAAGGACACAAGCATTGCACTTTGAACGCTTTTCTCAAAGGCCCTCAGTTTTATTATACAATATTTAGTAAGGCTAATGTCATTTCAGCTAAAACCCTGCACACATCAAAAACAGACGTTGGCTGCTTCCTCCGATCTAAATACTGAATGTGCTAATAGGAATCATGGCACCTACATTCCATCCACTATAATTACACAATAATAGAAAAATCTTCATTGTCAAGGCCCTACCTAATTCAGTGGGGGTGAATACAATTCCACTCCAACCATACTACTTAATAACTAAAAGGGGTGAAGCTGCGTAGCCTCCAAGGTACAATAAGATGTATTGACTCACCACAAATGTTGTTTGTAAACAAATAATCAAGAAAAAGGGAGCCGTATGGTAGCAGTCGAATTTATACTGGAGGCCATGAAACGTTTGTGAGATTGAGGTGCATGGTTTGCTATAAATCTTGCTTGCAGTCTTGACAACTGAAAAATTGATTTTTAACCCCTGGTACACACACACCCAATACAAGCATCAACATAGGTTTACGGCAAACAACTACATTACACCCATACCTGCAGCAAAACATAGCAACCATTCCAGTTTGCAATTGGTACATTGGTAGGTGGTACACACAGCTGAATGATGCAGCCTATATTTCTGTTCCTCTAAATCTTTCATTAGCCATATTCCCTGTGTCATTACATCAAACCACCATTGTCATGGAAAATAATCCTGGTCAAGAGTAAAAATCAGAGGAGACCGAGTTAAACAAAATCACTGAGTGGCTTTGTTTGTGTGTTTCCAGAGTCCACCACAATCTAAATAACTAGCCATACTAGACCGCACACTTTCACTGAAGGAGCATCAGTGCTGTTGTGCACACTTCTGATGCGCTTGACTCACTTTGGGCCATGAGACACAGATGTCTGCTTTGCACACAAAAAGCGGCAACAATTGAATATGGTTAACCATAGACTGGTGCATCCTTTTAGACCAACGTAGCCTTCACATCAATGGCTTCTGCTTTTTATACCGTTTAATTTAAAAAACAATCACATTTAAAGCACCTGCTTACATGTTGCTTCAATTGACTGCAGAGCATAATTTGGATGAGATTAAACTGTTACAATGTAATAGACCCAAACTCGATCAAAAGATTAAGGCAACCTACCACACTAACTATGTATATGCTTATGTTTTAAGTTGTCTCTAGTTACAGTAGTAGAGCTCTTCAAAACAAAATACTCTTTCAGGGTCAACTGTAATGAAGCAAATATTTTACTTTAACAATTCTAAAATGATGTTCCCCAAACTATATGCATAGCTTTAAATAGTAATGTATTTGCAAAATGAAAATGTGCAAGACTTTTGGATGATGATCTTATTACCTTTTGGTCCACAATAGAGCACACCAGGTCCTTTACCGAGGACAATGACAGGTCATTGGCCTCTAGGTTCACTGTCTCTCTGGTGAGTCCGATCTGAAGCAGGAAGGACACCCCATGGAAGGAGCTACGGGAGTTGGTAGGGCTGGGGGCACTGTGACTGCCGTTGGACAGCCGGGTGTAGAGGGGTCCTGGGGGGCTTGGGGATGGGGAAGGGGTGGAGGGTGCCGAGGAGTGTTGTGGATGATGTGAGTGGAGGTAGGCTCGAGGTAAGGACGGGGGAGAGGAGCTGCGGCAGGCAGACATTGGGGTTCTTCCAATGGCAGAGACAGCAGCCATGTAAAATACAGACTATGTGTTTCTCTGTTGAACACTAATACGCCTCTAAAGACTACTTTAAAGGGAGTCCAAAATATCATTAATACGATTGATAAGTTCCTATCCGTTGTTTCTTGGCCATATATCTGAACTTGAAATCACTAGTGACATCTTACGCAGATGCCTCACAACCCATCTGAACACACAGTCCATTAAATGGATGCACAGATCGTGCAGACTGTAGAGTTAATTATTGTTTCCAAGCTTGCTAGCAAGCCTCAGCATTCAATACTTCATATTCTGGAATTGGAATTATTTTCCTTACTAAGGTCAGTTTTCCACTCTGACCAAAGGAAACCTGTAAGAAAAACACAAACAGTACTCATTTCAGACAACTAGAGGCACACAAAACTTACTATCATATTTTAAAAGCTTTGTTATGCAAAATGGCAGAATAAGTAGAAACCTTGCAAAGCATCCCTTACTTAAGCTTCTTGACATTTCGAAATTACACATTGATATGTTAACAAATCATTCATACAAAATGGCATGCAGAGTAAATTGCAATAACAGAGGCAATATCGCGCATTCCTTTGTTTACAATGATAGAAGAATAACTAACATCTGGAATAAAGGCTTTTCCATATCTGGACCCTCCCACTCCATTGCATTGCTAGCAAAAGACAACCCGGCCGAGTGGTCCGCAAGACAATTTAAACAAGTCCGGATTTTGCACTTCCAATGTTGTTGTTTTTTAAACCGCATGACAATTATATTCACCCTAACTCTGCGCTAAAACTGGTAAATGTAATGTCTTACCTTCACATTCGGCAAAAGGTGTTTTTCGTTCCATGGCAAGTGGGCAGCAGAAACTTTGCAACTCCATCAACTGAAACTATCGGACACTGAAGTATCGGGCAGTGTGTTTGCAAACTTACAATGTAGCCAATATCGTAAGAAGAAATTAGTCAAAAATCGCACAAAATCTTGAAACCGAGGTCTCCGCTTATTACAACTTTGTCTTTCTCGTTTATTTGAGGAGGTCGGACACTAAATTCATGCGCATCTAATTATCCTTCCAGCTGTGACTACTCCCCCCGCCTGACAAAAAAGGGAGGGGATACGTGTTTGGGCTTTGGAGTTTTTATAATTTTCTCGTTAACCGAGTTTCCATAACTCGGATGGAATATGAACTACAGTCTCTCTAAAGTGATGGCGCCTCTGATGGATCTTTATGCATTGCGCATGCCTTCTTGCGATCCGTTAATCGAACGGCTACTATACAAGTGCGGTTTTATCTCAAGCTTTTACTCAGAGATGTGGTATAGCTAGAATGTATTCCTATTGGTTGAAAAAGAAAGACAATGCTTATGTTATACACGTATTCTCTCTATTTCTCATGAAGAAACGTGCTGTATGTTTGGGCAATAATCATTAGGAAACAGCATTGAACACAGTTAATATAAGCTGAAAGATGTTTGGATTGCTCAAACAAGAAAAATATTGCAACGCAATCTAGCATCCCATCCTTCCAGCCTACTAGTACTTATTAAATTCTTCAGACACCAAATGTCAGAGAAAGCTTTATGGGCAATTCCTAACAATATGAGTATGAGTAGTTAAATATAATTTTAAGTAGGAAATACAAACACTAGTTGTATTAAGAAGAGCAGGAGTGTATAAAATACCAGTCTTCATTTATTTACAATAACAAAAGTACAAAAAACAAAAAAACAAACAAACAAACAAACAAAGAACTGGTGAAAACAGCTAATACTGAGGGAAGGAAGGGTCTATCTTCTGGGCCCAAGCCATGAGGCCTCCGCAGATGTCCTTCACAGCAATTCTGTCCACCTCGGATCCACTAATCTTCTCCAATGCCAGCACAGCCTTCTGAGAGTCATTACCCAACTTACAGATCACATAGACTGTAGGATAGAGAGATAGAAACAATTAGTAATATAGATAACATTTATAGTCCACAGTAACAAAATTGAAGGTCCTTTTGGATTTGTGTGATCTGTTTTGGAATCCAAACCTGTAGCATGCATGACCCCATGTCTTTGACCATGTGGTTATTGTGTAACTATCACACGCTAAACACCCAGCCATTCCATTCATAAAAAACAGGAACACACTGAATATCCAGAACACTCTCCAAAAATAAAGTCCTGAATATATATTTTCTTAAGGCCGACCAGCTGTTCCCAATGACCAGACTTGTTTAGGAAAAGGATCCCCTAGCAACCACATCCCCTCTTGTAACTGGCTGTCCATACTGTCCATAACCAGCTGGCAGTGTCAGAATACACCTTGCTAATGTAATAAATGCTAAGGTCACCACCATACAGCTAGATAGTTTCCTTTTCATATTTTAAAAGGTTAATTGTCTTGACTTGTTACCTGGAACCTGGCAGTCACTTGCAGTTGGCATTTGTTTTTTCACTTGCAGGACTTTCTCCCTAAGCAATTGGACATGTTCGCTTTCTCTCGCTTCTAAACTTGAGAGAGGAATGTCTAGCAGTAATATCAGGAAAAATTTTAAATCCACAACTTAATACATTTTAAAATGGTTAAGTATTTTAAGTAACCCATAAAAAAAGTTTTGTTGTACAATGTATAACATTGTGTAAAAAAAAGGTCAGAGTGTGACCTACTATGAATAATAAATTACAAGCAAGCAATCGATGTGATTCAAACTAAAAGGATACTGAGCGAAAAAGGCAGATGGCATATTTCCACCTCCACTAGAGGGCGGACATCCAGCAGGATATGTGAAGTGGCTGTGTCCAAAATGGCTTTGTAATCCTGGAAAATTAAAGAGGGGGCAATTATTTATAATCTCAACCCTTATCTAAATTACTCTAATCAAATGTGCACAGCCCTTTTCAGCATATATAAAAAAAAACTAGCTTGCTATAATTACTAAAAGAGCCAAATATAACATATTTTTTGTTTCCATTGAATATCTGTCTCATTTTGTATGGTTTCCCATTTACAATGGGGCTCGCTTGTAGATACAATCTAAGTATACCAATTTGCAGAAATACAAGAATAAAGCATGATATTATATAACTGTACCTGTACCGTGATCCTCTGCTCCTTTGAGAGAAGAATAAGTCTACGGCACTGAAATACAGAGTAGATAAGAACCCAACAGGATTAGATTAGCCATCTTAAAAATACAGCGCACGTTGACAAAGACGCCTTGATGAATGTGCCATACCAGTGACAGACCTTATCAGTAGCAGCAGCGCCACAGAAGGCCTCATAGTCCACCAGGTGCGTGACCGCTGGGTTCTCACCACATACTGCACAGCCGGCCTGTTTGGGCCTGAGCTTAATCGACCTGAACCTGGTCTCCTGGCCATCAAACAGCAGCAGCTGCTGCCCACAAGAAGCTTTCATAACTGGTCAAGGAAAGGAACCCTTTTTTGACAGGGCATTATTAGCAGCCTTGGGCATTACTAGGTCCCATTCAGCATTTTATCTGATGGGAATGTTGAGTGCGAAAAACACCCCTTCCTTCCCTAGCTTTGTCACATTGGAATGTCCCATTCAAAAATCCATTCATTCAACTAGATGACAACGCAAAAACTGCTCATGCATTGTACTGTTTTGGTCCAGTAAGTTTGAAACAGTGAAAGATACAGCCTTGACCGGAGGCAATCTTCAACACTTCCATTGCTTGTAAGCAGCCCATTATTCCAGGTACTAAGAAAAAAATATGAAAAATGTTATATGAATATTGAATACCATTACACGTCGGTCGCTACAATCCATTAAAATGCAAAAACTGGAAAAAGGGACTCACTAACTCCTAGGACTCCTCCATCAGAGCAGTTGGTGACTGTTTCTGCAGGTGGGGGCACTGGATACAGACATCTGTAGCAGGGGCCTCCGCCATAGTTATAGACTGTCAGCTAAACAGAAAGAGAGTGAGACATAGAGAGACAGAGTATTTAACTGCACCTGTACCTGACCAGCTATGCTCATATGGGAACAGGAGGCTGTAATGTCTTTCCTTACCTGGCCCTCCATTCTCAAAGCACTAGCAGACACCAGGGGTTTTCCACTGAGGACACAGGCATCGTTCACCAAGTAACGGGTGGGGACGTTGTCTGAGCAGTCAGCCACAATGTCAAACATGAGGTGGATGAGGTCAAGGTGTAAACAAAGGAGTACATTACTAAAATGGGGTAATACACTGGTGACTCAAGAAGTGAAGTCTCACGTTTTTCCCTCTACAGGAGGGTTAAACTATAGAAATTGACTCGAGAAAATCATAAACAAGGGGTAAGTTAGGTTTCTGTAGCTACGGAGTGAAGTGAAGGATACTGTTGAATGAGCTGCAAGGCATTGTCTGGAGAAAGTGAAAGGTGGTAGGGAATGTATTCCACTGTAGAGTTCACCCTGAGGATACATGAGAACCGACGGCCATTCACATTTAATCTCAAATTCACAAACACTCTTTAGTCTCAAATTCCACCCAATTCAAAAGCCTCAGCGATGTGCTTTTTGTATATTATTCCCGAAAGAAAACATCAAGAAAAACCTTATATATGTATACTATATCATTCATGCATGAAAGTGTAGCAACTGGCAGCAACATTCCTAGCACTGGACAGTGGTGTTGCTATAAAGAGTAATGGCCCCCTCGAGTGGTGTGTTTGCCAACCACAGTTACTTTCAGGGTGGAGATAATCAGAAAGACAAATCTCAAAAGCAGGATATTTACACATTTGTATGGGAGGGGGCAAAAAAATGTAAAACATACATCCTTTGGTGAGACTGGAGAGCGACAGTTGTGTTATACTGTACAGGATCATGGAGTTGTGCCCTGCAAGACGGGACCTGTTTTTCTTCAACGTAGTGCAACACAAACAGCAGTACCACTATTTAACCAACTCGATCACTGGTCCTATCTCTTCTAAAGTGGACTCTCCTAACTTGTGCCTATAGATCATGACCCATATAGACCGTGATCTTACTGACCGTATGGGAATGTCCAGGCCTTGTTAGAAGAGAATACCTCAAAACTGCTTCTGCAGCAGACAGGGCTTTGGCCTTGCCTTGGTTCTCCTCCCCATGGAGCACTTGTCTGTGCAGGTTACTGAGCTCTACTTCATCATAGTCCAGCAGCCCGAGACGACCTGAGGGAGATATGGAGCCATAGAATGTTATATTATCTATACTAAATGAGTTAGTGCAAATTACGATTGAAAATAGCCTTTCTAATTCAAATACTTTATTTCACTGAAAGGTCAGATGAATATCTACCTATTCCAGCTGCAGCAAGGTACTGTGCCAAGGGGCAACCTAGTCCTCCGCATCCCACAATTAGCACTGAGGTCTGGGAGAGACTCAGTTGACCTGCAAACGTTTATGATCCATAATACGTTTCAATAAAGGAATTGCTGGAAACTGGATTATATCGAAATAATTAAACTCTGAGAAACATACATAGTTACATGATGGTTTGTTTCGTGTTTCATGTGAAAACGTGTGTTGTTGAATTTGTTTAATGTTTAATCAGAAACCTGAGCTAAATGGCCATTCTTACCTTTAACCCCTAGGTCTGGCAGGAGGAGTTGTCGGCTGTAACGCATTATGTCCTCGTTGGACAGGGTTGATTTAGCTTTTAGGGGTGCAAGAGGTGTCACCTTTTCCTGAAGTTCCAGTGATGCGAGACAACTCTGCATCAAAATAGAGAGAAGGAAAAGTGATGTACACTCTAGTAGTCAGATATAATAATTGCCATGTTGGATCTCAACGCACGGACTCAAAGAATGCAGATAGTGATCAAATGTTGAGTAATTAAGTTCTCTAACGTCTTAAATCAGAATGGTCGTGGTTTATACATACCTTTTCAAATTTTGCTAGTTTATTCTTCAAAGCAGCTATCTCCTTTTCTTTTTCCATGAGTCGTGTCTTTAAGCATAACTCTTCATCTGCCATTGATGCAATTTTAATAAGACCAAAAATAAGGATACAAAACGTTTTCAAGGATAACTGTCAAAAAATTATAGATGTGATAGATGATCACAAAAAACAGTAGCAGTTGTCAAATTCAGCAGTTTGGACAGACGCACACTTCCTGATTCCGTAGAACCACGTGCCGCTACGTGACAAGGGTCCGTTCCAATGCAGCACAATTCACGCGTTGCTCGATGCAACCAAGTTGTAGTTAATATTTGTGTCATTGCTGAAGTCGGAAAGTTTTGAATTAAATAACGAATTCCACACCTTAAATCGATTCAGTATGCATTACAACTATATAACAATAACTTAATTTATAAAGAAGGCTTGGTATTTCCATGTAACATGTAAAGGAAAATGTCAACGAAGAAATAATAAAGGCCAATTAATTTATTGACTCAACTTAGATTATAACAGGCAATTCCCCCATATCGACATAGAGATACAGTTTGCTGCCCCTTGAATCCAGTGTGACGTGACAGAGCGCCTCCAGTCCTCCCTCATGTTTTTCACATGATCTAAGGGGAGAGAAGAATGTTCAGACCAAGGTCTACAATAATGGCTGAGCGTCGCTACAATCCGTTTAAAATGTATTTCATTTATGCCCTGGGCATTTGTTGGATTTTTATTGATTGTATCTGTGGACAGGCAATAGGAATCCCATGGACACAGGAAAAGGTAATGAACAGCATATATGTTGGGATTTTTGTTTTGTTTTTTTGTGTGTTTGCTGGGCTGGCATTAACTTGTTATGTGGTAATAAGTTGTGCTTTAGACCTAACCCTAATTAGACATTTAACAGATATATTTTATAGACTTGTTTTTTCATTCTAAGCTTAAAAAGCTAGAACGCTAACCTTTGATTTTATATGTATAGTTTTGTTTTGCTTATTAAATAATGAAAACTTGAAGCGAATTGTTTTTGATAAATAGTTTAAAGCAACATTTAGTCTGACTTACTGGAAATGTTGTAATCAGATCCTCCAGTGGCTACTTGGAGAATCTTGTTACCCTGAATTCTCTGTCTAGTTGCTATGGCAGCATTGTCATCATCATTGATCCTCCAATTGCAGATGTTGTTATTTATAGCTAAATCTAAGTAGATTCCAGTTTAACAGGTTACCGTCGAACCTGAGCTCCTTCTCATGGGTTGAAAATGTTGTGGCATGATAATATACTTACTATATTAATCCTGTGTTTTAATGTTCTAAAACTATAATAAAAATATGGCATATTATAATATAGGTTAGGTCATTATTAATTGTTTTTCAAGCTGGTATATCAATGCTGGCTTGAACAGGTAAAACGGGAAAGATGAAAGTTGTGTCCATTCACATGCTGAGCTTCCTGACTGAAGTCCCAGAGATCCTTGCATTCCCAGCCCCAAATCATATATGTTCCAACCACCCATTGTTGTCATTAAAGTTATGGTATAGACTGAATCTTTTGAGACCAGCAGATATATCTGCATGTATGTGGGTGTCACTGGCTGAGTCGCTCTCTCCATCAATATATTTGTACTCTACTCTCTAGCTTGACTCTCTTGGTTTAGTCAGTTTCCATGACGACCAGGGTTCTCTGGGCAATTGCATGTGAACTTTGAGACCAAGGAAGAATTATGTCAATGGAGCTGGAGCATGATCAGTACCTCTCCATATGTTTTTTCTTTCAGGATACAGAAATGATAGAGATTGAGAACCAAGCCACTTACACTAGCATACAGTATATTAATAATACATAGCCACAAGTTTCTCAAGGGTATATGAAACGCACTCTATAGCTTATAACCGTTGAAAGAGTGTATACCATGAGTGCTCTTTATTGATATACATGTCAGGAAACTCTTACACAAGTAAACATTATGAAACCTCACCAGCCTGTTGCTATCATTTTAGAGTCTGAGAGCTATGGGAATCAAAAGCTATTCACAAGCACTCTTCACATTTCAGATCCATCCTCTAGCTTTGCTTCAGATTAATAGGGCCTCACTTAGTTTGGGCCTGGATTATTTGAAACCAATCAGTTTTTGATGCATTCACACTGCTGGGTATGATTGCCTTTTGTCTTTCAGAAGGTGTCTTCCAAGAGCACTACAGACGCGCAATCATGATCTGACTTGTTATTCATTCTTCAAAAGGAAAACAAGATTGAACATGCTCGCTTGAGTATTTCCCATGATGAAAAATTGTTTAAACCTCTTATAGGAGCCTTTATTCAGTTTATGTGCAATGATGCATAATATGTATGTGTATTTAGAAAGGCAGTTATTATAGTGTTGCTAAGGAAAGGTGAAAATCACTGTTAAAAAACCGAAAGCCAAACATTTTGGAAAAACAATGTTACCCCACAGATTCAATACATTTCTATTTCCAGATGACCCTTTTCAATTTAGTATTTTTCTAAAATCAGTGATACTTTGAATGAGTAACCCAATGGAAATCCCAGCAAAATATGATCTTATTTTTATATGGAAAGTGGTGGAATAAAAAATACTGTGGCTTTCAAGTTCATATTTCAAAAATGAATTAATTCATATGTGTGCCGTTTAATGGTAAAGTATATAGATACATATATATGTAGTTCTTAGAAGGTTTTATTCTGCCCCTGTGGGCAGTGCCATGTAAAAATACTAGGACACTGCTGT
This sequence comes from Aplochiton taeniatus, assembly GCA_017639675.1. Classification (NCBI taxonomy): domain Eukaryota; kingdom Metazoa; phylum Chordata; class Actinopteri; order Galaxiiformes; family Galaxiidae; genus Aplochiton; species Aplochiton taeniatus. Next base: position 13,051,380 of record CM030175.1, read on the forward strand.
GTATGCTTTGTGGTAAAAGGGCTGGACCTACACTGTGGATGAAAGTCTAGAGCTTATAATTTAATAGTTTGTAATATTATCTTGAAAAGCATAACAAAATCTTAAAGTGTCCATTGTTGGCATTAGAACTTGAATGTTTTTTACCAACAGACATTTAGGAATAATCCAGTTTTCTAATAATTCCTGCATTTACACCTATGTTTTACACTATTGGGAGCTGTGTTTTATTTATCATGGATGTCAGTACAACAGCAACCCATTCCGGATGATCACCTCCTTGGGTCTGTCTTGTCTCTACCTATCTATACAGCTCCAACACAAGGTTGCCTCCTTGAGTCCTGAGGACATCCGCAGTGCTCTGTCTCACACAGACCTGGAGCAGATGTGGCAGCGGGACTTGAGGCCACTGCTGGTGACCAGATACCCCGGCACTCCAGGCTCGCAGGCTGTACAGGAGGTCAGTCTCCAGCACAAAGCTGAGAGACATGATATAAAGAGCTGATAGGACTAATGGGAACAAGATTCATTTTTAAAAAGGAAATGTTTTACAACAAAATATTTGTATGTTATTCTTTTGGGTCATTTCTAGGCCAGTATGCTATGATTGGTAATGTTTAAACATTTTTTTTTTAGACCTGCTCTGAGAGGGTTGTAAAGAACATCACGTTTGCATCAATGTCAATTAAACTGTTTCCCTCCCCAGCATATCAAGCGCACGCTGAGTTCTCTGGGGGCAGGCTGGGAGGTGTCAGAGGACCGGTTTCAGTCGCAAACACCTTACGGCCCAATGACCTTCACCAACATCATTGCCACCCTCAACCCTGCGGCAAAGCGCCGCTTGGTACTGGCATGCCACTACGACTCCAAGTACTACCCTCCCCAGTGGCATGGGCGAGAGTTCCAGGGTGCCACCGACTCGGCTGTGTCATGCGCCATGATGCTGGAGCTGGCTAGAGCCCTTGATAAGGAGCTTAAGACTCAGAAGGTACACACATCTTTTTTAATGTTTTAAAAAATATATCTGTTTACACCTTTTTTTTTTACAAGCAAATATTAGTGAACGTAGGTAGTCACGTTAGACATATTGTTACAGTTTTGCGATAAATAAAATGTGTTCTCTTCTTCTTTTTCTTTGCATTTATATCAAAGCATAAAGATAATTAAACTTCATAAGAGTCTCTCTCTGTATTGTTGTTGCTGATGCTTTGAGCTGCTGACTAGCCAACCCTGTCTATACGGGTTGAGTGGCAGACAGTGGCAGACAGTGACAGCGGCTTTGGCACAACAGGCCAGGGTGTATGGTGTTCTGACTCTGCATTCTGTCACAAAGGTCATACTGGGTGAACACACTGAATGCTAATCTTCACGCTAGTTCACGCAAAGCACCATAAGTAGTAAATAAGCAATCAGCCTAAACAAATCCTGTGAAGGAAATATGGGGGAAACTTCAGTCAATAGCACTTTGTCTCAATTGTTATTTACATAATTTTGCGTAAAAAAAAAGAGAAGGTGTCACATCAATATTGACGACCATAATTCGGTGTGGCAAAATATTAAAATTTTAACCACTAGGTGGCCGCGGCAACAGTCCTTAACAGTGCTAGTCCACACGTAACACATTGAAGTGATTGAACTATGAAACAACATATAACCCCACCTACAATTCTAACATATGTTCCCTCCCCCTCTACAGGGCTCCACTCCCAACTTGTCTCTGCAGTTGTTGTTCTTTGATGGTGAGGAGGCTCTGTTCCAGTGGACCTCTACTGACTCTTTGTATGGCTCGCGGCACCTGGCCCAAAAGATGGAGAGGACCCCACACCCTGCCAGCTCCTCCGATACCAACCTACTGCATAGCATAGTGCGTCACTATCTACCAAAAGGATCTTTCTACAAGTGCCATGATAATTGATTTCATAGCCCTTCCCTTGTTAGCGCTCTGCCTACATACAGTAGGTCAAGTACATAGCTGAACCCATATACATAGCTTTTTCTGTAGATTTAAAGACAGAATGGCATGACTGCAGTATGGTTCACTGTTTTTAAGGAAAAGAGCTTAAGAAAATAAACACCAATACAGTATTTAGGGATTCTTCAGCTATTTGATATTACAAGCCATTTGTCATGTAATCTACAATAACATAATGTCTAATGTAACAGATATAATGTAGTATATCCTAGCAAAAAGAAGATAGCAGAAGTGTTGTTGTATGAACAATCAAAACAAGAGAGATAAAACAGACCCAAAGTGAAGTGTGCTAGTGTGTGTGTGTGTGTGTGTGTGTGTGTGTGTGTGTGTGTGTGTGTGTGTGTGTGTGTGTGTGTGTGTGTGTGTGTGTGTGTGTGTGTGTGTGTGTGTGTGTGTTGTGGGGAAGGGCCTCACATAGGGCATGCACGGCTGTAGTGTGTCACTGCACGGAAAGCATAATCTCATGACATCCCCTAAGCTCCTTGGGAGTAGGCATCCCAGATTTATCTTATGGCTGTACAGCAGAAAGTTGCTTTCCCGTGGGACCGGGTATGAAAATGCCTACTCTCTGTCTTTCTCTATCTCCATCTCCTTATCTCACCCCTCTCTGTCATACCCCTCTTACTCCCTCTAACCCAGGACCTGTTTATTTTAATGGACCTGATTGGAGGCCCCAGCCCGCGCATTGGCAACCAGTTCCCAAGCACAGCCCGATGGCTATCCAGGATGCAGAACATTGGTAAATATAAGTACATACAATCAAGCTTGTTGGATGAGGCTTGGGTTCATGTTGTTTCATGTGTTTTTTTTTCTCTTGGTGTGCAGAGCGCCGTCTGCATTCAATGGGAGAGCTGGTGGACCATCCTAATGATGTGCAGTACTTCTGGCCCAATGTACCTGTGGGTCGAATACAGGATGACCATGTGCCATTCCTAAATAGAGGTGCACACATCATTTTTTTGGTTCTGTCTCTGTAACACACACACACAAACACTCAACAAACTAATACACTCTTGTGCGGCTGTAATTCAGTAACATCTGATTACTCTCGCCATGTGGTTTTCTCTCAGGTGTGCGTATCCTCCATCTCATCCCCTCCCCCTTCCCCTCTGTGTGGCATACGTTTGATGACAACGAGCAGAACCTGGACCGCTCCACCATCCAGAACCTCAACAAGATACTCCAGATCTTTGTTCTGGAGTACCTCAACGCCAAGCCCACTGATCTGTCCAACCCTCAAAACGCCCCCTAGATAACCCTGTATAAAACTTTCCTGGATTTATTAAGTAGCTTTACAAAGTGTTACTCCAACCTCATTTTAGACTAACATTTAAGAATGGTCAATTGCTGCATTCTAGTACCATCCATCTTACCCGATATTCGTTGATTGGGGGTATCTTCTGAGACAGGAGTAATCCTCTGGGTGAAATTAAAAGCTTCAGACTGCATAGTTTAATACACAGCATCAACCTCTACAGTGCCCTCATCATGAAACCACGTCCATCACTCACACACTCTGAGCAGTAGTCATTATTGCAATGACAGTTTGTGACTCTCTAGTTTACTGGTCAGAAGCAGAATAGAATAAGAAATCAGTATATTGATAAAAGACGACATGATTGCATTGTTGTTTGCTTCTTAGTTATAGCTGTTGTTGTCTTTGTTTTGTTATGACAATCTGTCTCTACGGTAGGAAAGCAAGTGTCAATGTTGCACAAAAAGAAGCCAAAATACAATTAATCATAAGTCGAGTCAGTACCTTTTTAAAAGATAATTTAAATGATAAGTGTGACGTAAAGGGGGCTTGAACCAGCAAAGACTGTTCCATGTGTTACTACATTATATTTTAGGAAACAGACATCCATTGTGTGTAATACTATATAGCCACACCTCATTTGGAATCTTTGTGTTTTTTCTAAAAGTATACTTCCAACTGTAGAATGTCTCGTAAGTGTATAGAGCAAACCTGCTGAAAACAGAAAGATATTTTATTTGTGTGGTACAACGTATTTGGTTTTTAATTTCCTGCCAAATAGGATAACCTTTCAGAGAGACGAATTACCTTTCATCTCAAGTGTTTCATGTTAAATGTTAGTTTATCTGCCAACATTAACCAGATCCTCATTTAGGTCACATAATAATATACGCTGCCAAAACTTGAAATATTATATGTACTTATTTTTATGAGTATAAAATAAATGTTGATTGAAGAAAAATAACAAAGAGGATGATGTCTGTCTTTCTTACTCTTTATTTTTATTTCAAAGTTTGGAGTATATTTTTAACACTGAATGAAGAAACGGCGGTGTATAGTGTGGTCAATATCGAACATTGCTCTAGCTAATAATTTGCTGAAAACGAAAAACAAGCACATCTTCTGACATTGTCTCGGCAATTGAGAGAAATCACCACTCTAATCTATTCTTATGTTTTGGCTATTGTTAGTAAATGACATTAATATTAAATAGTAAATGACAAATTTATATTGTAAACCATGTTTTGGTCATTACGTTTGTTCTTATGTTTATGTTATGCCATTTAAGCTCAGGTCCTGTGCTTATCGTTCGACCTCCAAATACCCAATTCTCAACATTTTAATTCAATGTACGAAAGAGTTAGAAACATGACTTCAATAATATATAATTACTCTTGATACTGTTGCACTTGTTCGGCTGAAGATAAAGTCTAAACCTTGTTTGCAGAAAATATGTATTTTTCAAAAGATACTAAATCACAGAATATTTTTTAAAACTTTCAACCAAATACTTAGTTTAGCTTACCTTAAACCAAAGAGGAACAAGGTTTTTGTCATCAGCGCTTTGACAATTTGGTTATCCCTTTAAAAAGTATTCACACGACTCATCTGATTGGCATTATGTGTTACATTATTTTTGGGGTTTATTGGATGTTGATGTTTAGATGATCTGACTCTTATTATTTGATTAGTCTACACAAACTAGTTTTGTTATCCTTCACATCATATTTCTAATTATCTCCTGCTTACTTTTTTATTGAAGCACGTTATAACTAGTTTTCGAAGATTGCTACTGTGTGTAAACAACGTTGGTATATATTGGCCCCCTGCTGTATAGCCTAGGGGCCCTCTCTGACCCTCCCTCCTTCAGACAATAATCCCATGGTTCTAATTCCAAGAGGACCTCCATAGAATTCCACACTACTCAAATCCCTTCAATTCACCACACTCCCCTGGGAAACGGAACGTAGCTCAAGCTCTCCCATTTGTCACATCCAGAAATGTTTGGGATGCCTGGCAACACCACATAACACATATCATGTCGCATAGTACATTCAAACGTGTAACGGTTGTAAAGACCATTTATCCATCCACCGTATCTTTGTCATGTCTTGTTAGTATTTTGTAGTCTCATGAAACTCCATAAAGTAATTGACTTCTTTGTGTTGTTAGATTTACAGTGCAATCCTCCTTGCAATGATAAAAAAAAGAAAATCCCTTCATTTACAACAGCAGTTGTACATGGTACTAAAATATTGTAAGTACCTGGTGTTAATGAAAGAAAACCAACTTGTAGTTAAAATGTCCCTGTAGCTTTGCGCAAACCTTGCCATAAGTCTTTGTTTAAATTGGAGCCAATGTATGCATTTACATGTTCAAACACAGTAGAGTGGAAAAAGCAGAAGTAATGCACAGCAGCTGTCTATTGTGGTTTTCCAGTATTTTATTGCTCATGAAAAAAATTATAAGTGTACAGGTGTAATAAGAGCACCACCATAATTTGCAGAGACTACAGTGCAGCTTCCAGCTGTGTGGGACAGTACGGACAGTTATGAAATTGGAAAAGGGGTTCTCTGGAGCAATATGTAACAAACAATTTGCTGTTTCCTTACGTCTGCCTCATTGAACTAATAAGTGGGCCTGTGCAGTATAGTTCAAGATGTATCTGTAGTGCGTCAAATTTGCTCATGTACCATAAAGGAGTAGTTGGTCAATAGAGGGCACTCACGAGTTCAGATCATCACACAGCGATGAACATTGACTCTTGCTTATGTTCTATTAATAAAGTGTAGTCGTTTCCCCGTTCTTAAATACCGGTGAAACAATGTTTTTCCTTATGTGATTAAAATGTAGCGAATTTCAATAACACTGTAGTCGTCTTAAACATTATTGTAATAGTGTGAAAGTTTGCTCCGCCTCTTTCGGTAGTTTCAGCTGATCCTGGTTTAGGATGAACGACAGAAACTGCAACCTGATGCCAAACCCTGTGACGAAGTCTTGGGGGATTTCACTCCTACCTTCAGCCATGCATGCGGAGAGTTTCCGAGTGTGTTCACAAACCAGACAGAACAGACTGAGAGTACAGTGAGACAGCTGTTGTGGGAAATATTTCAGCTATGGGAATGTGAATTAGTGGTAAAGTTACTATTGACTGTTGATTTTTCGTCGGTATTGACATTGCCAGTTTAATATCGCATTTTTGTTGTTAAAAATGCAAGAAATGGATCCAATCACTAAGTGGACGCCAAAACAAGTTGTCGACTGGATGAAGGGTAAGTTGGAGTCCTGTTTTAAGAATAAATTCACAACAATGACCTATAATATATACAAATGTATGCATAGCTTATATTTTCGATGGACTTGGGTTCCCTCGCTCTTCTGTTATCTTAAGTTTCATGGGAACTCTGCTCCTGACAACAACTCTTATCTGTCTCGTAAATGGTCTACACTGAAGTAACATTGACTTGCATTTACCGATATTTCCAGTTTGGTGACTACAATTAAAGTTAACCCATAACAGTTTTTATTATTATTATTATTATTATTATTATTATTATTATTATGTTGCATTCAGCATTGTCTTCTTCCCGTCTCTAAATGAGAAGGTATTGCTAAACAAAATTGGTTATTGTTTTTTTTCAAACACCTGAACCTTCTCATCGCTTTGGTATGTGCAGTTAGGGAGTCCATCTGGTATGTGAGACTGTGACAAGATGGAAAAAAAATGCAGTATCAGTCCACCTTCTTTCAACTTTCATTCATAATTCTCAAATGAAAACAAGTGTTCCCCTTACCTATTCAATTAAATAAAATATAAGCTAAAACGATGTGCTTGTACATGACAACATCATGACATTTGGGGTATTACACTTTCATATCAGAACTTTTGATCTTACTGGAGAAATGTATTTCTCCTCCTAGAATGAATTCCTAGCTCTGAATTTACTATGTGCTGAGTAAGGCAGAACCTGGTTCGCCATGCTCAGTGTCTAAGCATAGTAGGGGGCTTCAGAGGATTGTTAAGGGGTTACTTTCTCTGTGTCCATTGAAAAGAGCATGGCCAGTGTATGTATAGATGGAGGATTTGCTATACAGACAGGTCCCTTCAGAATCGGTCTTCTGTGTCGATCTGACTCAGCAGTTCTTCATAGAGGGGTCTTACCAATGGATTTGAGGAGAACCATATGCTGGGCGACCATAGAAGAAGTCAGCCAACTGAAGTGACAGCCGAGCATTCATGCTATCATTTAGTACCAACTTTGAAAAGATCAGAGAGTTTTACACTCTGCCCGAGGCTGTTTTTCAGCTGGAAGATAGTGTGGCTTTTGTTTTCTGGTGATGCAGTTTGTTAATCAGTTTCATTGTTAGAGGAAAGCGGCAGTGGCCTATGGATGAGTATAGTTGAGTGGACTAGGGCTTCTGTTGGTCTGAACACTGATATTTTTGTTTTAAGGGCTGGAAGGGCCCCAGGGCACCAGCCATGTCATCAAGCTGGATTTTTGGTAGTGCCATGTGGTGGATATGAGCATATTGTTGTCATGTGGCTGTCACACATTTATCTAGTAAATAAAAGATGGTATTTAGTGTTTATACTGTGGCAACTGCAAATTAACAATTTGACTCAGCCCTTCACCTTCTGTCTATATTGTGGGTTTTTCTATTGTCCACAATTGTTAAAATACTTGGATTCATTAGGATGAGTTTTGAGCTGGAAATGTACTGAAAATATCCTGATGAAATAAGTAGGCAGACCCATATACACACTTGCAAAGACCCACACTGTCAAAGTTTACGTCAGATACCAGTCATTGCCCCAAAATAGTCCTGAACTCATGACTAAGGCTTTGGCTGAAAATGGCAAATGCTATTGGGGGTTGTTTAGTTTAAAACTTAGCTGAAGAGTTTCACACTTAAAAGCATTTTTTTTCTTCTTCTTGCCTGTCCTCCTCCTACTTACTGGAGAGACTGCCAAATTTGTAGAAGAATTCCAAACATGCAAACTTGAACATCTACTCTTTGAGATATTTGTCATGTTTTTTCCATGACAATCTCCACACATCGAAGCTAGTCCTTTTTAGGTGACTGCACCCTGAATGTTAGTTTTTGTCTTCCATTTAAACACAGATATGTCAAAACATTTGCACAAATAATTGGATTTTACCAACAGGTCCACTAAGCAGTAGGTAAAGAGAGCAGATGACCTGGTTGCCTACGCGTGTTTAAAAAGGTCAATAGGATGTAAGTGTTGCAAATAAAGTGTGTTGAACAGCTTACAAGTGTGAATGTACGTGCACCAGGGTGACACCCTGATAGTGTGTGTGTGTGTGTGTGTGTGTGTGTGTGTGTGTGTGTGTGTGTGTGTGTGTGTGTGTGTGTGTGTGTGTGTGTGTGTGTGTGTGTGTGTGTGCGCGCAGAATTACTTATGTGACCTTACTGGCCGAGACCCTCAACAGTCTTATCTTAAGTGTGAGGTGTGGGCAATGATGGAAAACTTCCTGAGCTGGCGTGTGAGTGGATGCAACACAGAGGGCTCCCTAATCAAGACTCATTGTTTTGTCTCTCACTCTCTCTTTCTCTTCCCCTCTCTCTTTATCTTCCCCTCTTTCTTTCTCTTCCCCTCTTTCTTTCTCTTCCCCTCTTTCTGTCTCCCTCTGTAGTCAAAATGAGAATACCTCTCTCCACTATCAGCAAGGTTGCATTTTTGGACAGATGGCACAATGAATGCTTCATTAATACCCAGTATATAATATAAACTATAAAAAGTAGATGGTGAACTGTGGCTGAATATAGAACTCATGAGTACCTAGTCCGAGTTAGCTCTGCCCCCTACCAGTGTCCTAATCACCAAAGGAAGTGACTTGGCAAAGAAGATCCCAGTATTTTATAGTTGACATCCAATGTTAAAAAGCTGTGAATGTCCCACACCAGTCCCCAGTCATTTTATTAACCAAGAAGACCTATTGTGTTCAGTTGATGAGGAGATATCTTTGGTACTTTCTATAGAAAAGGGCCTTTGGAGTTAAGGGATGTGCTGTAAGAGGATTCCCCTCTGGGGAGAGACGGCTGAAAGGGATTGTGGTGGTTTCACCCTTGTCTGCTCTGCCTCGGCCTCTTTCTCACACAGCCCGCTGTCCCAGCCTGATGTTCGCTACATGATATTTCATTCTTTAGCCTGAATTTCATTAATAGTGTGTCTCATTTTTTGTAATCCAGTGGTAATGGCCTGTCTATTAAAAGTCTGTACCAGTGGTTAGCAATCTTTACCTATATTTGTGTGAGCAGTATACTGTGTTTGTTAAGATACTATGAACCATATTTGCATATGCCAGTGTGCAATATAGGCCCTACTTCAATGATTTTCATCAAACATTTGTTAAACAACGGGGCCCATTTGAAAGGCTTATCAGTCAACATTTTCAGGAATGGCCAACTGTCATTTTTGACAATACCCCCCCTAAGAGGTGAGAGGGTGTCACTCTGTACACATGTCAACCCTGGACTTCGCCAGTTTGATTTTATTCAAATCCAAATGTGCATTGCAAATCTCCCAGCTCATCTGAGCTTACTAGCTAGCTATTTGGCCTCAGCCTGCCCCCTAAGAGCATTGGCTTGTAAAACACCAGGCTTTAGCCTTGGGAACAAAAGCTTAAACCTGAGGTGGCACCCTGCAGTGCACACATGGGTCACTACTGCCATGCTGGCGGAGTGCCTATGCCAAGCGGTGGTGGGTGCAAATTTGTGCGTATTTTTGGATTTTCTACAGGAATTAATTTGAATTATGTACTGGATAGGTAGTATCAACCCCCTCACATTTAAAACATTTATGCCAGTCTAACTCCATGCTAGGTCTAGATATTGACAAGTACATAAGTCAAGCTAATAAAGAAACTTTATCCTGCTAATAGCAAACAAATATTAACTCACCTGCAATTAAACAACCACCAAGTATGAAAGGAATGCTGCTTTCTCTGCCACTAAACCTTGGCACTCGTGCATGAATGTACTGTCAAAACACATGCCCATACCCACACACATTTCCTTTTATTCATTTGGGCCTCTGGCTTTTAAAGGGTTTAGAACAATACATCAATAAGACTTCACACAAAGGAAAGTCTGCTGCACACGTGGTGGTATATAATGGAGTGGTAGCTATTAAAGATTGGGATGAAAAACTGTTCCCAGCTGGCAAAAATATAGGACAGCTACTTTCTGTATGTGTCGTATGAGAGCTAAGTGTCAGCATGTTGAAACAAGCCCACATTTGTTAACCAAGTGCATACACCCTGGAGACAAAGTTACTTTAGTTATCTATGCTGATCCACTGTAGACACAGCATGTTACCTCACCAGTCGAATGCAATCGATTCATTAGCCTGATAATACATACTAGTATGGCTGTCTAAACCTGGACGGTGACTATCTTTCTACTTCAGGTTGGTGAGCTATGTGGAATACCTGTTAAGTCAAAAGAAAGGCACATTTTCTCTTGAGGTAATGTGTGTTTGGATTGGCGTTTTTGTGTCCGATGTGTGCATGCGTAGGAGTCCTTCTCGTTCAATAGTGATAAGGCTCCAACCAATTCAGTCTTTTAGTCCTAGTTAATGTCTCTTAACAACAACATTCCCGGTAGCGATGATTATATTCTGCCAATCAGAATATTACTAAAAGGTGTGTCACCACAGTGCCTCACCCAGTCTTAGAGAATCCACTTAAGCCATTAGATGTCTGCTCTGTTATGTTTGTCTCATGCTGGTTTGAAAGGACTTGACCTACTCCACTTTGAATGTTCTGCTATGCCATGCTGTCTGTCAACCGGATGGAACTTGCTAGCGTTGTGTCACATTTCAACTGTAATCCTCCCCTGGGGCCTGAACTACCAGCTCTCCTTTGACTTTAAAACTAGACACTTTTCTTCTTCTCTTGATCCTCGCTCAATGCATCTTACAAAAGACAGTAGCTAGCACTACGTAGCTTTAGGAAACTGAAAACAGAATGCTTATTCACCTTGCACCTGCATTTGTTTAGTCAGGGAGTGGTGGCTCCCTACACACAAAGAGTCTGGGCCACAGGCGAGCATCGTGAGAGATGCGTTTTTTCTCCACCTTTTCATTGGTCTAGTCCTGGGAAAACCCGCTCACCTGTTCTACCTCTGTTTGTCTTGTCTTTTTCTGACTCTGTGTTCAGTCAACAACTTTCTAAATGACCAAGCTTGTCAGTGCGTTGTGGGAGACCCATAACAAGTGCGGACAGAATTACAAACAATGTGTGATAAAAGAAGTCTGTATGCTCATTAGTGCGTGTTCAAAAAAGATGTATGGGAAAATGACAGCTCTGTTCTCTGTGAGATTTGTATTTCCTTCTTTGTAAAAAGATCCAGAAACTAGTAGGTTAAACTGTATTTTCGAGCCATGGAGATGGAGGCTGGAGCCCTGGATGAACGTCAGCGATATAGAGCAGAGGCGAGGCCTTTCTGTGTGGGGTGCTGCATCGCGGCCTGTGGGTGTCATACGGGCTGGTCACGCTGTCAATCGTGGATAGCATCCCTCTGAATATGACTCATAAACAGCCTCTCTCCTACACACACACACACACACACACACACACACACACACACACCAGGAGACATAGGAAAGAATAGAACTGACTAATTCATAGGTCTTGTGGCCCTCCAGCATGCCAGCAGCGCATCCTTGTTTTATTTCCTATCAACTGTAATATTTGAATCGGGTAACTACAAAAATTTACTGAAAATTGTGTCAATGATTTGAGTGGGTTGATTCCTCTGTAAACAACGTATGCCATTTAATGATCCTCCAAAGGGACGTAAGACAGTGCAATGATGCACTCAATCACTTTGACCCCTGTTTCCTCCTGGCCTGACCTAAGCACAAGCCGGTTGTAAATCGCTTACCCACTGGCTTCCGTTCCCTTGCTCCATTTCATTCTTTATTCCCATCCCCCACATTGCCAAGTCCTAATATCCCAGTTCCCCTCCTCCCTCATCCCTCCCTCTCCATTTCAATCCTACCCCAATCCACCACAATGTTGCCGTCCCCCATTTCACAAAGACCCTCCATTGACAACCTCTTATTCCTCCTCCTCGTCAGCCCTGTTGCCATGGCTACCCTAACTTTGTTTGTTTACTGGGCTAGTCTGTGGTTTGGAGCTGTGCTTGGAGCAAGTGGGCACTCTAGGGTCAAATACAAAGTGCAGTCTTACGGGTCATTTACAGTTTAGCCTGTTAAGAAAACCCTCTGCAGGTAAAACATCAGGTGGGGTTGCCAGGGCAACGTTGGAGGTCATTCTGACTGATAATGCAAGATAAAAAAATGGGACAAGTTCTGTTTTGAACTACAAAATCCTGTCATACTGTGCAACCTTTTTATCAATGTCTCATACTTATTTTTTGAATCCCTTAAAAAAAATAGCACACATTAAGTGTAGCTTAAGTTTAAACCAATCTATATATACTTTTTTCTTGTGTTTATTATCAACCAACCAACTAAATGGCTCCCATGAAAGTGGGGTTTGTCTAGAACTGCCATTATGAGAAGAGCATGTTTCCTCCAAACCCTGAACCTGTTTGTTGTGGTTTCTTCAGGCAGCCATTATGGTCCTATTAAACTGCTCTATAATCCGCATACCTGGCCACCCTGATCCTACACAGTGTCAGACTAGGGAAGAGGAAAGAAGCCTCTGATCTTAACTCATTCACTTCAGAGCATCTGCGTCTCAGAATCAAAGCTCTGGTTTAGGCTCCAGTAGAGCTTGTCAACACTTGGATGATGGGAAGCGTTTCTTTAGTTTTCTCTGTCTCTGTGTACGTAGACCAGGACAAAATCTTTAATTTGGGGTTGACCAGAGGGAATTGGTATCTAAGTGGGGAAGGGCATAAGGGAGGTTTGATAGTGAGCTGTTCCTTAATCAAGTCCTATTCAATACGATTCCTTGGGCCCTGCATGTGTTTCATCCAGCGCAACCACACATGAAAACAAAAGAAGTCTACTGTAGCCTGTTGTACTAGAACGTATACAGTTAATCTGTCAGTTTAGTTCAGCCTAGCCAAACACTTACTTCAACAGTCTTGTCATGTCACCAGATGTATTTCCTTTCAAAGATAAATTCCTAAATGAAGTCAGCATTCAGTAGCACCAATAATAAATAAGATAGGTGTTGAGTGGTTAGAAAATATGCAGTGGCTGTAGGAGGACATTTTTTGTGGTTCTTTGTTTTAATGAGCGGCTGTTTATCTTGGAGGTAATGAGCAGCAAAATGGCTGGCTAGCTGTCTGGAGAGGGATGCCTGTTTATGTTGGGGTGAGAAGTAGGTTTAAAACCACTGGTATTACACCCGGTCTCTCGAACTATAATGCCAATTGGCAATCCTTTGTTAAACAATGGTAAAACCCAGTCGCAAACTGGTACTAGGAACCGACACAGAAACATATGGAAATATGAATGTTGACTTACTAAGCGTTACCTTAGCTAACTTGATGACGTTTAACCGGTTTTCTGTTTCAGTTAGAGTTGGAATTCAACGGGCAACTGTTTTGGCTGCTGGAGGGAAAATATAGTTAGTCTAGTTTTTGAAAGGTTGTTCAGTATATCTACAGCTACCTTTCCTCACTTAACCCTTCATTCACTAGATAGACTGTCCTCTAATCTCGTTTGTCTCTATATCTATATCCATCTCTATTGCACTTCTGCAAGTCGAATAGTTTCAAAGTACCTCTTTGGTACTCCCTCACACCTACCTTTTCAGCCCACATACAGAATCTGACCTCTCACCTCAACCAAGGCAATACAAGTCAGACCAACCTCCATTTTCTGCTGAGCTATGGCCAGTGTTACAGGGGTCGCACGTTGCATATGGCCGATATACTCTAGTGTGATAGGACTTTGGCCCCGGGCCCAGCTGTTGATGTACCTGAAAGAGGGCAGCAGAGTGGCCTATGACCTCTGCTCCCTCATTCGTCATTATCCATCTCCCTGTGACAGACAGCGCTGCTTTTGTCCTCAAGCTGTATGGAGAGCATGTGCTCACAGAAGAAACCCATTTTGTTTGTCACTAACATTATTAAAATGAAACTTGTTCTAGATAATTGACACTGCGCTTTAAACAGATTGTAGGACAAAGAGCAGCTGAGGTATTATCATGATCTAATTACATCAGTGTAAACTCAAAGAAGGAGGTCGTCTCATTCTAAATAGCTTGTAAACATGACTGCAGTTGCAAACAAACGGCCTATAGCACATCTTGTTTCTACTTTATCACGTCATCTTGCTCACACTGATGTGACTAAACACGAGCGTGATGGGACCAAAGAGCACTGTTGTCCGACTTGTCCCGTTCCCACTAAGGCCCAGTGTGTGGACTGGCTTTGTTTTTCTCCTGTGAAGTCATGCATTAGAGGTAGGCTTAGCAGTTTGCGAGGATTTTTTTTCTTTTTTTTTTTTCTTTTCTACTTTCTAATTACAGCTTTGACTGGTTGCCCATAGCCCCATTGTGCTGGAATGCTGTGAATTCCCACAATGGATCTCCTCTGGAGAACAATGACTGAAATTCCTGACGGTTCCCCACAGGTTCGCGGACCGGGCTGAAGGGAGAGTTACAGTGGCACTGCTATTGTACTGTGGTGTGTGTGTCTGCGTGTATGTGTCCGGGGGTGAGGAGGAGGAGGCGGCTTCTTTCTTTCCTTCTTTCTATCTTCCACGAGTTCTAGTGCTCACTTTTCCCCTCATGTAATCAAGCCCCTGAGAACCTTCTGTGTTACTTGGGTCTGTAAACAGGACCAGTATAGATTAGCACTAAAGAAATTAGTGTTCACCACCCACCCTTCCATTCCCACACACACACACACACACACACACACACACACACACACTATTATGTCCTGGCAAAACAGGGAAGGGAAGCAAGACTCGTTGAGATTAGGACAGGAATAGAAAGGCCATTTGTGAGCAAGAGAACCCTGTTTGTGTTGCAAAAAATGTATGCTTACGCAGTCGGTCAGCTGGAAAACTTCAAGGCCTTCAGTGGGGCGCCCGAGCCCCTTGGCCAGACCAAAGTGAACCCGATTTAGGGCAATCTGCTTTCCCAGCTGTCTAAAAATATGCTTTATAACTAAAGTAGTTGTGTTGATAACTGTCTCTCCTCAACTTGGGAGGGGATGTTAGTGGGTGGAAGAAGCGGGAGCTCACAGTGAACAGCCGATGCCAATCACAAACGCACGCGCACACACACACACACACACACACACACACACATACACACAGACACACACAGTGCATCATTCAGTTATTCAGAGCCAAAGTGTTGATCCTGATGACCTTCATTTAAAAAGTATTTTGTTCTGCTAACATCCACTACCCCAGCTCTCAATTCACAATTACATGACACTTTCCTCAACTTTTTATTTCTTGTTTTTATTGGTAATAGAAAGTCACTCTCTCAGACCCTGTCTATTGATCTGCACCTAGTAAATGTTTTGTCAACCCTCTGAGGAAAAAAAGCACCCTTACTTCATTCAGAAGGCAACAGTGGTTTAGTCTAGGGAGGTGCTACAATGGTACAGTTCTCTTGGGGCCCCTAAACACAGGGGTTTATCATGCATTACGACTCAAACCTACATTTCCCTCCATCAATTAATTAGTCTCATTAAGGGAGAGAGGGCACACACCAACACATGCCATATGCTGTAGACCTCAAACTATCTCAAATAGACAGCTACATGGCTAAGGTTGGACCTGGCATGACCTGAAATTCCACAGAAATTCTAAACTCCCGTGGGGGTGCAGCGGTGTGTGAAAAAAAAGCCCTTGACAATAAATGATGGTGGCACCAAAATGCCAGAAGAATTAAGAATTCACTAAAGAAGATAATATTTCCTCCAGCCAATGCTTTTCTAGGCACTTTAAATACCTATTCATAAACTTCGATATTTCTTTAGGATGGGGAAATGACAACACCGGTGGCGCTTTTTAAACCTCGGTGTAACCCAACCCTCTCCCCTTGTTTTTCCTCGTCCGCATAAAAATATAAAGCTGAAGGATGGTGATGGCAGTGTTCCACAAGGAAGGCCTTCTTAACACCACAGGACCAAGTAACTTTATCCTCTTTGTTTTACTCTAATTCCATTAAGTGAGTGTCCCAGTCAAGAGACTGAGGTTGTGTTTGAGTTGGCCTGGGTTCCGTCCACTGCTGACCCTCTCACCATTTATGCGGTGCAGACATCATTGACAGGGATTCAGTGGTGCTAGGAGTCCCCATGTCTCTGCTAGGAGTCCCTGTGTTTCTGCTAGGAGTCCCTGTGTCTCTGCTAGGAGTCCCTGTATCTCCGCTTGGAGTCCCTGTGTCTCTGCAGTGCAGGTTAACACTCTGCTATCTGCTCTGGTATCTGCAATTGGATCTACTGCTTTACTTGGCCACCATGCTACACACGCAAAGGCGGAGTGTGACATAGGCTTGAAAATATGATGTGGCATTCATGCATGAAGATTGCTCAGTAACGACCGAACACCCCCCGTCAGTATGCAGACAGAAGCAGCTAAATGCTTCATATGACACCCTGTACAGAGGGACTTGATCAGGAATAGTAGGGGATGGTTAGAGGTGATATGGCTATCAAAAGGGAAATGGATCTAGACTGGTTAGCCATCATACTGTAGCCGTTCCCCATCCTACCATCTGTGTGTGTGTGTGTGTGTGTGTGTGTGTGTGTGTGTGTGTGTGTGTGTGTGTGGGGGGGCAAGCAGGGTGTGGGGGCAGGGGGGTCTTGCAGCTGACTAGCCTTTCAGAGGAGCAGGGCGCAGGGCCATGGCTTTGCAGCTGCCCCCTCTGTGTGCCCTCTTTGATGAACGAGATACGTTGACTCCCTCCCCTCCTCCTCCCACCCTGCGTCCCACACACAGGCTCCTTATTCACTCCCTGTTGTCACAACAGCATTTACAGGCTCTGCGTGTCTGTGTGGGCTGCACTCGGTTCAAAATGGTTGACAGTATGACCGTAGGCAGAACTTTACCGAAACCTAATACATTAACTTAATTTATCCCAATTAATCTTTAATTCTCCACCAGCCACCTGGGCATGGCAAGCACCACAGCACTTGGTGTTGGTTAAAGTTAAACTTGGGGACAACCCCTGTTTCTCTTCCTCTAAAAGACGTGCACACACACACACATGCACATACACACACACACACACACACACACACACACACACACACACACACACACACACGCATGCACGTGCACATACACACATACACATACAAATACACACAAACATCAACTGTAAGAAGAGGATGAGCTGGCCATTGTCTAACTGGCTCAGCAGTCTTAGTCCGGGCTTAACCGCTCCTCTATTTATGGTCTTTATCTTGGGGAGATATCTGTGGCACCTGCTCCTCACACACACTGTCTGTTTACAGTGTGCACACACTTGTAGGTGTCAGTTACAAAGTACTCCAAATATCATTTACTATTCCGTTCACGTCTGGCACAAAGATTAGCTTTGCTTTGCCAATGATTTGGGCGTCACTTCATTAAACCTTTACTGCCTTAAACAATTGTATGCTTCATAAACTCATGTACGTCTGACCAGATAGATTTGTGCATGCTGTTTGTTGACTGACTCTTTCTCACCCCTTAACTTGTCTCTTCTGCAGGATTGGATGACAACCTGCAGCAGTACGTCAGTAACTTTGAGAAAGAAAAAATCAGTGGAGAGCAGCTTCTGAAGATCTCCCATCAGGACCTGGAGGAGCTGGGCGTGGCCAGGATAGGACACCAAGAACTGGTGCTGGAGGCAGTGGACCTGCTCTGTGCTCTGGTCAGTAGCCTGGGGCAATGGAGCTGGCAGAGGGGAGGGAAGCTGTCCTTGTCCTTGAAGGGAACTGCTTTGTAGAAATTATCTTAAAAGATGGGGGGAGAACTGACAATGTTTGAACTCCACTGTACTTTGCTCCTAGTGTGTTTAGGTGATTAACGGAGACTGAACAGAAGTATCTGCTACTTGAGTCTCTGGTGTAGTGTGGCCCGTCCAACATGTGAATAGCAGTCGCTTAAAGAAAAAGTGGATGACTCATTTTTCGTCATGTCTATTATTTATTTTGACTCGCACCTTAGACTCCATATCTCTTTTTTATCTACTTAGATGATGAATTTCCACATTTGGTCTCTTTCATTCTTTTTGTTTATTGCCCTTGGACTTAATCACCTCTTTTTGCTCAGGTGAAGGTCTCAATGTTTGCTCTTGTGAAATTGTTGGGTGGCTGGCTGTCGACCATATGAGCCTCCAGAAGATGATTTACCATTTCAAATGGAAAGCTGGAGAATTGGAAAGAGATGGATAAATAAAAAGAAAGACAGATAGACTGTTTGTGTGTGTGTGTGTGTGTGTGTGTGTGTGTGTGTGTGTGTGTGTGTGTGTGTGTGTGTGTGTGTGTGTGTGTGTGTGTGTGTGTGTGTGTGTGTGTGTGTGTGTGTGTGGAGGGAGCCCTTCAACTGAAAGAGAACCTTGTTTTCTAGCAGATGGTATGGATTTGGATTTTTATCACTTCCCGTGTCATGAAGTCCCAGATTGTAGTCTTGCGTTTTGATTAGTGTCAGCATTTCCTTTCGTTAAACCCTTGTGTCTTTTACGTTGCAAGGTTTTATTCATGCTAAACGTTACCCTCCCTTACTATTCCTATCAGGAATCTGTTTGGTTATGAAGGTATTATGTTCATGGCTTATCCATCAGCAGGTGTGTTGCCCCTAACAGGACTAATTGAGCAGCCAACAGAGCAGTGCCGGAGGGCTTTGAAGAGGTTCTGCCTGCTCTTGTAGGAAGCGTGTGTGCCCCGTCAGTGGTGAAGCGCCAGTAAACCATTGCACCCCTCACATCTGGGATTTCTTAGCCTGTAAGGTTGGGGTCAGGTTGGAGTCTTGTGATGTAATTCCAGGCCAGGCAACTGCTGAGTCTCCTACTTAGATCCGAGCAAGCACATCAAGATGCATGGCTCGTCCTGATCACTCTCTGAGTTTTCCAGCTGCCACAGTTCAGTTTGCAGAGAGGCTCTATTGATGATGATGATAATAATGATGATGATGATGATGATGATGATGATGCCACTGCACTGTAAACTATTAGAGGTGAACACATGGAATCACTTGTAAAAGGGTTGAGAGGGGCTAGGCTTAGGGCTCCACTAAATCTTTATGTCGTAGTGTATGTGCCATACCATACATCCCAGGGTCCTACATCCTCCACTGTTCGATTTTGAAGCCATGCTCACCCTTGAAACCTGATGATCCAGCGAGCCTCACATCGTTTTTCCTCTTAGTCAGTCTCAAGAGTTCAGTCTGTGATATTTAGTGAGACTTCTTTCTAATGAATCGTGTGTGTGTTGGTGTTCGTTTGCTGGGTGATGCTTCTAGCTTTGGGATTTCTGGGCCCCATAGTGGGAGACGTCACACCTGGGATTGAAGGAGGGTGGCTTAATGAGTTCTGTCCGGTAGGGCTGTCCTTATTGAGAATGAGTCCTACAGGTCAGCACCTTCATCTAATGAACGTTAGCGGTTAGCAGGTTCACGTTGGTGCAGCCTGCACCACGCTTTGCACATTGACAGGGTTTCTTAACAGTTAGTGTGTAGTTTGACCTACAGTGTGATAGTTTGGATCTACATGATAGTTTGATCTGCGGTCTCATCCCTTCTATAAACCACTGGCTTTATGTACCTCTCATACTCTCAAGTGGTGTGATTATTGATTAATGTTTGAGATGAATGCATAGCATATTTGAAATGGGACTATCACAGACAGAGCTTACTATGTGTCTGAACGAATCACGTTGATGTGTAACATGCTTATGAGTAATATGCTTAACTGTAACTGTAACTCTATGGTGAGAGTTACCAGCAAACTGCTAGCAGGAATTCAATTCATTTGTCAGGGAGTCCTTTAACTGTGATGGCCTCTGCAGAATCCATTTAGAAACCCAACACCTCTGTGTTTGCATTCCTCCACTGCAGCGGCCCACTTAGAGACAAGACAATCACTCGTATTGTTATCCATTGACAGGGGAATAGATATTTTAGGGTATGTGGTCCACAGCTGTGTGTGTGTGTGTGTGTGTGTGTGTGTGTGTGTGTGTGTGTGTGTGTGTGTGTGTGTGTGTGTGTGTGTGTGTGTGTGTGTGTGTGTGTGTGTTTGAGAGGTTGCGGTCGGTCACCTGAACAGACCTATGCAAGGGCAAGGGCGTGGGGGAGGGCGGTGGAGGCTGTCTCCCAATTTAATTCAATAGAGCATCCCAGCTCTAAAATGTCATCTTCAACCAAAGGGGAAAACAGGGCAGAGGCAATTTAGAACACTGGGGCGATCAAAAAGACATTGAAAGTATTTGAATTTGATGTCACTCTAATAATGAAATGCCACGAAGCTCATTTAAAACACAGTCTTTCAAACTACTGCAACTACTTTCTGCATGCTTAGTGACAAAGAGATGTTGGATATCTGGACCTGTTAAACTGGTGTGCCTCTGACGTTATTAGTCTGCTAATGACAAAGCCAGAAGAAATGTAGCCTGTTTCCAGTGGCCTTCACTTCTCTGAGTATCTCTTGTCCCATCGTTTTTTTGGGGTGAGTATCTGTTATGTCCAGGTGTGCTAGCCTAATTACATTATGCAGAAATGTGATAGCTCCACACAGGGACATGTCTTTCCTATTGATTCTAGCAAATTATGTTGATATTTTCGAGGCAGGTCCATACCAGTATAAGCTCCTCTTTAGTCCTTTACCGGCCATGATTCCTGAGCTATTTTGCTTCACGGCAAGCATGTTTGGCCGCTTGCGTGTTTAGCCAAACATAGCCATGTTGCTGGCAGCGATGCAACACCCTGTGAGCTGAGATTTGCCAGAACAAGAGTTGTAGGCTAACCCCCGTTGCTTTCCTTTAACTGTCACCCTAATCCCAAACGCATTTTTTTAGACATTTATAAAAGCAGAGCATTAGCTAGTTGCCACTAGCAAGCACTGCAACTAAAGTTCCTTTTTTGGGGGGGGTCAACTTCTTTTGTTTTGTTTTTTCTTAATGAATGACTACGTTAACCAGAGCAGAAGGTTGACGTCATGGTGTACAAGGTAGTTGGGATGTTTGATGAGAACATTGCCCGTATGTGAACCTAACCAGAGCTGAAGTAAATCCCATTGCTTTGGGAACAGGCCAGCTATGTGCTGCTCACATAGAAAAGTCCTGTCCCTGAGGTGCTACAGCAACCGCAGGACTTACACTCAGACTGTATTTTGACAGGCAAGGCTATGTACGGCTCTGTAGAGAGAGCAGCCTGCTGCAGAAGCAAAACTGTCCGGATACAGGGCTGCGTGTAAGGCTATACCGTAACGCTTATTCACTATGTAACTAAGTGTGTGCAAATAGAAAATATCCTGTATTAGAAGTCGTAGATGGTGTCTTATATGTAGCTCTTTGCATGCTGTGGATCACTTAACCTTATCAAAAACCAGATATTTAGTCAGTCAGGCTTTGAAGTAAATATAACTAGTACTATTTGAGATGCAAAAGAGAATGCTTGGGTTTTTCAGTCTTTGGTTAAGCTAATGAGACCCTCCCTTTTAGTAGAAGTTCTGTTTGTCTTCGTCCTGAGACTACTTGGCCTCTAGAAAAACTCATTTGAAATTAAGCTGACAAGTGACCATGTCTGATTCAATTTACACCAATGTCCTATCCACTCAGAAAAGTCTTTCTGTGCTGCCAGATCCTATCCGCGGAATTACAGTAACGTACAGTACAGCTCACGGCATGTTTGTTACTTGTGACCCCATAAATACACAGAGCTGTAAGCTACTTTGTGCGTGTGAAGGGCCTGTAAAACAGAGGAATGCGAAAGAAGGAAACAGCCCGACTCAGGAATGCAAACTTTGTTCTGCCTTGTGGGAATCAGGTGATGGCACGTGCACAATCCCTCTTAAAAGCTGGAGCAAACCTTGAGGAAAAACTGGGAAAGTTTCCCACCGGAGCTACCCAGACTTTAATCATATGTGTGTCAAAGCACTTTAGCATTAATAATAGACATTGGCTGAGCAGGAAGCCATGTGTTTTCTTTGGAATTACGCACTGGAGTGGTAAAGAGTAGGAAGGACCTTTTCAATCAGCTTCATGTTTCAGGAGTGTTTGCATGGCAGTGAACATGATTGACAGATCCACTTTGTTTGACAAATAATGTTTTCAGTGTATGAGATTTCAACATTCCTCTTAATAATTTATTATATAGACACTGGGTAGATTAAATTACAAATCACAAATCCTGTATGTTTTAAACACAAAATTATATTTCTTAAATCTCTGCAAACTAAAATGTTTATCTATATAACTGTTCCCTTATCCATTTCAGAACTATGGTGTGGAGACAGATAATCTGAAAGGGCTGGTCATCAGGATGAGAGCTGCTTCCAACAGCCTTCACATGTCCACATCAGAGCGCCGGAAGAGCCCCACCTACGATGGAAGCACATCCCGCAAGCCCCCCAATGACTTTCTCACTTCAGTGGTAGAGCTGATTGGAGCTGCCAAGAGCCTGCTAGCCTGGCTGGATAGGTAACTGGATAGCTCCCTTTTATGGATTACAACCCTAACACTAATCCTAACCCTGGAAATGCAGGATGTTTACCTGCCTGTAAGGATCTTCTGACATCTCACTGCACCACTGTGTAATGATGAATACATGTTCAACCCCGGGGCACATGGGTAGGATAAACATTTGAAGCCTGACTACACGGAATCTGGTAAACCCATTCAGACCTCTAGACTACTATGCAATGTGCTGAAATGTTAGCTTTTTCTATGCACCTACTGTAGGAGCCATTACCTCACTGAATCATCTCCTTTAATATAAACCAGGAGCGGTGCTCGTTTCACCTCAGGAGTTAAGTGCTGACTACAAAACCAGAGAGCCCTCTAGAAGCAGTTTAGGGACATAGAATAAAATTGGATACGGTCTGGATAGTTTCCGCAACTCCTTTAGAGAATACCCAGATGAGATTCAGGAATCCATCATCAAGATGGTTAACCTGCCGAGCCTTGTTTTCTTTTGGGACGGCGTTGTTCAGATAACTGCCCCTTTGCGTTGTACGTGGTCCTCACGAGAAGTAGATCACACCTACACATTTCCAATAGTTCAATATGTTGTTGCAGTTATGTCCACAGTTTCAATGTAATGTAAGAAAATGCTCTTTACATTGTTTGGGGCTGCATGGTGGTTTGGGGGATAACATTGGATTGGCTGTGTTGTAGAGTTCCCAGGTGCTTTCATTAGACGGAAACAGGGAGATAAAAAAGAAGGGAGAGGGCACCAAAATGGCAACACAAAGTGTTTGGTTCTCGTCTGTGGACAGGGTGTTTCACACTGACCCACTCAATTCACTGTGTGCTTCCCTGTCAAGCGCTCTGAGAGACTAGCTTGTGGCCTTCAGTTGCATCACTTCCAGATGTGTCTTCCTATGGTGGTCAGAAATATACAGCTACAAGGCAATTTAGTTCATGCCAACATTTGATGTAGAATTGTGTAATATAAATATATATCTTTTTTAGTTTCAGCAGCATTATTCTGAAGTGCTTGATGTCTTTTTTTTTTTTGTCTACAGGACGCCCCTGACAGGGATCAGTGACTTCACGTCCACCAAGAACAAGATCATCCAGCTGTGCCTCGAGCTCACCACCACAGTTCAACAGGTCTGCATGGGTGTTAACTCTCCAGTGAATATATGTCGCTTACCCTGACAAATAAAAAAACACAGACCCACAACTTTTTTCCCACTGAGGGCAGCATAGACTGAGGACATACACACTTAGAATTAATACAATAAAGGATAGCTGTTGTGGAAAAGATTATGTGGTTGCCATGACACAAACCTGATACCTGCGTTCTACACATTCAATGCTGAAAGTGTCGTTTTGGAGGGCTTTTTCTGTCTCTCGCTGGGCTAATGAGGAGACCCCTTCCCCGCATAACTGCTGCTGCGCTTAACGCTAATCGCAGGCCTTTGACTTTACAGTTTCATAAAAGTGTCTGGCGCTCTGTAAAACGTGTCTGCCAACATTCCACAGGCAGCCTTATTCCCTCCTCCATGTGGTTCCTGTTTCTCTCCTGAAAGATGTGCACAGCGGGACACCATACTGTCTGTGTGGACTTCCTGTGTAAGACGAATGTGTTGTGAGGAGGTGGTGCCCCCGACCCTTGGACGTATGAATATCATCAGCCTCACCATAAAGACACATCAGCACATTTCCACGTGTTTTATGCTTTGAATGTGTATTTGATCAAGCATTTGCCTCTGACAGTTTGGAGGTCTATCTTTGTCAGATTTACATAATAATTTTCATGTTAGCCGGGTTGATATCTGGCTACTTAAATCTGGGTATGTATGGTGTTTGTCTGCTCTGATAAAAACAAAAAATAGGAGCCAGTAACAGGCTTCTCCCCGCAAAGCAGTTGTTGTTCCCTGACTTCACTTTACTCTTCTCTCGAAGGTGGCGTTTGAGACCACAGGTGCCATTTTTAGAGGGTTATTTCATTGAAAAAGGTTCCTCTCCCAGAGTGCCGATTGCCTCGCTAATGTCTGAGATTTCAGCGCCCCAGTGATTTACTGTGGGGGTCTCACCCCTTGGTGACGAGAGGAGGTGGGGGTATACATTTCCCACGCTAGCGTTTGA
Organism: Aplochiton taeniatus; assembly: GCA_017639675.1. Classification (NCBI taxonomy): domain Eukaryota; kingdom Metazoa; phylum Chordata; class Actinopteri; order Galaxiiformes; family Galaxiidae; genus Aplochiton; species Aplochiton taeniatus. Next base: position 13,076,309 of record CM030175.1, read on the forward strand.
AGTCGTAGGGTTTTGTGTGCGGTGGGAGCTCCTGGTTGGTGACTGTGCTGCAGCAGCCTAAGCCAGCTCACAGTGATCAGTTTACCACCTATCAGCTGTGCCGGTGGAGACCGCAAGGTTTCCTGTCGGCTTTTCCCCTGGGATATACCTTAACGCATCCCAGATGTCGGAAAGCGGCTAAAATTGAGTGGTATTAAACCGTTTCAGGTTGGGTTTTTTTTTCGTCTGGAAGAGGAGTTTTTCTTCCATATTAATCACAGACGTGGGGTTGCGCTGGCTCTAGCCATTACACACTCACTGAACTCCTGTGGGCATTCCTTCAGCCTGCTAGGTATGATTGATGAAAGGCCAGGACTGTGGGGGAGGATCCCAGTGATTAGTTTTATGTCGGGGAGGGCATTATGAAGCCTGCTCATGAACGCCAGCCAAGAAACGCTGTTTTCAGAGCAGACCCTTTATGCGCACTGCATGAATGAGGCCCATGTAGACCCACACAATGGAGCTAAGCCATAAAACTGTAAACATGCTACCATCTCCCCGTATGGTAGGAGGTCCTTCCCCGTCTAGCAGGATTGGAACACTAAGATGTCGACTTCTAAAAGTAATTTGGTGACCTGTGTCTTTATTTGACTATTTATGCGTTTTTAGCAAATATGGGGAAATGAACGTTGTGGTTCACCCAATATGAATGTGTTATGCTCAAATGGACAGATTGCCAACTAGGTCCTCTCCAGGCGGCTAACTGTATGCGCCTCCCTTGACTGAGGACTATAGACTTTATTTGCCTTAAAGCTGCTGGCTAAGGTCAAACAGTCTGGGATAAGATTCGAAGCTCACAGTCCTTGCCCAATATCTGCCCAGTCAGATCCTGTCTGGGTGTCCCATATCCCCAGCTGAACGTCAGGCTCCACTAAGTCAGCTTGTTGTGCTGGCAAGCTCTCTCCTCTCTCCACCACTTTATCGCTCAGCTAGACAAATCCTCTCTGGTTCCTGATCAAAGGGCCGCGGCGCCTCACAGGGAGTCATATGATCCACACTTGTTGTGCGATCATGTCCACAATGCGAGGAGGGAGCAGTTCACTCAGTCTCCGGCTTCCTGTCTTAGATTCCGTCTGGCCTTTCTACGGCTCAGGGGTTACTTTGACTGCCCCAGTGGAGACATGGGATCAATTAGAGCACCAGAGATTTGCCCTGAAATGTTTAATCATTATTTGCGACTGTTTGATTGGAAAGACAGTCTTTGCACTTTTCCCAAGGGAAGCAATGTCTTTTGTCTAATGTGCTGTTTTGTTTTGCCACTTAAGAATTGATATTTTTAGAATAGCTTTTGGGCAAGTTCAACAATGTGGTCGTCCCAGCCATATTTCTCCAATAATTATGTAGTGGTGTTAAATCCAGCCAAATTCCAGGCTAAGCCGCCATTTGTCCATGGCAGCTTCTGGAAATTAAATTGAAAGAAAAACGACTGTGTTTTTGGTTGTAATGGGAGTGAACTGAAACCAGTAATCATCCCCTTTGCCTTATTAGCTCCTCTGCAATGTTTTTAATGGCACGTGACCGGTAATGTGGTGAAGATCAGAATACCCAGAGGTTTGGTATATCCAGAAACATGCAGACACACAGACTTGTTATGTCATACTCATAATGTATCATGTAAGTCTGCATGGACAGTGGACTGCTTTGTGGAGCTACTTTTGAAGTCCTAGATAAGCTAGGAAATCTTTTCAATTTCAACAGCTAATATGAGCAAACAAATCGCTTAAAAACTCCCCCTTGGGTATGTGGAATGTGCAAGCTAGTTGAATAAGTTTGGTTGGCCATCCACATAAAGGATTTACAAAGAATAATAGAACACCCTTTTTGGACAGTATATGTCTATACATGTTCAACTTAGTACATGGAGTAAGAAATACTTCTTAGTGACATGGCAATGGTGAACATGACTGTAGTGATCTTCAAAGTTTTGGGGGGGCTTTTAGCTTTCCTTTGTTCTAGAACAGACAGACACATGTTTTACGTGGGTACTGAAAGATGGAAGCCGGATGTGAATGTAAAAGCCGTCCAATGCCAACAGTAGTCCTCTTGCGCTAATCCAAACTACCACGTGCACACACACACGCACACGCACACAAACACAACAGTCCACTCAGCTGTCACACAAGGCTGTTACCTCAGCTGTGTGTGAGTCCTGCCCAGCTGCAGGCTTGGCCGGCTGTATTGGGACACTTGGAGAGGAGAGGTACCTTCTCTTAGCTGACACAGCAACCATGTCTCACAACACACTGTCAAGACCTTTTGTATGGAATCATGTATAAAAATCCAAATCCTTTTTTGGTTTTGTTGTTTTTGTCCTTTTTAGAATACAAATGGTCCCCCGCATTGATTGAACTGGGCGTCTTTGACGATCTTTACAGTTGTACACTTTTGTCTACATGCAATAAGCCTCTGTTTACACCTCTCTCATAGTCTAGGGAAACCCCACACGGCCTTGTGTAATTATATCCTCCAATGGGTTTACAGAGAGGTAATTGAGTCTAAAAGCTGTTTGTGTGTGGCTTGTTTCCATCTATATGTGGATGTTTGATTATATAATATTTACCCAAAGCCTGTACTTTGTTTTCAACCACTTACCCAGCAGTAAATAACCCCCTTCCTGCATACTGCTGTTTATCCTTCTCTGGCCAGCCTTGTGACATCATTCTCTTCTCTCTTACAGGACAACACTGTTTATGAGATGGAGGAGAAGATTCTGGAAGTTGTAAGTGTATCACCTCTCTTTTGTTTTGGCTGATGTAAACACCAGTGGGCTTAGTAGTTCCAGTATGCAAAGGTCCAATTGAACGGTGGAACCTCCAGTCTTTTTAAATGGAGATTATGTGACATGCCTTCGGTGCAGTCTGTTTTAAAGCGAAGGCGTCAGCAGACCGGGGCATTGACTCCTGGCAGAAGAGATGCTCTAAAACGCCCTCACTATCAATCAGAGTTTCCTCTATGTGACACTATACAGACCCATTGAGCTGACCCTAGACTCCCATTCTCTCTCTCTCTCTGTTTCTTTCACTGTCTCTCTCATAGCCACCCTCAGCTTCTCAGTAACCAAACACAAAAGATAGCCGTCTCTTTTTCGCTAAGTAATGTTTGCTTAAAATGTTGTCGGCATTTGTTTATGTGTAACTCCCTGTAAAAGGATTTCGGCCCAATTATTGTTTTCTACATCCAGAAGGAAGCAGGCCTTTATTCTTCGTACCTAACAAAAAGGTCCTTCCTGTAATTACAAGGTTGTGATATGGCCCAGAATGGTAAAGGGAGGGCATAAGAAGAGACGAGAAGAAAGAGTGGGCTAGGGGAACTGTTCTTAATACTCTGTAGGACCAGCTAATGGCACATTAATGACCCCCCCATACACACACACACACACACACACACACACACACACACACATACAGTCTCCCTAGTGTGATAATTGCAGTAAAGTGATAAAGCCACTGCTGCAGGGCATCACCATTTTACCATCCCTCTCTTATCCAACTTACACTTCTTAAGATTTGAGAATCAAAAAGCCTTGTGATGAAACATTTAATTGCTGAGGCTTACTCCAATCATAGCAATTTAAAAAGTCCAAACAGAGTCTTAAGGTGAACGATAAGTTTGCTGACTTTGGCTACCTCTTAACAAGTTCATGTGAAGCTTGTGTTTTTATTTTTTTTTATCTTTGACTGAACAACTCAGTTTGCTTCATTTCTTTTGTCCTGCAGTCCAAGGTCTTGAACAGCATCTGTGACCAGACTGTAAGAACAACCTCAGACCCCCTGATGAGCCAATCGGCTTGTTTGGATGAAGTCCAGCTAAACAACATAAAGCCTGGGGAGGGACTGGTGAGGAATGCTATGAGTTACCATTTGTTCCACTTGAAGCAGAGCATGTCTGAAATGTGCTAGCCTGCCGTTGTTAATCATACCACATGGTCACGAGACTCGCACGCTCTCTATCTGAAAGGTAAATCCATTTTCCTTGTGTCCTTGATCCATCAGGGAATGTACATTAAGTCGACCTACGACGGCCTCCATGTCATCACAGGAACCACTGAACATGTGAGTATGGCCTTAGAGGCACACACAGGGTGAGGAGATGAACAGGTTTTTTTCCCCACTGTTAAACGGTGCGTCACTACTCCAGGGCCGCGCCTCGGCTCCTGGAGAGAGAACTTTCCCTCTCTCGTTTCTCGTTCAACGTCTTGCGCATCCATTTAAGATACCAGTAAACCTCCACCGCCCGCTGCCTACACCTCCGCCCACTGTGGCGGAGCGGGTGAGTAACAAAGCGGGGCCACTGCCACGTTGCCTTCTCCCGCCTCCAGTCGCTTGTTTCCTCCCCAATCTTCTAATTCGTCATCAATCATGACTCACATGCGTTTCATTTGACATCCGCGCACTCAGTTCAACCAGCCATTCATAAACGGGTAGTGTGCCATGATCTGTGTAGAACGCAATCTATTCCATGTCATTTTGTTCCTTCCTTGGCCTCCTATGTAGCATGTTAGATAACAAGTCTAATACACCAATGGTGAGATGTTAAAATGTAAATGAGTATTCATGAATATCCGTGTGGCAGGCTCTTAATTGTCTTCTTTATTGATATGTCTGCGCATTTCTCTAGTCTCCTGCTGACCTGACCAGGAAGATCCATGCGGGTGACGAGGTGATTCAGGTCAACCATCAGACCGTGGTGAGCAATCCCGTTGGAGAGGAAGATTTCAGAAGTGTTTTTTGAACCTGGCGCGCAGCTGAAAGGGGACAGGGAAAGACTGACATTAGCTGTGTCACGCACTGAGCCTCTTGCCTCCCCGTTCTCCCTCCTTTGTGTTGTCCTAGGTGGGCTGGCAGCTGAAGAACTTGGTTGGCAAACTGAGGGAAGACCCCAAAGGTGTGGTGCTGCTCCTGAAAAAGAGGCCCACAGGCACAACAGGTTTCACCCCGGCCCCACTAAAGAACATGCGCTGGAAACCTGCAGTTCCACAGGTGCACACACCCTAATAGACACACACGCCTACATACTATGAATGCCTGCCATCTTCTCTGCTTGATTTTCTAGTACAGGGAGTATATTGTGGTTCACATTATCTACCAACTGTCAAAAAATACTTTAGAGGCTGCTGGTCCCAAGGCAACACGCTACCCATCCCCGTGGTTGGTTGTTGCACATTAACGCCAGTGAAGAACACAAACAAGATTGGTGGTGTCATTGTGTCTGTCTGGGCAACAATGGTGCCAGTCAGATAGATAGGAAAGTGTTCACTTGGAAGAGGGGCTGCTGGTTTGTTTATGCAGCCTAGATTCTGACAGATATAACTCGCTAGGGAGGTAATTCCCTGTTATCTGTTGAAGTTCAGCCAGTCTCCATTTAAACACAATAGGTCTTGCAATATTCACAGTGGGCATTGGGTACATTCTCTACATAGAAGGTCAAAACCCTAAAGGCTTTGGTTGACAGACAAATTAAATTTGATGTGCAGTGACCAAGAAAAATCCTGTGTTAATAAAGTTATGTAATCGTAATCCAATTCGCTATTATGCCTAATGCGGACAAATTAGGCCTGGCTTAGCTCTTAGCCACATCTTTGGCACCTGAGTCCCCACCCCTCCCCCACACTGAGCTCCATAGGGAACAATGGGGCCGTTGTAACTTTATAGTGGGACCACTCTGGCATTGCCCTGTCATGCCTCTGGAGGCTGCTTCTACCCTTGGATCAGATGCTATCAGGTCTGAGTGGCTTTCATAAGTTGACAAAAGAGCCACGATACTGGATAAGGCTGCTCTGTACCAGCACAACTTGTTTGAACAAGGTGTCAGGAATCAAAGCGCTCAATCGCGCTGTATCTCACTGTCTGTATGATAAGATGTTTAAACAAATATGAACGTCACCCTATGTTCTAGGAATGAAGGATACCAGCTTTTCTTCTGCGAGTGAGAGATTTTTGAGGACATGTCACAGCAGCTATTTTTCACTTCCCCCGAAAAACTTTCCGCTCCTCAAATAGAGAAGTATTTGTTTGTAGAGACCTATATTGCCAATGTAGTTTGGGCCTCACCAAATGCATAGAGACTCCTTTCGTTTCCGAGACTCAGAAGCACATGCAGAAGCTGCTGTTCAATATCCATGGTAATATTGTGGCTATTCATCCATGCCACATAAAACCTCTGACTAACTGTATTTTCTTTTTCTAGAGTAATACTTCCAAAACCCAGCCTCCTATTGGCTCAGCCAATGGCTCAACTAAGAAGGAGAAACCTGCCATCTTGGACCTGTACATCCCCCCTCCTCCCTCAATGCCCTACACCCCACGGTAAGCGGTCCCTACTGTTTCTTTCTGCCAGGGCCCAAGTCAGTTCTAAAAAACATTTAGAGCCGAACTTCAGTTTCTTATCTAAAATAAAAGCCGTAGACTTGGCCCTTAAAAATATTTGGAAAACACTACTCTTCCAGATGATTTTTGTTCTCTGAGCCTATACTAGTAGTTTGCGAGTCACCATTGTCCTGCAGAGAGCCAGCCCCGAGCCCCCAGTCTTCCTCTGCTGTATTCCCCCGGCCAAACCTTTGAGGTTGAGGGATAATGAGGGTGTTCAAGCCCCCTGATCGCTTGTCTCTCGCCCGCTATAAACCCTCCTACAGCGCGCGTGCACACACTCACACACTTACACACTTACACACACACACACATCACATTCTGTTGCGCCGCCACATACGTTATGCAACCGTTTCATCTACCTCCTCACTCTCCCTCTGTCTTTCTCTCTCTTTCTCTTTGTCTCTTTTTCTCACTCGTTGGGTGGTGCCAAAGGGAGATCACAGGCTGTTTCTACTACATTCTCTTTGACTGCTTGGAACTTAATAGATGTTTTGTTGTCACATTAAGTGAAGGCACATTTTTACAGGTCGAATTTTGCCACTCTTTACTTACAACATACTTAAAATGTTAGTCAAAGGAATATTACATAATCTCATTGTTTAGTTGAATAATGAATAATTGACCAAAGCGTATATGTATATGGCATGAATTATGAAAACAATCCATTAATTTAATGAATTACGTTTTTATAGCATCATATTTTATCTACTGTAAATATGATTTATTTATCCTACATGCTTTATTTTTGTGTTTGTTTTATTTTTACAATTTATTATTTCCCATTTGACCTCCAAACGACAATATCGCAATGTCCCTTGGGATCAGTGAAGTAAACTCCGTTCCATTCCATTCCAATAAAACCTATGACTTTTGGTTTCAGTGAGGCACGGACCAGTTCATTCTCCAGCGTCAGTAAAAGACCACAGGGTTCAGAGTCGCCCAACTCCTTCCTGGACCTGGAGGGTCGACGGCGTTTTACCGTCGGAGACCACGACAAGCTGAGCGTGGTTTACCCCATCGAGGCTCACGTGATACAGCCCAGGATGAGGGAGCGCAACGCTTCACGTGGTCAGTACCATCACAGTTATGACTGCAGGTGCATTGGTTGTAAGCTACAGCTGCATTTGGTAGAAAACTATTTTATATCAAATCTGCTGTGTGACTGTTTTGCATAAAGATTTTTTGTGGTGAGTAAAAATACTGCTTGAATTGTCTTTGAAATCGATTTATCTTTTGTAGGTAAGCCCCGGCCCCTTTCCATGCCAGTTGACACCTGTCTTGGCATGTCAGATCCATACACCAAGCCCTGGTCACAGGGCAGGAAAGGTATTTATGCCAGACACACACACACACACACACACACACCACATTGCCACTATGAAAGTATATCTCTTAATCAAAAACTTGTATTAATTAATATTAGATGATAAATGGATCTGACTTCAAAGGTTGCTTGAGTGTTGAAATAACACTTCTGGTTATATGTGTCACCTTGGATGGATTAGAGGCTGGGTTAGTTATGTTCTGCACAGACTCATCACATTGAACGGTCTGCCAATAGTTGGTGAGCATACCTGCGCAGGTTTCGACACATGAGTTGTGGTTATAGTAAGCAAAAGACCGTAAAAGGAACCCTATCTTTATCGCCCTCCACCCATGTGTACCACCTCTCTAGTCGTAGTTGTCTTGACTGTGGTAATGAAGCCACTCTAATTAGACCAATCCTACTCAGGACAACCCTATAGATACCACCTCTGACTTTTTCTCTGCTCTCAACTCCAGGCGAAGACCTCATGTACAGATACCTGAGTAATGAGAGGATCCCCACCATCGCAGAGGAGGCTCCCTCTGTGGCACCGCCCTACAGACCTGGAGGGGACCGGCACCTTGTCAGAGGAGTGGACCACATCCGGGGGAGCCGCTACTACTCCAACGCTGACCTGCACAACAGCGCCACCATCCCCTACCAGGAAGACCAGGGCAAAAAGACCCCCATTGCCCCCATCTCCAAACGCCCCCCCGCCGAACCCTCGCTACTGGTCAGTTGGATCACCAGACTTAAGCTGTTGACTCATTGATGATTCGCTTCCTGTTCGGGCCTTCCTGTTCCTGTCTTGTCCTTTCTCGGTGCCTTTTTTTATGTCCGACTGTTTTGCCGTTTCCGGGCTCTCTCACACACACCTCTCTCCCCTACCTCCATTACTACCCACCTGATGTCACTACTACTACTACCACTACTACTACTCAACCAAACTGCTTTAGTAGTGTTACTCACCGCGCTTCATCACCCTTTAACCCTCCGTCTACAATCCCCCATGGATAACTTTACATCAACATAGGAACATTGAGTGAAGAGCCTATTACACCAGCCGAAGCTGGGGACCTGTGTTTTGGTCGACAGAAGTACAAAGAGGATATTTGTCTATATTTATTGGCAGACAAGAGGACATATCAGGTTGTGGATATATCAGCCTTATTAGCTGGGTTTGATTGTTTGTATGTTTTAACGTTAAAGCTATTATCATGTTTTAACTTGATAATTTTCTTTTGTCTGATGTTTGATTTTTCACAGTGTTTTAAAAGGCTAGTTTTTATGGTGTGCTTTAGTGTGCTTTTACTATCTTTTTTTTTAGCTTTTAATGTTGTTTTTAGTTATAATATTCACTGCCAAAGGTTGCCTCTTGTTAATGCTGAAATATATGCAAAGCTATCATAATTTGACGGAGTATTGCTGCATTGGTAAATAATGGAAGAGTATATTTCTTGTCACCAGCAAATACACATTGTAATTTTGAAGTGATGCTCTCTTCTCTCTACAGTCCAAACCAGTCTTGCCTGTATTGTTATTGACAGCCCTGTGTTCAGGTTTATACATAGCTGTTTGACACACGTTGTTGGTCCTTTGAAGTAGATGCCTCAGGACTGTTTCTAGTAACAATATGGCCTTCATTTTGTACCCCATTAGTTTAGGAGGCTAAGGATACCTTATCACAACAAGCACAAGAAATAGACTGACACAATTATGAAAAAATTTCATGAAAAGGACACAAATGTACCTTACCTGCCTTGTGAAAAGTTTGAATAGTATTTCATTAAAGGTGCAGTTGATTGCATTGCTTTTGTTTAGTTGTTGATTCATTTATCACTATATCACTAAAGTCATGTTTTCTTTTCATAATTCTCTTGTGCCATGTGACATTTGTCAAATTTAACAGATTTGTTATTGGTGTGTCTAGCCCTTAACCACTATCTATTGGCAAATTACATTGAACTGACCATATAAGTTCAGAAAACGTTTTACCACTTTGGCTGAATTTTCCCTAACTGTGAGTCCCACTCCTTTTACCTTTTGAGAGGATGTCGTCTGTTTTTTAAATATGTGGTGAAAAAGGATAGCCAAGCTCCAGTTACCACCTTCTGTCTTTTCTGGTGGTGCTTCTGTAACTTGAGTTTCCCTACTTCTCCACTTAGATGGACTTTCAGTCCAAGCAGGAGTAGAATTGAAGCAGATGTTTGAAAATAGGATCCAATTGCAAGACATATGCTGCCTTTCACCTTTTTTTTTTTTTAAGTCACAGCTTGTGTTGTGATGGCCAGGTTTGTTGCATTTTCACCAGTAACACTGCAATGGTTGGAACAAGCTTTGCGATGACTTTGACTTTGATCATTCCTACAAGCACTTTTTCTGCATGGATATGAAGATAAAATCCTGTTGAGATCGATTTCCTAAACTTAGCCACACTCCAACTCTCTTTATCTCCTTTTCTCTGTGCATGACTTTGCTGGTTGATATGGGCTTTTCTTTTAACCGGTTTCTCTTTTCCCTTCATCTCCTCTTTAGCTGCTTGCGGTTCTCCACTAATTTGCACATGCTGAAACCCTCTGGCTGGAATAAATACTACCTGTGATCTCTTGAACCCGTAACTAACTTTGCTGGAAGCTAACATGCTACTCTCACATCACAATGATGCACCAAGTAGAGAGACAGAAGGGTTGAATGCATTGTTTCCTTGTTTTTGAATGATGTCTTTGATGGAGAGGAGAAACACTGATGTGTGAAATGACGTGTTCTGTCTTTCACAGTGCTTGTTTCTGTACTGGCAGGCAACAGCTATTATGCCACCTCTGACTAAATGCATCACAACCTGCCAATAGCATTAGAATTGTGCCACTTGAATACATCTGAACCAAACATATACTTCACTTTGGTTTATTTGATTCAGCAAAATGTTTAGTGGTGTGTCAGTGTAACCTTTCAAGTGAACCGTCACCAGAAATTGAACCCGTTGCATTTTATCCTAGGAGGATGGTTCCTTCCACTGCTGTTACAGTAGATTAACACAACCCTCTCTGTATGTCACAGGGGTCTAACTGGCGCTCCAGCAGTGACTTCCTCAACAGGTGGGTGTTCATCGTATCACTCACAAATACACACACTGAGCATGCAGTATGTGAGTATGTGATATGCTGGTAAGGAAAACTAAGACGGGCTAAGTCACTGGGCTTAATGTCATATGATTTTATGACCAGGGAAGATGTGTGATGGAAAACCAAACTTCATCTCACCGTTACTTTTGACAAAAAAGATCCAGAACACCAAACTTAAATCTTAAAATCTCCCCCACACCAACAAACAAACACACGCGTGTATACACACAGACACATCTCTGTTTGTCATGGTATTGATGAGCACTCTCACTCTTCAGAACTTCTATTTGGCTCATACGACAGTACATTTTACAGTTTTGCCAGTTATGCAGACTGATTCAATGTGTGGCCGCTCTCAATCAATCATTAAACATTCAATGCATTATACAATTTGATCAAGAATTTTAGGGGTCATTGAAAAATATATATCTGTGAATAAATGTAATGTTTTTTTGGTCAGTCAATATGAATGTATATTCTCAGTTCACATTCATATTACCAGTCAAACATATTTTACAGGTATGTTTGATAAGCTAAATATATAAATAATTCTGCAAATAAAATTAGTTAACAGAAAGAATGCCTATCTGTTGACAGTCAGAAGTTACTTCCCTGACATTTTAAACTACCGGTTAGAGGTGAAAGTGAAATATTTAGATTGATGAACCAGCGAGGGATAAATATGTACAAAATTGGACAGGCAGTAAAAACAAGCCCCAGCCGGCTAAATGCCCTGGAATGGCAGGGCGAGGCCGTACGTGTGTTTCACTCACACAAATCTGAAGTATTTTAGGTGGTGAGTGCTATCATGTAACCTTTACTTTCTTTAGTATGGTGGCGGTTTGCCTGATATACCATCACTATTCCTGGCTCTCACCTCAAACTCCCCCACAGGATGTTCTTTGTCCAAGCCCAAGTTATAAACAGTATGTTGAAGCCAAAGTTATTTATATCAAAGTAAAGTGGTCTGGATCAGAGCATAGATAAACAGAACGAGTGGCAGTGAATATGTTTAGGCTGCATTGAATACAGTAGTGGTAGAGATTATCAACTAACCACATGTTAGCTCTAAACTTTAATCGTTAACTAGCACACATAGAGTAACTGATCTATTATTGATGGTGAATGTAGTTGATCTCGCTGAAAACCTCTAACTGACATTGTCATTAGTAATTGATCTATGCTCATTTGTCCACAGATACAGCCAGCAACATATTCGATCCTGGTCTTTCTCTCAAGCGGTAAGAAGATTTGCTGTACGACCTTAAACATGATCAAGTTCCCTATATTTAATTGATTGTGTGTCAGGAGTATGGTATTTCTGTGATTTGTATGTTTGTGTGGAAGGGAGAGAGTGATGAAGACAGATAACTAGTTTTCCCTACTTTGCAAAGTAGCACATAAAACTAGTTTTGCCTTGCTTCATCTGTCAGCAGCTGGAAAACCTTAAAAAAAAAAAAAACACGGACAGCAAATCGTTCTATTTCACTCCAGTAGCCCCTATAATTACATAATGTCAAAATAATCTCTAGATTACCTGATACCTGGATGAGGTAACTAACAAAATAGTTCCATCCAGGTCAACTGTGCCTAATGTGAAGGACATTGGTAGGGATATTCTATATCGGACTAGCCTGCCATCACCTTTCTGCAATGGCAGCCAGCCATTAGAAAAAAGATCTGTCACTGCTAGGCTGTGACAGATCTGGGGATATAAGCACAGGCAATCAGAATGCTGAAAGTCACTTTCAGAACACGTTCCTAGCACTTCACAATAAACAGGGAAACAACAGTCATATGCATTCGTACGTATTGGACCAATGTGAAAAGTCTTCATAGCGGCCTGCAACAAAGTTGTTTCATCTGCAATGAAGGTGGACAAGAATCAAAATAGGGTTTGCCTTCATAGGCTGGGTTTACTCTTTTTATTACAACCCTAATGCAGGTCTAGAAACACTGCACACTGCCATTTGGTAATGTCAATCAATCAGTTCCACATACCACACATATACCTCCACAGGGGGTCAGATGGATAGCCAAAGAACCACAACTGACAAGCAGCCAAATCACTAGTGTAAAGATTTCTGGCCTAGGTGACTTATTACTGAGGGAAACAAGAAATCCTTGACCTGCATGTCAACTCCAATCTGGGGTCCTACCCAAAGAGTCTGGGGGGAAATGGGAACTGGCAATTTAGTGGCTATTTACTACAATGTTTTTGTTTCTAGCTGTAAGTGCTCTAAAGGGCAGTGTTTCTGTATGTCTGTCAATTCATGTTTGCCAATTCATGTTTGCGTTGCAGTCAGATGTGTTATGAGTCATTTCTTTCTACTGATCCCTACAATATGCATGGTGGCCATCCATCAACCCAGCATTCAAAGGGAATGTCACTCGATTAGTTCAGTCTAACCTTCACGGGGTGGTGGGCCAATACCCAGGGAACTGGGCAATTTCCTCTGCCAATACCTTACAGCGGGCAGGGTGCCAATACTCACATCTCTTTAATACCCTAGGTGGTGCAGCATAGAACCTGATACCATCTCCACCACACCCCCACCCCCATGCCCAGCATGGGATTCCCAGGTGAAGAATTGCCACTCTGTGCCCGAGAGTGTGTGCTGTGAGACACACACACACACACACACACACACACACACACACACACACACACACACACACACACACACACACACACACACAAAGTTTTATCATGAGCAAGACTCCTGGGGGGATATTTAGCTAAGTGCTGTGACCATTCCCAGCATGGAACATGATGGGAGATTTAGCTCCACAATGGTGTGACCAATCCACATTCCCATGAAGACAACAGGCCATTGGCATGACATTGAGAGATTACCTCACTTCCCTCTTCTCTTTCTACTGCATGCAACGCAAACAGTCCATGGGTTAAATGGTATTTTTAATCACATTATGGCATCAACAAAAGTTTTTTTTTTCAGACATCAGCTTTTTTATTGACTAAGTGTTAAGACTTTTTGTGAATGTGATGTGGGGTGTGGGATGCCAATGAAAGACAAAGGGATAATGAGTGAATGGTTATCATACAATATGTTAGAATAAAGGAAGAAACGGAGGGAAGGACCCACACTTCAAAACAGATGAATGGAACTGTTGTTCTCCGAGCACAGACATAACTTCACAGAAAGCACAGCATTAGATATTCTGCATAGATAGTTGCTTTGGTTCCACACACATTGCAGGTCTGCTTTTGCAATGTGCTCGTGTAGAACCTAATAGCAATGTTATGGCTGCAGCTTTGGCTCCCTACTGAGAGTGAGGTGTTGATAGCATTGCCACAGATTCTCTGCCTGGAAATATATCTCACAGCCTTAAACAGGCCTAGAGGACCCTCTGTCTTTGAAGTGAGAAATACCTTGTTATGATTATTAGTATTATAGTTATTTTATCCAAACTTTCACAACAAATTGTGTATTCTGGAAATGTCTGAATATAAAGATAGAATAGATTAGCAGACTTATTGTTTTGTAGAAAATAGATACAATTATAGACCGTTGGATTCGAAGTGTTTAGACGTATGATGGTATGTGGAGAATTAAGGTAAAGGAACTTGGTGTGTGTGTGTGTGTGTGTGTGTGTGTGTGTGTGTGTGTGTGTGTGTGTGTGTGTGTGTGTGTGTGTGTGTGTGTGTGTGTGTGTGTGTGCGCGCACGTGAACGTGCGTGTGTTGGTGTTTTCGGCTGGAGGGCCATCTTGTGGTCACATGCTGTTACTACGATACATAGTGTAGAATAAATTAGTCGATTTCACAAACACATATTTGCAAGTTATCTCTTGCTAGTTGAGAAAGTTTTTAATAATTTCTAGCTACTAGGGATTTTTTGGAAAGAGACAGCGAATTTACACAAATAATATAAAGCACATCCATTATTTGACCTGAGGTAGGCTGACAAGATGCGCTAAATAAAAGGCTTTGGACAATAAAAAAAATGCACTTCCTGTTAGTCTTGCACAAATAGGACGGCTTGTGATTGTTTGGCAGTTTGCTGTAGCATGATTGCGCAGGTTTTAGAAAACTGTCGGAGTTGTATTTGGGCCAGACTAACCCTTTTGAAATCATGTTGGCAGGTTGGTTTACCCTCACATAATGTGTTGTCTCAATTTACTTATTACATGTAATTCGTATTTGTTGCCCCCTGTTTATCATGTAGGTCTATTAAGTATTAACCCCTACGTTGGCTCGATACAATATCTGATATATCAGCAATCAGATCAATTCTACAATTAAAGCAGGGTGCACTACACTTTTTGTTTTGCAGTTAACTTCTCAGGTTCTAAGGTTGCATGTTGCGGTTATTGTGGTAAGCAACACTGATCTTACCATTCAGATGGCTAAAACCGCCGTGAAACGTGATACCGAGAAAAATTCTATGCATAGGAAATTACTGAGTAATAGCATTCACACAAAACTTAAGAATGCTGACTAATGGTGTCAGTGTTTTAACAGCGAGGGAACTATTTGGCGTCATGCTGTTGTTCAGCGGATTATTGGTTTGAAGAATGTTTTGAAAGGAGCAGGTAATCGGGTTCTATATACATTGGTTACTATATGGGATGACGGGAGTTACATGGCTTTTGTATGTCTAATGATTTAGAACTTGATTCAACAAGATCAACTAGGGCAGGCCTCGTAGCCTGATGTGTAGAACAGACAGCCCGTTGCCTGTGTCAGCTGACGGGTCTTGAAGTCAACTTTCTACTTGGCCAGGTTACTTACACTTGTTAGGGAATCGATGTGTGTGCTTGGGAAATGTTATTTGAGGATATATTGATAAATTGAGTACTATGAGGTTTGTGTAATCTTTTGATGTGTGGGAAATGCATTTTATTATAAATAATAATACAACAAATGTAAAAAATCTAATTAAGATAAGAGGGCCATTTAGATTTTCCGTGCCTATGAACATCTGATTAATGACAGCCAAAATATATTTCTTGTCATTAGTAGGCTAATAAGGAACTTAAACCTTCAGAGGAAGTTTGTGAAAAAATGCTAAGCCCCTGAAACTTGGGTTTCCCAATATGCTGCTGCTTAGGTCACTTTCCGTTTTGGTTAATTTAGTCTGTGACATTTCTTTTACTTTACTAACGTTGTAATACTAAGTGCCTCTTGGAGTTAATTTCGTCTGAAATATAATTGTAAATCATACTTAGGGTATTTTATCAATTTTAAAAAGGTTGTCCTTATTGAAATTTAGACCTGTAGGTGAGTTGTATTTTACATTTAGGGAGTTCTCCCTTTTTTTAAACTCATAGTTTAATCTAAATTGCTCACTGTTTCACAAATGACACTATTTGTTTAAAAAGATTAAATTTGTTCCTTGTGTAATTTCATCATACTTTGCTAAAATTCAGGACAGATAGAAATTGTAACAAAAAAACGAACCATTTTTCTTTCAAAGTAGAAAAACACTACATGAGAATTTCCTCCATGTTTGACATCACTTCCTTACGTGCTCAATGTTTGGTGTTTTAACTTCAGATTCTTCTTCCTCCTATTTTTAGTACGAGCAAAGTATTCAAAATAAACATAAAATACACCTTACAACACATTGTGGGATTTGATTGTATTGACAGTGTGCAATGCTAATTAACTTAAATATTGTCTATTTAACAGGCTGCCTTTCCTATATCCCTGGCCTCTACAATGGCAGCTGATGACTACAACCCTGTAAGTCAAAATGGGCTTGCCAAATAACACAGGACTTTCTATTCTCAAAGCGTTGTTACTTCTGCTTCTCATATCTGCTCTTCATTTGTACTTGAAAAAAATCCAACCAATAAGCTGTTGTGATTTAAGGCATGTACCATTTTACAACAGGGACTAAATGTCATTTGTTTTACCGACTAGTAGGGCGTCTGATTTATTTCAAACAGTCCCATTAGAGAGAAGTGTAACCTCAGGGAGGCAAGGCAGTGCATGCAGGTTGATGAATAGAGATCGGGGCAAACAGAGGCAGATGAGTGTGTTTGTGTGAGAGACAGAGCGAGCAAACGCGAAAGCATGTGACAACTTGGGTGAGAAACAGGATGTTCCAGATAGACTCTTGCTGAACTGTGGTGGCAATCTGGTAGCAGACTAAGAGTCTTCTTCTCTAGTTCAGTTTATAGACATACACAGCCACCCAGCTCCTGTTAAGAGTCCTCTTTAATCATCGTTGTTTTTCTTCTGCTGTTATATCAGGTCTCCCTGAGACAGAAGTCCAGGAAGAAGAGTCGAGGGGGTAAGTTTGGCGTTTTGGTCCTACCTCTAACTGTCTCCATTGGTGTCCTCAGCTGTAATTTGGCCCCAGAGTGGGTGGGTGTCGACTGACGAGAAAATTGGAGTGTAATCTACTGCAGGCTTTGGTTCTAGATGCCATTAGACAATGCTCAGTTAGATATTGTGGCACATACAGCTTTGTGTTGGCACCTGGAGTCACATGCTATGGAAACAGATGGACTGGTTTGATATTGGTTGATGTACTGGAAAACATCTTCAAAGAAGAGTATTTATTTAGGGTAATTGCATTTGACGCAGGTAGGTTAAGTAAGAAAAACGGACCTCTGCATTTTATTTAAATTCTTTGGAAACATTTTACCGGTGGAAGTGGGTGTTTTGAATTGCTTCACATTACTCATTTGATGTACTGTTGTAGCCTCACTGAGTGTGTGGCGGCTAGCTACATGAATTCTGACAGTGTTTTTTGTGTTTGTTCTGCCACTGGCAAGTTGCTTGTATATTTTAATTTTGCCCA
Organism: Aplochiton taeniatus; assembly: GCA_017639675.1. Lineage (NCBI taxonomy): Eukaryota > Metazoa > Chordata > Actinopteri > Galaxiiformes > Galaxiidae > Aplochiton > Aplochiton taeniatus. Next base: position 13,093,919 of record CM030175.1, read on the forward strand.
TAATTTTAATCACCAACCGATTTTAAAGTCTGCTAGTTAGCGTATGTATGTGTGTATGTATGCATGTATGTATGTATGACGTGTGTGTGTGTGGATATTAAGTTTATATGTACTGTGAATGTGATGTTCATGTATAAGTGTCTCTTTGTGTGTCTGTCAGGCCATGTGACAATGAGCAGGAGGAGGATCTCGGTCAAAGAGTTGGGCAAGCCTGACCACCAGGGCTGGCTCTACCGGAAGAAAGAGGGCATGGGCTTCTTGGGCTTCAAATGGAAAAAGTACTGGTTTGTCCTCAAGAAGACTTCTCTCTACTGGTATACAAACCAGCTGGTGAGTTACTCATCACTATTCTATTCTGTAATCATAGCTATGTCAGGCTTTCCTGAGGTATGAATGTTGAAATACAGAGCTTTGATGGTACGTCATATTTCTTTTTTTGCATCAGCCACATTCTGCCACTGCAATGTGAAGGATAGAGCCTGCATGACTAGCTAGTGACTCACAACTCCTATGTTTCCGGGCTTTGTGGGTGAAGACTGGGTCCCTGTTTGTTGTGTGGCCCTAATGGTATTTCAGTTTATTTGAAAGCTGAAGCTGATTTGGGTAGCTCGCTGGCATTAGAGTTTCAATAGCCAAGCCCACGTCTGACAGACCCGAGCAAAAATGACTAGAAATTACCTGAAGTTTTGTACTTATTTGTCATGACATTTTATATTGATTTCTTCAATAACATGGGAATTTAACCAAACTTACCAATGTTTCAGGCTGAAAAAGCAGAGGGTTACATCAACCTGGCTGACTTCATGATTGACAGAGCTATCGAATGCAAGAAAAAATTGTAAGATTTTGTTAATTGTCATAATCTGCAAGGTTTCAAGGGGTGCCTCCTCACCCAGTGGTCAAACCATAGAGAAAGATCATATCTATCTCTTTGGGTAAAGCAATTAGTTGGACTAACAAATTCCAAGTAACTTCCAAGTTGAGTTCATATTACATAGTATAGCACATGGATAATGTAATGTAAAGCAAGGTATATAGAGGACACTCTTGTCATCACTTACAATTTATTGCTAAATGGATTTACTCGGATACGCATTCTTGGCTTCTGTTTTTACTGCACTTCCTGTTTGTTATGTAGGTAGTTAACAAGTGCTTCCTATGTACACGCAGGAAACCCTTAGACTATTGTATGTAGAGCTCACATTTCTAGTCATTGATCCTGGGATGGAGCTTTGATCAGTCTAAACCTTAAAATCCCTTTAGACTCTAAAGGGAACATGCATCTGTTGATCTGTCACTGGACAGAGAGCTGCAAAGGATGACTTCAGCACATGCTTATGTTATCCTGTTAGCTAGTGCTATCACTCTATTGGCATGATGTGCCTTCACTATACATTCTTATTTGTTGTTTTCGCTCCCTCTTGCAGTGCCATCAAAGCCTGTCACCCACAACTCATGATGTTTTACTTTGCTGCCGAGAGTAATGATGACATGAATATGTAAGTCATGTGATACTGTAGCAGATAAAATAAGGGAGGTGCTAAAAAGTGTGAAACACTACGGATACATCAGACCATACATCTTGAAAATAAGAAAACCTGTTCACGAACCATGCTCCATTTGAAGTTGAGTCCGCATTTTAGCTGAAGTCCATTGAACTTTCCTCTGTTTTGTGTTGCAGCTGGTTGAATAAACTTGGACTGGCTTCAATCCAATATGAAGCAACAGAGACCAACAATGCTGCTGGTAAGCACTGTTCATTGTTAGGGAAGATTATTTACAGTCTACTGCTATGTTTTCCTTTAAATTGGCAGGATTCTGTACGTGTGTGTGTACGTGTGTGCCCTCCACCAGAGTGTTACAGTGAAGCCAGTGACCATGAGGAGGCAGAGACCACAGAGGCCCCTCCTCCTCCTTATTGTGAACAGATGAGCCAGGACTCTGTGGACGTGGATTGTTCACCTGCCAGTGTGCATCAGGTTTGTTACCAACAGCCATCCCAGTCTTCAGTGCGGCATCTTTCTTTGTGTAGAAACATTTTCGACCAAAAAAAACTAAGCTGACAATTAAAAATGCTACACTTTGTTGAGAGTTTTTTTAATAATGCTCTTTTAACTGTCTTAAATGATTATAGACTTTTGGAGACCATGTTTGCTGTCATCATAGAGACTTTGATTACCATTGGGACATTTTGAACTGACAATAGGAACTTTGTAGCATTTGTCATTACATGTGTGTAGGTTTGATTGTTGTGTTTTGATTTATTTGGCCAGGGCACTCTCCCTCCACCTTATTCCTCCCTCCCCCCCAGTGAGGCCAACGGCTCCCTGTCCTCGCCCGTCAGCACTATGACCTCACAGAGCTCCGCCTCCTCGCTAACCAAGCACCGGCAGTCCTGGCTGGACCTGGTCTCACAGGCCTCCCCAGTTACAGGGGAAACAACTGTTGTGTGTTCAGTGCAGGTACACACACGTCGACCACCCCAAGAGGAGGAAGTCAAAGAGGAGACCTTATCACTCCTGCAAGAAGTGTCACAGCCCAGAGAAGAGCACCCCACTGCTGAGGGACAGATTCAGGGGGCTCTGTTGGATGTTACGGGTGAAGGTGAGGCTGCCTACTGGGTGACGGGCAAATGGATTTATTTTTATTTTTAAATGAATAAATAATGAAGACTTTTTTAAACACTGGTAAATCCTTAACTAATGTTGTCTGGAATCATGTTCTGGAAAAAGTATGACAACCCACTGGTGTTTTCTTTTCATTTTGGAGAACTACTGTGGTGGATGACTCTTTTCTGATATCGGCGTGCAAGTAGAGCTCAGTTCCTGTTTTGGCTCAAGTAACACCAGGGCTTTGAATTGGCAAACATCCTTGAAATATGTTAAATTGGTTTACCAGCACATCCTGACCTGGTTGGAAATTAGTTTCAGACTGACTGAAATGTCCCAAAACTCTGACAATGATGTGCTCTGTCTTTTTCTTGTGGGTTTCAGTTAGCAAAGCTATACTATTTACTATAGGTGGGACATAAAACCAAAATTGGGCAAAACTGCAGCTGCCATGGTGTTGTGCCGTGGGGTGGCAAATTTAAAACAAAGGCTTTCAATACCTATTGAAAAACGTATCAGCCATAGCTGCTAGTAAAATAAGTATTTTGCAAGAACTGATTAAAATAAAATTTGATCTGTTTTTATACAGTTGGCCATGAAGGCAGCTCAGATGAAATGGAGAGACTGTACATCCACCTGAAACAGGCCAGCCTCTCGCCTATAGGAGACCGTAAGCCTTCTACCAAGAGGGACTTCAGGGCCTCCTTCATAAAGCGCTGCAAAAACCAGACCATAAATGATAAACTTCATGCCATCAGAACCCTTAACAGCACACTAAAGGTAGTGTCACTGGCCTTCGGCTGCTTTTGTCTATATTCCTGTTTGTTGAAAAGGGATTTTTTAATTCTTACCAAATTGAGTTACTACTTTTTTTGTTTCTCTCGCTCTCGCTCATTCTCTCTCTCTCTCTCTCTCTCTCTCTCTCTCTCGATTGACCTAGGCTAAAGAGGCAGACTTGCTGACAATCGAGCAGGTGCTGTCGAATCCTGAACTCAACTCGGACAAATTTAGAGAGTGGAAGGAGGCCAACACATCTCTTCTACAGGAGATCTGTCTCTGCCATGGCCAGCAGGGAGCAGCAGAGCAACATGCAGCAGCTGTTGCTGCACCAGTGGTGGAGACCAGTTTATAAAGACTTGTGTATGTCCAGATTTTTTATGACAAGCCACTATCTGCTTAGAATGAGTAAAAAAACAAACTTCTCATACACATCAAGCAAAGACACGCTCATAAACATGCACACCCCTAATAGCCTTTCAACCAATACAAATGAAAGGTGCGTAACAGTAAATAATGAAGTCAGTTTTGCTATGTTAGTACTAAAAGGTTGAGAGTACCTAAAAGAAATGTGGGGAGTACCAGTGTTAAGGGGTTACTTAAGTGTGCTTTTAGTAGTTTTTTTTATTGTTAATCTTTTTTTAAACACAGTTGTGTATGTTTTGTTTTATCTGCTTGTAAAGTTTTTACTCTAGATTGTTTTAAGTTATCAAACATTTTAGTAAAATACACCTTTTTTTGCCATGCATTATTGCAACGCGTTTTCTTTCTTTAACATGATCAGAAATAAACAAGACTGCAACTGGTTTTATTTTCACATAAGCGCTAAGAACTATTCCTTTATTATAGTGGTCATCAGCCAATAACGCTAAGGATGATTACAGTAGGCCTATAACCTGTATTTTTAAGATTGGTAATTCAAGTTCAATGAACATTGTTGTTTTGCCATTCTTTGCCCCTTTTCCACATTCTCTTCAACATGGGGCCCGCAATTATTTGAATATTGGATGTTTTAGCTGTGCTGTTTTAAGGAGGTCTACAACGTTTTGTAAATAGAAATTGTACATATGTAGTGTGTAGACCTACAGGTTTATTGTTGTCAAATCCAGTGGGTCTGTTTGGAGAATAATAAAGACTAAGTTCCAAACCATACATTTAATATTTATTTAATTGGATGGAAGCTTTAAGTGGACCGTTGTTAATTTTCAAGAAATTATATATATATATATATATATATATATATATATATATATATATATATATATATATATATAAAGTTGCAGCTGTTTCTTGCATCTGTATCTTTGCAGTTTTGTCCACGTGGCGTCGCCCCTTGCCCTTGCAACTAACAAAGCAGTGCAGTACCTGCCATCGCCACATGGGCTCGCTTGTCTGGGTAATGTTTGTATTGAATTTGGTCGGGATTGTGCGCCATATTGGCAATCTTCTCCATCTCACCAAAGCCTGAGCATGCATGCTTCAAGCCGGTTGTTGAGGAGAACGAAATAAATCTTCAGAGTCAACTAACTAGCAAATTCGGGCCGAAATACGCGATCATGGAGGCCGTCAAATCATTTAACGGCGAGGTTTGTTTGAATTATCCCTTTTTTTGAGTACAGACGTGAAGAACTGCTCTCCCTTCCCCAGAAAAGGCCAGAATAGTGCAGTGAAGCAGATGGCACAGGCCGCAGCAGCTACCTCATCTTGTTGTCATTCTAAAACTAGTTTTGATTTCAATATTTATTTGAAAGCCTTTTCATTAACTTAATATCGTCTGCTTGCATGTGTAGTAACAGTTGCTAACATAACATTACGCGATGCTAGCCAAATATTCATGTAATTGGCTACTTAGTTAACGCTAGTTGCTAACGTTAGCCAACTAGCTAACATTGTTGTTTATAACGGTTATCTTTGCTAAAGCAACAACTTATTTTTCATGACCATAATTAGCTAAAAGCATATGTTATTAGCCTACAATCGAGGTTTTCCCTCTCGATAGCTTATCATTATAGCCTCCCTTTGCTATGAAGCCATCCAACAATGTTAATGCACCACTTAACGTACAGGCCTGTCAGAGATGGTAATGTCAGGCGAGTTTCTTAACAATAAAATACACAAAGATTTATCAGTTAGCTAATATTCTAACATCATTTTAAGGCCTGGCAAGTCAATTGATTGATTGAGATATCGCGTGGGTGCTGGCCAGCATACATTTTCTATACGTGTTTTGCATTGAGAAATGTTTAGCTATGGCGGGCTGGTAGTGGCCAAGTATTTATAATTAACGTTATATCTAAGTAATCTAATGCATTGCTGCAAGCGAAAATGTGTATTTCACGTGATCGTGGAATTCCTGACAATCCTTATCAAACCTCCTCTAACTAGTCAAGTATTTCCCCTTACTATCAGTGCTTTCCTTCCCATATTTACATGATCAGAACTAAGGCTATGTCCTTGAAACTACTACAGGGACCAAAACCCTAGTTAAGAGTTTGGTCAGCTGAGACCATATTTCTTTTTAAAACGGAGCAATATGAGTATCCATCGTTTTTTATCATTTTAAATGCTATTTCATATAATTTGCCATTTCTCCACATTCTTCTGACAGGTAACAATTACTAGTGTAAGGTACATTGTAACACTATAGTACTGTGTTTTTGCAACACTTAATTCAGACACAATTTTCTTGTGCCTTCCCTCCTCCCAGCTGTACTCTCTGAATGAGTACAAGCCTCCCATCTCCAAGGCCAAGATGACCCAGATAACCAAGTCAGCAATAAAAGCTATTAAAGTAAGTATTAGATGTAAGAAAAAGTCAGGTAAAATGAAAAAAAGAAGGTAAACAATGCATGTGAAGGTAGCTTCTCCCTTATCTGCATGACTTTGTTATTTAATGTATTTATTACAAGTTAACCTACCAAGTCTCTTTTCTATTAGTGCCTTGTTTAAAAGGCAGGTAATTACAAAACATACATTCATCACAAAAAAAGAGAAATGAAGAAAGACAAGTAAAATTCAAACAAATAATAAACTTTTTTTACGATGTTTACAAGAGATAAAACCTTTTTAAGATTAAACCCAAACAACGTTTACAAATGCCATTGACTCAAAACAGTAAGTTTAAATAAATCTTTACGTGATGTCATTATGTTGTTTCTTGTATAAAATGGAATTATACTTTCTCTCCTATATACTGTTAGTTAACCTTAGTATAAGCTACACAAGTGTTAATGTGCGTAGTGAAATGAAAATTGTAGACACTAAATGGTAATGTCGACAACTTTGACCCTTAATGTGAACACGGAGCAAAGTAAAAGGGCAGGGTGTAAAAAAAGTACTAGCACTTGGATAGCACATCTCAGTAGTTTTCCTCTGATATAAAGGTTAAAGAGAAACTCCTTAGAGAAAGAGGGCACTGCTCGTCTCAGCAGTATCTTTGTATTTGATCACCAGTTTGGTATATTTGTGACATTAATAAAATAAGTCGCGTTAAATGAGTCACAGGTGGAACGAGAAAATCTCTTGGAAATTCTAAGATTCTAGTTGCAATGTAAATAATACATCTTTAATTTCTTTCATGTATTTGCGATTTACAGAGCAAGGTTCATTTTTCATTACTTTGTTCAATATTGAGTGTCTATGCCAAACCTATGGCTTAAAGATAAGAAAGTCTGAAGAAGTGTTTCTGACTAGAAGGACTCACTGGACAGAAACCCATCTGCTTATTCTTGCATCATCCCATATCTTTATTTGCCTATTTCCTTTCAACAGGACACTAGTTTGACACAGTCTTACTTGTAGTCTATCTGTGGTATGCTAATTAACATTCAGAAATATATTGGGTACTGTTTACAGTCTTTGTAGCCTGACCCCCAACTTGCCCACTTCAAAGGAGACAGTTCTAACTAGTTGTATTATAGTAACTGGAAATACTATCCTTGCGTCATATCACATATTTTTGGTAGCTTGTGTCACAAATTCTCTATAGCAGAAGTGTGCAGCACTGTTATTTATGTCGATAGCTTACTATTCAAATTAAAAAACGGACTTAAAAGTATATAGTTTAAAATGTTCTGTACCTTCACCTATAATACAATAAGTCTCATGAACACGTAGTTGGTTTTAATGCAGTTAGCAGCTTCTCTTTCATACAAAGCAAGTACCACTGCCTGTTTTAAAGGTTGTCGTAGACAGATTCAAACAGTCTTGTACTATTAGCTGTGTTGCCGGCATCCATGGGTCATTTCTAAAGCCAGTTGCCGACTCAGTGTTGGTAGGGTTAGTACTTCTATCCTAGTTGACAAAGCACAAAAGAAGTAGATACAACCAAAACATTACTTGGTACGAACCAAACTGAATTATTTAAAGCATAACTCAATCTCAAGATTTATGAGCATGCAGACAGGGTAAAACATGCTGCTTTTGTCAGCACACGTCTCACCCAAAGCTTTACTTTGATAGTGTGTCTGTGCACTCTTTGAAGATGCAGACCTGACATGAGGCTGTGTATAGCTTTCTGAATTAAAGGAGAAAAAGCTCACAACCTTGTTGGCTGTTTCATGATGGAGAAGATGGGAGCAAATCTTCTCTAAAGATGCATGTGGATAGTTAGGAATAAGTATTCTGTTCATGATATTTACTACAATTTATTTGAACAGATTGTAAAAATATGTCTTTTTAAACCAGCTCTTCTTTTCGTTCGTCAAAATCGTTTTAAAATTCAAGTTTAAATTGGTTGAATACGTTTTTATTTATTTATTGTGAAAAGGCTTACTCGTAAACAAATACATCTTCTTAAAGTAAAATGCGGTGGTGCAACCTTCGGTTTTCAAAATGCCTAAAAGCAGAAATCATAGACATCTACACTTTATTAGGCATTTATTTTGTGTAGATCGAGCTGTGCATGTTTTGTTATAAAGTATCTAATCAGCTGTTTATCTAGTTTTACGCAGATTTTGACTTAGTACAATTTATTAGATTTTAAGCAGTCATTTCTGAATTCCTTTTGGTTGGAGATGGACAAAGACATTATAATTATGAAGAACTTCAGCCAGTTATACCAATATTTGAATCAATTCCACTTGGTTAATAATGTCATATAATTCATTCAGGTACTTATCAGCCTGCTAAAAGTTGAGTAATCCTGAGCTCACTTGGTATTTATTGTTTATGTTATGATCCATACTTAAACATCGGTATAATACATTTAGCCTTTTTGACATTAGCCTTTTAAACAGACTCTAGCTCACTACAGCCCCTTGGTTGTTTCTTTAATTCTTTCTCTGTATTATCATTCCACCTGGTGAAAATACTACGTACTGAGCACTATTTGACTCGTTTTAGGCCATTTTGAACTGGATAAATCGTATCTACACTTCATAATGTATGATACTTTTAGCCCACGACCAGGGGTATCATTTGTTTCAGAACGCCCATGTCCTCTTGCTGTAATTTCTGAAGAAATTACTGGAATGTTGATGTTGCTGTGCCTTTGTGCTGCTTGTGAATAACACCTCTTTCCCCTTCCCTCAGCAGCTCTCCCAGCTCCCCCAAAGCACTGAAAGTGAAGCAGGAGGATGGGGTGGAGAGAGTAACAGGGAGATAAGAGAACCTCTAACCAGCTTAGGTAGGAGTATGGGTTGTTTCACAAGGAAGATGGACCAAGTAAATCCATCATTGAAACTGATTGCTCCCACATACAGAGAGAAAGGGTGCTGCAGATTCTGGTAGCTCATGTGGCTACTGGTTTTGTCATCTTTGGCTAACATTGATTGTTGATAGGTCACTGGCTATTTGTCAGTGTCCTGATGAAGGTTGATTTTTAAGGTGCATTACTGCTCTGAAACAGTTGTCTTGAGCTAATTATCCTGTTCACCTTTCAAATCCTTCCTAAGAGAGCTAGTGTAATGCCATGTTAGCAAAGGCAGGTAACCTCTAACCAGACCTGCTTGTTTAGTGTTGGTGCTAGTGAAGGCTCAGCCAATTAGGGATATTGTTACTGGCATGCTTGATTGCATATGGCAGGGTTCCTATGCAGTATGGAAAAGTATGGAATTTGATTTGAGTAATTTCCAGGTCTGGATAATTATGGAAAAAAGAAAAGAAAGTATGGAAAATATTTGTTTCCAGACAATTGCCCCTATTTTGTTTCCTAAAATATAAACTTGAGAATTTCAAAAAATGTCCGTCCTTGCATATATGCGGCGAAAATCCTTGAATCGTTTTTTCCTTGCGGGCTACAATATTGCTTGCCCGAGCAGAGATATTATTATTTGCACAGTGCAATTTGTGAAATATCCAGTGGGGGGGGGATACAATTCTGACATCACGATGGCAAGCATAAATATAGCTGGACAGTGTAACATAATGTAAACAGTTAAGATAATAATCAAGTCAGTAGCGAATCGTGACTCATAAGCCTTAGCATAGGCGGCGGGTGAGACTGGGGATTGGGAAGGCTAATATTTGATCAACTATCATACTTGTTGATGACCACGGAGGACAACATGATTATGTTCATAAGAGTATATCTGGGCTGACCGCAAACAATAGGCTGACGCGCAGCGCAACTAATGCAACACAGTAACATTATGGGCCGAATACTGGATGATACTTCAGCAACTGTCAGACGTGTTTGAATGGCCACGGAGCAGGGATGTAGGTCCTTCCGGGAGTGTAATTCAGTGCGGTACTGCAGAAAAGTGGCCAGTAATTTTAACCCTAATACAGTTTGGGGGGTTCGGGAGTTTGCCCAAACTTCCCGATGGCCAATCAGCCCCTGTTAAGGAGACCAAAGTGTTCACAACAGCACAGCTTGGTCCTCTGACCCCCCCTTCCCTTGTCAGGGGAAAAAAAACGAACTACCAGCCTAGCTTACTGTGTCCTCTCCTATATTAGCCAAGTGCAAAAGTTAACAGCCTTAGAAATGTAACGAGGAAGCACTGATGTGACATCGGGGCAGGCATGCAAAATGAATGACAGACCCCCCCCCCCCCCTACTACAACACCAACATCATGACAGCCCAAGCAATAACAAGCGATATCATTACAATATTAGATTGGCACAGCAGCCTATTCAATAAATAGGCTATGTGCACAAATGAAGGCCTACATGCCGAATCGCTGAGTTGATACAATTCCAGATTAACCAGTAATTCTGCATAAAGGACCGTTTTCTCAAATAATCCTTACATAATAATGTAACCCCGTCAGGGATGGATATTTACAGCACAATGCCAGGCACAGGAAAACCAGAGCCAGGGAAATCCCCCCGTCAAATCACACTCGGATTATTTGACAACATAATAGCATACATATTCGGAATGTAACACATGGGAATGGTTGGATTTGAAAACCATTTATTTACATAATAAATATCTAGCTATTTGCACTCATGTCAAATATGGTCTGACAATCTACCGAGGAGTATACAAATTTGCGTCTAGAAAAGTATGGAATTTTGAAATGGAAAATGTGTAGGAACCCTGATATGGCTTTTGATGTCAGGATGCAGCATGTAGACAAGTTTCCATCTTTGTGTAGAAGTTGACTTCTGTCTAGGGGTATTTGAGTTGATATGGTGAAACTGAAACTCTGCCGTACACATTGCACTTGCACATGCAATAAAAATGATCCATTAGAATGCACATTGCAGCTGTATAAATTTGCCACTCACTGAAGCTAGTGACGGAATTATTTAGACCAGTTGGAGTAATCCAAGATCTTTTGAAGGAGTAAATGAGTCGCCAAGTGTCTTATTGGGTTGTTGCTTTTTATTTAGTAAGAAAAGAATATCCCCTTTGTAGCTTGTATTGAAGTAGCTTGAGTAAAATTGATTTGTTCCAGTATAGTTATGTGTTTAGTTTAGGGTTTTCAGTTGGTTGTGTTCGGGTCCATTATTGAATGTCGTCAGTCAGCATATTATATTGTGAGCCAAGCAGACACTGAAGTTCAAAAGCAAAGTAATTATTCTGGACAAATGGAATTATGATGACAGCACAACAGCAATGACCACCAGCAAACAGGACAGCCACTGGTAGACGGCTACTTCTAGGTTTTTAAGGGTCAGAGTCTGCCTCGGTAAACAACCAAAAGGGAATGGCATTGCACGCTAGGCATACAGTGTAGGTCAAACCTTTTGAACTTATGCAGATATACTGGCTCCAATCATGGTGCATAATGCATATACTACAAAATGTATTTAGACTTTCTTTTATTTGCCCTATTGATAGTGTTATTTTGGGTAATTTATTACTTCTAGGGGTCAGATGTCATCCAGAGAAGTTTAGTATATGGCCTAATTTGTTAGACTTTTCACCGAATCTACTAACTTCCACTTTAGACTTGTCACTGAATTCCTTAATCAGCCAAACCTGACATTCTGCTTTCGGTTTAGTGGAGGACTAGCTTTGTAGGCTACCTCTACATTTCCTCAAACCTATACTTAGAGAATAGGCCATTAAGAACAGGAACCTGTCCTCTAATCATTTGGTTGCTATCGCCAACATACAAAGGAGTGAAGCCGATTTGCAGACACCTGGGCTGATTAGCTTTGTTCTCTAAGCTATTCAAAATGTCTAGTCATTGAATTAGCCTGATGGGAAAAGTCAACCAAATGCTTTTTTGCAGCACAAGCCTAACAAATGAAACCTGTTGAAGTAGGTATAAAGCAAAAGCAAACTAGCAGTTAGAATACAGTTTGCATGAACAATGAGATTCTCTTCTTTTGCAAGTGCAGTCAGATTTTTGTTAGCTGGTCCTTGGTTGGTACAGCCAGTGGGATTAGAACACATCATTAGAATGGCTACTTAACAATCAGTGTTCAGGCTGACAACTGTTTTGAAACAGTATTTTTTTACTGAAATTATTGAATCAATTCACACCTTTCTTGCAAAAGGGGTTAATTCATGTAGTTTTACAAAAGAGCCATTTTTTATTTGCCCAATAAACCACCAGAATACTCAACTATTAACTGGTCTTTTTCTCATTGCCTTGGTAGTCAAGTAGCCTATTAATATGGCCAGGGCTCCAGACTGCCACCAATTTGTTGGCATTTGCCACCATACATTTATCCAGTGCCACAAAAAAAAAGAATATTGGTTTGTTTGTGTATTTATTATTAATAATGTGTAAATCATATAGTCATATTTTGGTCAAACAGTTGGCCAATTTTGTTTTCTTATTTATTATCCTCCTTTGAACTACCCACTGGCGGCATTTCTTTCTTGTCTCTCATGCTGTATACTGTACTATGACGGCCTTCTCCTGCACTAACTAACAACCTAGAGCGTTCAGGTTGTGGGTCATCATTGCCAGTCACAAAACATTAAGAATAATGAAGTGTATCAACACTTTTTTCATATAGAAAGGTGTCCCACCATTAGTTATTGAGCTACTGCCACTAACTGAAAATCTTGGTGGCAGCACTACCACCATTGTAGAATGTTAGTCTGGAGCCCAGATGACCCTGAGACCATTAGGTGTTCATCGTATTAAACCCAATGAGTAAGAAAGCATCAAATATTGTTTTGAAGTTGCGTTTTAAGGTGGCATGTGTGTATTCCTGGCACCTGGAATACGGTATTGTCTAAGGAATGTGGAATAGTGCCAAGCACCTTGACCAAGTAGCTAGAATCTCTGTTGAATAGACATCATCATCCGCTTCTTCCTCGTTGTTCATTGCCGATGCTAGGTCAGTGGCTGGAGTGTTTAGCAATTCATCCCTGAACGCCTGCAGGGATAAAGATAGAGCAGGGATTTCACACAGCTTATTAAATCGTTTTTGTTGTTATATTATATTTTAGAAGGTGCCCACTTGGAAACCCCAATTACATCTGCTCTCAACCCAAATCCTTTCTAAATATTTGTTTTTAGAGTACTCAACGTGGATTTAAGGCATAATGGGTAATTTAACACCATATCCTCTGTATTATTATACACTGTGTACACCGTGAAATGCATAGCTCCACTGTACAGTGAAATGCATAAAACCAAATCATCTGCCAAAGTTAGCAGGAATTAGGATTGTGTGATGAAGGAAAATGAATCATGTCTAATCATTAGCTATATTCTAATCCTATTAACGAAATGTTCACTTTAAGGAAACATCTAAACTTTTGTCAACATAGATTTTACAAAATAAACAGCAACCAACTGAACTTGTTGGCTTAGGTAAAATATTGAAACTCCTGCGTTCGAGTTGTAAACATGATTGGGTGCAGCACGCTCAGTCAGTGTGTCAGTTTGTTGCTTTTGGGATTGTTTTGAAATATTGACTGGATAGTGTGAAAGTGTGGGGTTTTGACGATTGTAGACTTTATATGTGTCACGTTAAATTGATTTCTTCTAAATGAGATTTTAGCTTTTAATTTTTAAATCAAACTTGAATTAATGGTACTGTACTACAATGTTCTGGTACTTCAGCAAAAATACTACCGGTCTTTCATAGCGCTGCGATATTGTCACATCTAGGCAAATTAACTTTCAGTGACTTAAATCCCTTGTTATTCCTGTCTGGCCTCTCCTACTATGCTGGCCCTCTGTTGCATTGCCTACTGATACGAACTTACAAAATAGGCACAGACAAAACTGCCCAAAGTTATTGTTAAAAAGGCCTAAGCTACTCTGCCTAGTTGCCACCACCGACAGCTTTGTGAGATGGGACTGTGTTTGGGTTGTCTACTGTATTTATTGATCAATTGTCAACTCGGATGGTCGGAAATGCTTGGCTGGGGCTAATGTCGATTCTGCTTAGTCTAAGCGTTACATTGCCTCAATGAGAGATCTGTGATTGGACTGAAGACACACAAGCTGTCATTGCAATTCTTAATGTTCATGTCCCTTCATACACATTCTGTTAGTTAACATGTTTAGCATCTTTGGAAAGTCTGTATTTAGATATGGAGTCATCTGTAACGATACTGGTCCCTATTGACTCCGTAAATCCCCCATGTCAACCTCCTACACCTATTGCCTACTTTATTCCTCTTTTCTCAGCCTTCAGGGTAGTCCTCTTCCCTTATGAGAACTCTTTGTTTTGTTTTTTGGACCTTATTAGTAGGCTCCAAACTTTACATGCTTTTAACCCTTTGGTGGGCATTTAAGGTTTCTGTCCAGTCCAATTTAACACTACCCCAAATTAACTTGTATTGTAAAGGTAGGCATAGTGTATAGAACAATGGGTCTCCAAACTGCCCCAACACTATCTATCATATTCTTATGGTAGACATTATGCTAGATCAGGAGTGGGGAACACACTGCCTGCCCGTCCCGTTGCTCAATTTCATGCTGCACGATTTCAAAAAAATAACTTGTATCATCAGTGCTAAACCTTTGCTTTGGATAAAAGCTAAGATACTATAATAATAATGATGATATTAACCAACATAATATTAGTTAGTTGATGGTGGAGCGGTTGATTGCATTTTTGCATTGTCATTGTGTTCATTTCCATATCTTGTGCGCGTCACTCAGTCGTCCTTAGTGTATCAGGTGGTTCACATGTTATTCCAACCTTGTGTGTTTACTTGTTAAAATGGTTACTGCAAACAAAAGGAGGAAAAGGATACGGAGGGTTGGGTCTTTAATGAGAAATGATGATGAGCAATTATCTTGGCAAACTGAATCAAATCTTGGGTGCCTGATTTGTGGAGAAGGAGTCTCAATCTAGAAACACACTATACCATGATGCACTTATTATATGAAGAATTTCAAGGAAGAGCGTGAGCGCACACAATTAAAGCACTTGAAATTTAACATTTCTGTTTTCTCTCAGACGTATATTTTTATGTGTATGTGGCCCGCGTCTGATTTTGTGTGTGCCTGTTATCTGAAAAAGAGACCCCTGCACTAAACATTTGGTAGTTATAAAGGCAATGCTTGATGAATGATGGGTATCGCTTTAAATATAGCATATGTAAATAGAAATAAAAAATATATTGTGCACTATAAAAAATAATTTGGCTATTTTAGCCACACCGAGCCCCCAGTTTAAACCTGCCGCGGGATCTCTAGCTCGTTAAAATCTAAGCTATGCTGACAGGTATCTGCAGTATGGAAGATTTTAGGAAGTTGAGTCAAACCTGGTAAAAATGTGGGATATCTCTTAGAAATGTTAGGTGAAATCGATCGAAAATGTGTACTCTGGCATAAAGAACATACATACATACATACATACATACATAAATATTATAAATCGTGCAATATTTGGAGTCTCCTCCACTTTAGGTGCTGGAAAAAATGTAGTGCCCCGTTGCCGGTCAGTCCTAAGAAGAAACCTCTGCGCTATATTCTGAATGGTGTGAGGGAATTTTTGAGGATTGGGTTTAGATGAAATCCATATGAAGAAGGCAACAAAGGTCTTAAAGTCTTACACCCTATTAAGCCCAGATGTAGACTGAGCACATGAAGAAGGGGATACAAATTGGGGAAATTGTCAGATCCAGATATTTTGATAAGTAGATAATGCTATCCCTGCCTCAGTAGAACATAACGGCGTCATTAAGACTTTTTTCAAGTATTTTTTAAGGGGTCTGTCAAGTTTTCCTGTAAGCTCTCACTATCAAGCTCAAGTCTAAGGTGATGGGCTATAAGTTACAGTTGAGGGTATTTAAACCGTAATTTTTGGTCCCTTTTTTCTTATTTGGTCCTTTTGGAGGGTTTCTAAATTTCCAAATAACACACTGATTACATATGTACATGATTTGGGCAAATTTTTTGCATTCGTATTTTCTTAACTGTACTTTCAGATATACATAATTCCATCACTCATTATGCAGATACAATATCATTTGATTATTGTAGTCTACAATAATCTTAAATGGTCCTATTTGAAGTCAAGCTCATAAGTACAATCAAAAAAAGTCTTAAAGTTGTATTTCTATAGCCTTGATAGCCAGTTATTCAACATACCTTTTTGTATTGTGTAAATGAGAAATATCCTGGTGTAATATGAAGAATTTTTAGGATATGTGCAATCTAAGTCAAGTTCCCATTAAAAATATTCAAACTCCGTGAATATGCCTGGCTTTGAAGTGCCACAGTGTAAAATGTGTTTTCCTCTGCTTAAAAGAAATGTTCTCTTGTGTCTAGCAGGGTTTATTTAGCTTTTAGTATTGGCTTTGAATTGAAAAACAAAATGTCAAATCGTATACACATCTCTTTACACAGAGTTGATGATAAACAGTGCACATATTGAGCAGCCTAAGCCAAACAACTTCTGTGGGTTTCACCTTTGCTTACCTGGGCTGGCTGACTATAGTTTTAGGAATTACCAGCACTCTGTATTTAGAATGCATACAAGCATTCAAATGTTGTGACCACAGCTACACAGACTGTTTCTTTCCTCAATCAGTGAAAAGTTGCAAAGTAGTAGTATGTTGTGTAGTTCCTTTGCGCAGCATAGAATGTTGTATAAAGTTGTTGTAACAATCAGGGGATCAATGGCAACTTGAAATATATTCTTTGACTGTAGTCCTATGGTCCTCTCAGTTGTGTTTTTTGGGCCTGGTCTCGTATTTTAAATCATACACAGAAAACAGTTGCATGCTTAGCTCTCCTTAATGGGATGTTTATGTTGACATCACCATTTTAGCAGAAATACC
This sequence comes from Aplochiton taeniatus, assembly GCA_017639675.1. Taxonomy (NCBI): domain Eukaryota; kingdom Metazoa; phylum Chordata; class Actinopteri; order Galaxiiformes; family Galaxiidae; genus Aplochiton; species Aplochiton taeniatus. The sequence goes on from CM030175.1 coordinate 13,110,906, forward strand.
TATCAAACCTTGATGAAGGCTATTTGCTGAAACAGTGAAACTGAGTGTGCAATAATTTTTCTATCTGTGATTTGAGGGAGATATCATCTCCATTTTTTTTGTGTGTGTATTATTCACAAAGACCATGTCTTGTTACTTTGTTCCCTTGCTTCACTATCAGTGCTCTATCAGGGGTACTTTCTAAGACACATAACAAAGAATGTGCTCTCACTGTGAATTGAGGGGTTAATCCTTGCATTTTGAACATGTTTTGTTCAAAAGAAAAGTAAACAATCCTTAGTATTCTTAAGGCAATGCCTTAGGTGCTACACTGTGCTTATGATCTGATTGAAAACCGTCTGCTACTGTTAATATCTAAGCTATCTGTTGGCTCCATCTAGTGGCAGTTAAGGCAAAGGTTTAAGACTAATGTTAAGTTGCCACCATGAGAATCTCCAACTCAAATGACAACTTACTAAGGCTCTCGTGTAGTCATTATATTGTGCTCAGCTTTACTCTTATCAAGTCCACAAGTTTAGTTTGAATCCATTTTTGCACTTTTTTAATACAGTCAAATTCCAATTCGCACAACGGATGTCATGTCGGTAAATATTAGGTGTGTAACTGTTCACCAAATTCTTCTTTTAGGTAGCGGTTTGATAACTTGCTGCTACAATGTAAAACGCTTAATTCACAAATTGATTCAAAAGAAAAGTCACTGTTTAATTCGTTATTATAACTTTGAATAGTTGTTCAGTACTCATGGATGGAAACAATTAGGCTATACTTAGCCTCGATTCCCACTTTCTACACATTGACTGTCAAACGTCCTCAAGCTTTCAAACCAAAGTTCGTAAGAAGGCGGTGGGGATGAGCAACTTGTTACTATTCCAAAAGAACCAGTTATGTATTGAAATGGGTGGAGGTTCAAAGACTGAGTTGTGTTACTGCCTAGGTGCTCTCCCATATAGAGAGCATAAGTCCCCCCCCCCTTCCGTTTGACTACCATGGGTCCTTATTTTGACGTTAATAAGAATGAATTAAACACGTGCCTTCTGATTGGGAAGGCACTAGCTGAGCCAAGAATCGTATGGAAAGTCTCCAGATCTCCAGTTCAGTTTGAAAGAACGAGATTTGGCCTCACCTAATGAGGCTATTTTGGTTTAATCTGGGAACCGTTACTTTTGACTATATTAGGCTGTCTACTTGACTAATAAACTAATTGAGCATGAGTAGTAGTAGTAGTGTACACAAATTAGTTCATCGATTCTTGTCCTGCTAGGGTAAGTGTTGGCTAGGTCATTTCTTAAGATATAAACTTGTATAGTATTTATGAGCTCACCTAACGCTCAGCCACATCGCAATCCTTTTTTCATTGGCTCATGTTTTCCTTGTCTTCTCTGGCATCATTCCTTTGACTAATATTCTCAAACTAGACGTTATGTGTATAGCTACTTTACATAGGCATCTGTCAATGATAATGTAATTTAATATTTTACTCCTAGAGGTAATCTAAGACTTAATATGTTGCTCTTCACAGCTTTTTTCTTGAGACCTAGATTCTGAGATTATTTAGCCTACTTTAAGTTGCAGAAATGGCAGTGTGGAAACTTAACTATGTCAGAAGGTGGCTTTTAAAGTCCCCCTCCAATCACTTTATAAAATGTTCTGCTTATTCGTATAAATCATGTCTGGCGTGTGGTATGTTTTTTTTCCTGCAAAATATGTTAAATGTCTTTATATGTAATCTTCTCCTTCTGCCTCATTGAAAATGCCTGTATCTGAGTTGCCCCGCCCCCCTCTATACAAATACCCGGCCAGCCCCCACCCCCTCCTCTGCCGCCGCGCAGACTTGCTCACCATTGAACCCCCCAAACCCACCCCCCCTTGACCGAAATTGGTTACTTAATAATATGGGACGTCACAAATCTAGCTTGTCTGAACTCGTCTGTTTGAGACTGTCCTTGGTGCACTGCATTTTCAAAGCATGGCTCAGCCATGGCTTTGGCTGCTTATTTTGCTCACACCACAATGAATCACACCACAAAGACATGTGAACAACGTTCAAAACTTGACTTTTAATGGGTGGGGGACTTTAAGGGAATACCAATACAAAAGCTGAAACGCTCACAATTGATTATTGATTCTTTTTGAGTTAGCATGTTTACAGTTGACAATAAAAAAACAACAACTACTAATCAGTAATGTTTCACTGTACACAGTGCTTTGCCAGCCTCAACGCTTATGTGCATTGGCAGTTAGCTTTTGATCAACTTTGTCCCATTAAACATGGACCATAGATTTTCTTTTTTCTTGGGACAGGCCATTAACAAGCAGATGCTACTGACCTCAACCTTCATACTTGCCCTGTCGTTTCTTGAAACTGTCTTTAGGGGAATAGCTGTATTTCAACGTCTATTCTTGTCTCCCTTTCTTATAGTTTTACAAGCATGTTGTCCAGAGCGTGGAGAAATTTGTGCAGAAAGTAAGTAACTGTTAGACACTGGCAGGTTCAGATTTTCATTTTCAGATGGAAAAAGCCTTTAGTGAGATCCCTGTATTGCCAGTGTAATTGGCCCATTATGCCACTTAATTTCCAGTTACTTTTTTTGACTACCCAAAGAAAGAAAGCTAGCTACCTTCAATCAATCCAAGGATGTAGTTCTTTGAACCTCGAGAAAGCTGCCTGTTACTTAAATATTGTCTTTCTTTTTGCATGGACAGTGCAAGCCAGAATACAAGGTCCCAGGGCTGTATGTCATGGACTCCATTGTCAGGCAGTCACGGCACCAGTTTGGCCAGGATAAGGATGTGTTCGCCCCGCGCTTCAGCAAGAACATCATCTCAACCTTCCAGCACTTGTACCGCTGCCCTTCAGATGACAAGGTGAGCCTTTAGCCAAGACTACCAAGACCTGTTTACCATTAGAACTTTTTCAAGTTTCAGCACCCTCAGATGCTAGTTATCATTCAATGATCGCATCAAATGGAACCTTTTAACTTGTTTTCACTATGAAAAGTGAAGCTTCATTTGATTCATTTGCCGTTTAAATCTTATATCGTCTGCTTGTTTTTTGTGTTCCAGAGCAAGATAGTCCGAGTCCTTAACCTGTGGCAGAAGAATGCGGTCTTCAAGAGTGACATCATTCAGCCCCTGTTGGACATGGCTGCAGGCTTAGCCCCTCCCAGTGTCACCCACGTCATGTCTAGCAGCTCTGTTCCGGTCAACAACACCACCCCAGGTCAGCCGCAACGCACAAACAAATACACGTGCAACACACACCCACACACACCTTTCCTCCTTAGTCTGACCTCTGACCTTATTTCCTCTGGGCTGTCTTTGCAGGAACCCCAGCAACTCCAGCCACCCCAGCCAACATGGTCCCAAGCCTGCCTGACTGGGCCTCTCAGATCTCTAACACAGACACAGTGGCTGCTGTGGCTCAGATCCTGCAGAGCCCTCAGGGACAACAGGTCAGCCACACACACACACACACACTAACACAGACAGGGATTTGTCTATTACCTTGTATGTCATGTCCCCTGTTAGCCGCTCTGGTGACTGCTTATTGGTGTGTCTGTGTAGCTCCAGCAGCTGGTACAGAGTCTCCAGATGCAACAGCAGAAGCCCCAGCCATCCTTGCTGCAGGCCCTGGATGCAGGGCTGGTGGTGCAGCTGCAGGCCCTGACCGCCCAGCTTACCGCCGCTGCCACAGCCAACAGCATGCCGCTGGAGCAGAGAGTGTCCTCCTTCAACAAGGTAGACAGCACGGTCCTCCTCTCCCACTCCATGGCAAAGGATCGGTTCAATGCTGTCCCATGCATCTGAATCCATGTTTCAGTGGATTTGTATGTTTTTGAGTATCATGTTTGTTTTTTGCAGAAGCTTTTGGGGCAGTTTGACTTTGGGAACGATTCTGAACGAAATGACGATTCAAAAAAGGACACGTCTTCGTCTCAGATGTGAGTCTGAATTCCCCCAAAAATATTCCCCCCAATATATAAGCTCATCGTCATCGCAATACATTTGCAGAGGTTCACAACATGTGCTCGTTCATCTTACACTGTGTTGCGGGGTTGACCTCCAGAGTCTGTTTACTCTCTCAGCCTCTGGCTGCAAGTGTGAGAGTAGCTGCTGACCCTGGCCTCTGGCTTCCCTCTCTGCAGGCCCATGGTGTCAGAGTCCATCAACAGCTCCCTGTTCCACCAGCTGGCAGAGCAGCTGCAGCAGCAGAACCTGGAGCAGTTCCAGAAGCAGCTGATGGAGCACCAGCACCACCAGCAGCAGCAGCAGCAACAACAACAACAACAACAACAGCAGCAGCAGCAGCAGCAGCAGCAGCAACAACAGCAGCAGCAGCAGCAGCAGCAGCAGCAGCAGCAGCAACAACAGCAGCAGCAGCAGCAGCAGCAGCAGCAGCAGCAGCAGCAGCAGCAGCAACAGCAGCATCACCACCAGCAGAAGGTGCCACTCCATCAGGCTATCTAGACCCCCTTGCTCCCAGGCCGCATAGATACCACCGCAACTGACCTCTGCTGACAAGCACTTTATAAAGATTCTGTTAACTCTATTCCACTACTGCAAGTTGGACTGTTATTACCCTAGATTCCTGCTTTGTAATTGGTGTGTGTGCTCCTATGTGTTTAGACCATGAGTATGGAGGGGCAGGATGCCATCTTTGGGCAGGAGAACCCCGTCACGGCCTCCCAGAGCAGCAGCCAACCACAGCTCCTCGAGCCTGAAAAGATAGACGACTCGATTGACAACCAGCAGCAGGTATGACAGGGCGCTAGTACCAGGCTCCAGCGTTGGATACGGCTTTATTTTTTTACTATTTCAGAACCATGTAGAATTAAATTTAAATGACCCCTGTGTTGTAGGACATGGACCTTGATGAGGGGCCTGACGGTATGGAGGAAGAGATCTTTGAGACTGAGGAGAAACGGCGCTCTAGAACACGCTCCAGGTCACGCTCCAGGTAAGCAACGCTTTCTTTTCAAGGACATGTTCACAGGCACCTTCTCCATTCAATTAACAATTTCCTACATGTCCATAAAACATGTAATTTGTGCTTTTTACGTTTTACAGATGTGTATGTCTAATATTCTGTCCTTAAATTGAATGAGGCCAATAGATATGTGGTTCCCACATCAACTGGACTGCGATGTTTAAATCATCATTGTGTAAAAAATAAAAAACCTAATACAATATTATTTATCTTATATGTTTTTAAGGTCTCCTAAGAGAAGACGTTCTAGATCTCGGTCCGGCTCACGGAAACGCAAGCATCGCAAACGCTCCCGCTCACGTTCCAGGGACCGCAAGAGGAAGTCGTCGCGGTCCTATTCCAGCGAGAGGCGCGCCCGCGAGCGAGAGAAAGAACGCCAGAAGAAAGGGCTGCCGCCCATACGGTCCAAGACTCTCAGCGGTAGGCTCAATTGGGAACCCCCCCCCCTGCTTTGTCAGCCCTTCGTGGAGGTTTGGTGGGGAATTCGGTCCTCCTGAAGCGTTTTCCCATCTCCACCATATTGTTTGGTAATTGATGATGGTCCATCTGTGTTTCTGTTGTCTGGGTGTGCAGTGTGCAGCACTACTCTGTGGGTGGGCCAGGTGGACAAGAAGGCTACCCAGCAGGACCTCACCAACCTGTTTGAGGAGTTTGGACAGATTGAGTCCATCAATGTAAGTCGGATGTCTGCTCCGTCCAACCCTTGGTGCTGATTTTGAATGTTGTCACTCCTCGTTCAAACCAAATAATTGAAAGGAATGTTATGAATTAGAGGGCAACATATAAGGCATTTAAGACCATCCATCATATTCACTGAATTAAGGGGGGAAGTGACACATGGCAGGGGTAAAATGATGTATAGATATTTATTTATTCTGCCCCCCCGTTTGTGGAATTTTTCCCCCCAATGAATGTCCTGCCTCTTCTATTGTTTGATCTAGGGATTTAAATGGGTCATCATTAGAGCCTTTGTAGTTCATTAAAACAGTTGTTTTTAATATTGAGTTTCACTCTAAACTGTAGAGACTCAACTGTAGAGACGCAAAGCTCATTATTGTACTTCAAACAAGCTCTCTAGCCTTTGTGTGACCTCTGGGGTGCGTTAATCATCTTACCAGTCAACACCAGAGATTCTCATTACCCAGAGTTGAGTTATTAACTGCTGTGGTCTCACTCCTTCACTCTCCACCTCTGTTCATTTTCATCCATCTCTCCTTCTATCTTGTTTTTTTGCCCCGCGTCTCCCACCTTTTTTCACTCCACCGGGCGTTTTTTTTTTTTGACCTCCTTCCCTTTTCGTCATCTTCTCGCCCTTTCCTCTTTTCGCCACGTCGTCTCTCCAGATGATCCCCCCGCGAGGCTGTGCCTACATCTGCATGGTCCACCGGCAGGACGCGTTCCGCGCCAGACAGAAACTCAGCACCGGCTCTTTCAAGATTGGTTCCAAGGTCATCAAGGTACGTCCCCAAGCCCATGATTTGATTTGGCTCCACAGATTGGATTGTCCTCGACCACCTTGGGGTTGTGTCCTCCCTGAAAAGATCTCGGCGTCTTATTTATCCGTCCTCGGGCCTTTTTGTCTGCTGGTCACGTTTCATCACTAAACGAGCTTTGATATTTCCTCCTGACATTTGTGTGTGTGTGTCTGTGTGTGGTGCCTGTCGCCCCTGTCCAGATTGCTTGGGCCCTTAACAAAGGGGTGAAGCAGGAGTACAAGCAGTTCTGGGACGTTGACCTGGGCGTCACCTACATCCCCTGGGAGAAGGTCAAGCTGGATGACCTGGACGACTTTGCCGAGGGAGGCATGATAGATCAGGAGACTGTCGACGCCGGTGAAAACACACACACACACACACACACACAGATAAGTACAGGCAAACCCACTCCCATTTTCCTCCGCAGGAAACTGGATTATTGGTTTAGGACTAATGCTTGCCCAGGCACATGACCGGATATATAGATATCAAATCACAAACCTGATTGTTTCCCACAGTATTTGAGTTGTTTGTTTGGCTATGGTAATAGTCCTTATCTCTCGAAAGCCTTTTCGAGATACCATACTTGGTAGATAAAGAGCGAGGTGTACGTGAGGACATTGTTAAGCTCTGTCACTACGTGAGGATGTGAATGTTTAACCCTCTGTATGCCGTCTGGGCCTGCAGAGTGGGAGGCAGCCAAGAACGCAGAGCCCACCAAGGAGGCCCAGAGCCAGGCAGCGGCCAGCGCTGAGGCCATAGCAGCAGCAGCAGCAGCAGCTGCAGCCTCCAGCGCCCAGACAGAGGCCTACAACGCCCAGACGGAGGCCTACAGCCAGCAGGTCGCCATGATGCCCATGCAGGTACGCTGGCCACGCTAAAACCTAATGTTAGGGTGCCCTATTTTTGTCAGGAGTGCATGTTGCATGTATGACAGGCAGTGTTGCAGTACACTATCAGCTATCACTAAGCAGAATGTAGACGGCCACTTTCCTCTTCTGTTTTTAAAGAGAGTATCCATGGGGGTCAGTCAGTGGTGTGGGTTTCTACCCAAACGTCCTGTCTTAAAGCTAGTTGCATATCTGGAGGGGGTTTAGCCCTGGGGTGTTTAGACTGGTCAGGTCCCCTCTTCCTAAGCCCTTAATCTCTCAAGCCTGTTAATGGGCTGGTGAAGGGAGAGCCGGACACACACACACACACTCACACACACACTCACTGTTAGTTTGTTCATGGGTGGCCTGCTACAGAGTGACCGCCGCAGGAAGTGGGACGGAGGTGGATGCTAGCTGAAATACTTAAATACTAAGAATAAACAACCATGGCAAAACATGATCTAAACACTCGTGCATCCCCGTTCAGCTGCCGGTAGGCCAGCCTGTCCCTGCAGTGGGTCTGGCCCCGCCATCCTTTCCCATGGCCATGCCCCCGCCCGGCTACGGCCCACCACCACCTTTCCTCAGGGCCGGCTTCAACGCCTCCCAGCCTCCCCCAGGTAAGCAACTCATCCTCCGGCGACATTAAAAGCTGTAGCTCTGTGAAAAGACTAGATATGATAGCATTTTCAATTGTTTCCTCTCTAGGTTTCATGCAGGCTGCAGGTGTTCCCCAGTCAGCAGCCATGCCCTCTGCCCCGACATGTAACTACCCCCCCCCAGCCCACGGGTCTTTGAATTTAGCGATCAGATGTCGTGGCCCACTTAAAACTCTCTCTCTCTCTCTCTCGCTCTCTCTCTCTCTCTCTCCTGCAGCTCTGGTGCAGCCTTCGATGTCGTCTGCCCAGGAGGCCATGAAAGAGTCTCCCTACGGGGCCATGCTCCCCCCTACAGCCAGCATCCCTGGCAGCTTCATGCCCTCCGCCATCCCCGGCGCTGGCGTCTTCAACCCCATGGGCATTCCGCAACATCAGCAGGCCGCCAACGACAAAGCAGCCCAGTCTGCCGAGGCCATGGACGCGGCTGCAGAGATCACGCTGCAAGGTAGGCGCTTGGGATTGTTCAGTTGACCTACTAGAGTCCCGTTGGGCAGTAGCGGGGCTGTATGGCTCCAGTTGTGTGTCTGGCTCGATGCCTGAGCGTTGAGTGCTGGTCAATGACATCATTTCCCGTGTTTTCTCTGCAGGCATGCAGCAGGCGGTCCGCAGCGGCATGGGTCTCCTGGGAATGCACCCCACAGCCTCCCTGTCCCACGCCTTGCACCAGTCAGGCCTCGCCAGCCAGCGCCTGCCGGGACTGCTGCCCCTGGACCTGCGTCCCAACCTGCTCCAGGGGGCCGGGGCTGGAGCCCGCTTCCCTCTTCTGATGCAGCAGAGCATGTCTCACCAGTCCGGCAACCTCCTGGATGCCTCCCTCCAGGCCCAGGTCCGTGCCAGGGCCCCCTTCTCCCAGCTGGACCCTTTCAACCGAGCCCCCATCCCGCCCAGCGACAACGTGCCCAAGGCTGAAGAGGAATCCTCTTCAGGGGCCGAAGGGGGCCAGCAGGACGGCCAGGACCAGGACTACCGCTTCCCCCCGCCCGAGAAACAGAGCACAGGCCTGCTTAGGACCCCACCCCGGGAGCACAGGGAGCCAGTGGGGGCTGCTCCTGGTGGTGGTGCAGGCGGCGGAGGAGGAGGAGGAGGAGGAGGAGGAGGAGGAGGAGGAGGCGGCAGGCCTGCCCTGCTCCAGACCCCAGGCAGCCAGCCAGCCAGGACCAGCCTGGTGGGACGTCTCCAAGCCCTGGCTGGCTTCACTCCAGACAGCCGCTGGAGCCAGACCCGTGGAGACTTTGACGAACGTGGACAACAGGCTGCCAGTGGGCCCAAAGGCTTCCAGGAAGAGCGTCCCAGCCCCGGCCCAAACTACCCCAACCGTTTTGAGAGCCGCCCTGGGTCCCTGGCGTCCTCTGCAGCAACAGGCACCGCCAGCGCTGCCGGAGCCGTTGGAGGGACTCCGGTGTGGAACCGAGGCTCCAGCGCCTCCAACGCGGCCCCCTTCGACGCCGACACCCACCAGGACTCTGACGAGCGCCGACGCCCCTGGGACCGGCAGCGCGACCGCGACGACCGCGACGTGGACTTCAGGAGGGACGTGAATGGCAGCAGCAGCAGCAGCAGCCGCCACAGCCGCGAGCGGGACCGCGACCGGGAGAGGGAGAGGGAGCGGGAAAGAGAACGGGAGCGGGAGCGGGGCCGCGACCGCACCCGCGAGCGGGACCGAGAACGCGACAAGGACAGGGAGAGAGACCGCGAGAGGGAACGGGAACGTGGAGGCTGGACGCCTCTCCTTCCTCTGCCCACTCCCCTCCTTCCAACTCCAACGCTCAATCCCAACCTCTCTCTGAACCAGGCCAAACTACTGGCCCCACTTAAACTGCTGCCCCAGCCCAAACCCATGGGACTACTCTTACCCCTGCCCCTGCCTCAGAGCCAAGGCAAGGCCACACCGCCTCAGGCTGTGGTCCGATCTCCACCACAAGCCCAGACCCGGAAACCCCAGGACGAGCTGCAGCCAGAGGCCCCGGTCCAGTCCCCACCTAAGGGTCAGTCACCAGGGAAATCAGAGGTCCAGCCTCCCCCTGTGGGTCAGTCACCGGCCCAGGCCCAGTCCCCAAACCAGGCTGTGGCTCCCAGCACATCCCAGACTCAGTCGGCTCTCCCAGCCCAGACGCCACCCAGTGACCAGTCCCCCTCTGGGGCTTCTCCACAGGCCCAAAGCCCGTTAGAGGCCTCCCCTCAAGCCTCACCATTGGGCATTGCCTCACCTGCGGCCTCCTCTCAAGCCTCACCATTGGTCATCGCCTCACCTGTGGCCTCCCCTCAAGCCTCACCATTGGTCATCGCCTCACTTATGGCCTCCCCTCAAGCCTCACCATTGGGCATGGCTTCACCTATGTCCTCCCCCCAAGCCTCACCATTGGGCATGGCTTCACCTATGTCCTCCCCCCAAGCCTCACCATTGGGCATGGCTTCACCTATGTCCTCCCCCCAAGCCTCACCATTGGGCATGGCTTCACCTATGTCCTCCCCCCAAGCCTCACCGTTGGTCATTGCCTCACCTATGGCCTCCCCCCAAGCTGCCAGCCTCCCTGAGGAGACTTGTGACTCTGTGGAGGAGCAGGAGAAACCCCGGTGGTCCAGCGACGCGGAGACGGCCCCAGAGGAGCGCTCCCCATCCCAGCCGCACTGGCTCCATGGCCGTGGGATGAACAGTACCGCTGTGGCTGCCGAGCCCTCACCCCAGCCTTCTCCTGAGCCCATGCCAGAACGGGCCCCATCCCCCGTCATCACGCCCACTCCCACCCCCACGCTGTCACCGGCCCCGACTCCGTCCCCCGCGGATCGCCAAAGCCAGCAGCAGCAGGACGAGGAGGAAGAGGAAGAGGAAGAGGAGGAGGAGGAGGAAGAGGAGAAGCAGGCCTCCTCTAAGGAGGCAGGCTGTGAACTAAGTGAGCCCATGGAGGAAGCAGGGAGTCAGCCAGTGGTTGACACTGACTCTGACTCTGACACTGAGGGGACATAATCATCACTCAGTAGGTAAAAGATCATTTTGTAAAGTTGTCTCTTCTTCTCTGTACCTGTGTCAGCAAACCACCACAAGGGACCTGGCGCAGTACAAATTCACATACAATTTTGACTGATAACCTAACAATTGATTTTATGTCTCACAATAATGATGTTCTTCAGTAGATGGCTCGCTAGCAGATCAAATGGTAGGTAATTTTGTTTGTATTGTTTTATTTGCTTTTTTTCTTTAAGTTGTGAAGCCCATCCTACAGTTTTAAAGCTTGGTGAATTTTAATGAAATTGCTTGCCAAAATGTTTCAGTTGTAAATGGGGAAAAGAGCATTGAGCTTCCTATGGAAGAGTGTAAGAAATCCCTGACGGTTTCCAATGGATTGAATCCAGATATACGGAATACTTGAAAACTGGTTGCTGGCCTATTGTCAACTTCTTTTAAAATGCTGCTGCAAAATTTTAAATGAATGACTTTGTGGTGTCATATGCTTCTTCTTGTCTATAAGCAGAACTCTAGCCTGCGTATAGTGAGACCAGTACAGTTGCTTTAAAAAAAAATCTAAAAAAAAATCAAGGAACATTTAAAAAGATTAAAACATGATCTGTTGTATCTCGAAAATAAATGTCTGTGATTTGTTTCTCGATGCAGTGATTTAAAAAGCCAGAGGGGAGAAAATAAATAAATAAGAAAGATAATAGAGAAACACATGGACGAGTGGATGCGTGTTGGGTGCATTTTGTTTCTAGTTTCCAATAAACCTGCTTTGTTTGTTATCACCTGCTTTAGAACTGTACTTTTCGAACCCAGGACCAGTGGGCTGCCTGTTACAAACAGACAGTCCTTTGCGTCTATTCTGTCACGTAGAAACGGCATCAGATGCTCGACCACCATTCTCAGTTTCCCTTCGTTTTTCTTATGAAACCACTACCTGTGGTTTGTAGGCTAGGCCTCTCTCAAGCCTGTTTCTCCCCTATGCTTTTTGTTGGTTGACTATTGCGGATGGGATTGTGCCTTTTCTGAAGTGATCATTAATAATCATTGCCCCCTATACTACTACTGTGTGATTTTATTTGCTGAGACTGTGCAAACCCCTAACACCAAGACGTTGCCTGAGCAGATCACTGGCTGCCTCTGAATGGGCAGTTTGTACAGCACTCAAATGTAGAAGAACAAGTCTATATACGCCGTAGTTCTGTGCATGCAGGCCTGTAGCCATGTTTCCCCTTCTGCTGTCTCTTGTTCGCTTCATGAATCCTTCAGTGCGTTTGTCTTGAGATGTCTGAGGACTTGTCTGCAGTTCTCTCAGACCAAAATGTTCTACAGGAGTTGTGTTGATGAATAAAGTTGAAGGTGCATCAGCTCTTTCCTCTTATTGTCATGAATCCTGACCAGAGCTGGCCAGGTGCGTCTTTGCACACACACCACGACACCGTCCAGCTGACAATGAACTGTAGGGCACAGGCAGGATCTCATATTGGACTGAGTTTACCGACGAACGCACACACGCCTATACACAGAAATCAAACATCTCTATTAAGGTCTGCAGGTATCACCTAGGCCCTTAGGACTTCATAATCTGTCTGTATTTTAATGGCCTTTAACTCAGCAGACACTCTGATCAGAACAGGGTTTGAAATTAGCTAAGGTAATAGGTCCAGACTCAATCACAATTTCAGGACAAAGTGCCGTGATGATGACATTTAAATTAAACATGGAGTATTCTGGCTCATAGGGATAAGCTTTTTTTTTTTTGTCAGATTGCTTTTCCTCAGATCTAATGATACCTGTTAAGCGAGTTCAATTCTACTCTGCTGGCAGGATCCAATTTGCATTAATCTGTTGGCAATTTGTCACACCCAACAATGAAGGTGTGTATTCCAGAGCTAGCAAACAGCCTTCTGCCCCATCTATACCCTAGCCTGCTCTGCAGCGTTGGAGCACATATTACATCGAAGGGAGTAAGCACACATGAACCAGCCATCTGGTGCTGGCTTTAGTCAGAGCAGAACAAAGAGAAGTAGGGGACTACGGGAGTGATGGAGGTTGCTGTGTGTGCGGCTGTCTCTACCCCCAGGGCCCTGCACTGCCAAAAGCCCTGCTGCTACGGCTGAGGGAAGTGCTTACTCGGCAGAACGCTCTCCGAGTGCTTCTCTATGCCCCTGTGCATTGAGACCTGGCTGGTATCAGTAAACGGCCATATATCAGCTCATTATCCTAGCTGCAATGGTCTGCTAATGAAGGAACCGCGTCCAAGTGAACTGAAGTTATTTTAGCAACTCTTCTACTTCTTGCGTTGAATACTCAAGTGAAATGATTAGTCTCTGCAAATTGGAATGAAATGACCTTCTGCTCCTTCAGCTATTGACTCAGAGAAGATTTATGTGCTTTAAGCCGATATATCTGATCCATATCTACAGCTTGGGACCAAGCATGAATAACGACTTGTTAGACAAGCTACGGTGTGTGTTGGTTTAAATCCTGCCTTCCCCCTATGCACTCCCCAGTCAGCCAGGTCGGCCCCATGCTAACCTTCCAGCAAGAGACTGGCAGACGGAGGCTGTCCTTCTTACAGCATAACACTGACACACCAGCATACTACATTGGTGACGTTGACGTAACGTTGTGGCTATCTTCTGCACATTTTTCTCTTAAAGGAAAGGCACTGGTGCTAATTTCGTCAGGTTTCCCAGTGGAAACGTGTAGCCGTTGAAGTTCACTTAAAAGAATAGACAGACCCTGTACTTACTGGTTGAAGGATTATGTTACAAATGAAGCATGCAGGATCTTTAGGTGTGCAGACATTCAGAATGGAGCACAGTCCATGGAGCACAGTCCGTCTCCTCATGAGGCAATTGCTTTGATAACCTGAAGCCATAGTCTCAACTCAGCTGGGGACCTCTGGTTCTCCTGTACCTAGTAGACCCGTCTGGCCTGTGCCAGGCTACACCCCCACCCCCCACATACACACTCAGGCCCAGAGGGTCTTAGCGGGAGCCGTGGCTGACCTTCAGTCTAGCAATTTGGGCCTAGCATGGAGTCCTGTTATGACGGGCATTCATTACCAGAGAGTACAAATTGTGCCCAGGTGGTAGTGGTTAAAACCTCTTTTAGTGGTTCCTGCTCCAAGTCTGGACCACAGGACTCCCTAACATAAGGAAGTCAATTAGATGGGCTGTAATGGGTAACGGTTGCCCTTTAAAAGAGTTTTACGGCAGGGAGAGGGTGTATGTACTGATCTCCTCCCTTCTAATCGGAGAGAAAGAATGGTATATCACTGTGGGCGTGCTGTTTAAACCAGACCTCTCTTGTATGGACAGATGATGTAGTCTGTAAAGTACAGTTTCTTGTCTTCTCTTGCCTTATACTAAATGTATGTATATATATATATATATATATATATATATATATATATATCTCCATAGCTGACAGGTAGCATATAATTGATCACTTCTGATCACTTCTTTAGTACACTAGTGTCAATACTGATTGTGTCCTTTAGAGGTCAGTGTGGTGCTACTGTAATGGTGGTATGACGACTCGGAAAGGTTTTATTCTTAACAGGGGAGACACAGAGTGCGACAGACTTGGATATCTGCAGTGCTCACCCTTTTCACTTACGTGCTTCTTTTGTTACCCACCTTAATCAAAGAAAAGCTCCAGACGTAGAAGAGAACGGAATCCCTAACCAAATTCCGTTTTCCTCGGCAAAATGAAAAACCATGAAACAAAACAATATGACGTACAGGAATCTCCCTGACGCTTTTGCGTTGAAAGTAATGAATCAGATCCTTCTTACCTTTTCGGGTCGATACACGGTGGGACAAGTGTGATAAATGAACGAGGGCTATTTTAGTGTGAGGCTGGGCCCTGCAGCTTTTAGGTTGCTGCATTCTTAATGGATTAAATGTATTGATTAGACGTCCAGCACTCCCTAACTAAAATCTGGCTGCATCTGCCTCGGCTAGCTGCATGCTCACCAGAGACCCTTTCTTTACTGCTAGCTATACTGGAGCCAGAGCTAAACTGTGTGTGTGTGTGTGTGTGTGTGTGTGTGTGTGTGTGTGTGTGTGTGTGTGTGTGTGTGTTTGACAGTGCACCGAACAGTCTTCCACCTAGGTGTAAAGGAATTCCTATCTCCACTCACAGTAGTCCAGCTAGGATGGCAATTCTCCCACTTTGGGCCTGCGTGTGTTTAACTCTCCTGCCTTCGGGAAGCCTTTCGGCTTTGGGTCTGTTTTTATCAGGAACAGCAGACCTCCCTTGGGCTGGGCCCAGGTGGCAAAGTTCTCCTCTCTAGGAATTAAGCCCAGTCAGAAGTTCACCTCATCCACACCACACACCTCCCTGTGAGTGAGTGGACAAAGGAGAGAGGCCCCTGAGTTCAGCGGGTGGAGGGGGATGGTGGGTTATTAGTGCCGTGGCTTCTAGCAGCTAGGCGAATAGTGCAAATGAAGGGATTGAGCTTCTAACCTCAATGCACATTGAAAGCCTTACAAGGAGTCAGCACGGGCTGGGGAATTTGCTCAGTTTGCATTTAATGTATTTCGGGGAAATAATAAGGATCTGACAATTGAAATATTTCTCATTTGGAGCAGCCCACAGGCCACATTATTGCAATGAAAGAGTTGTTTTTACAAATCGGTTTGAGGCGTGTCGTGTTACTTACCGGGGACAATACGTATTATTGATAAGCCTGGTGGAAGTCATGCATATGTGTGTGTAAGAACGTAAATAACACGCTCATGTATCCTAAATCCATAGGCATGCACAGAGCACAAAGGACTGGTAATGGTTTAATGAGTGTTCCTGTCCCTGTATACAGCCTATTACTTGGTAGCCTTCATCACCTCTCACCACAAAAGTAAAAGAGGGAGCATGGTATCAGTCAGTCCCTCCTCCATTGTCTACTAGTCAGATACAAATTGGTGTCAGTACTGGTTAAATGACGTGTCCCTAAACAAGACGTTGCCATCTCGTTAGTGGAATACCTTTCAGTAATCCTGCTTTTGTCTCAAGCTGGAGGGTCTTACCGAGATCCTGTTTTTAATGGGTCCGCAGTGCTTAGAGGTCAAAGTTCACCACCCCACCGAGTTCAGCAGGTTTAAGGGGAAAAGGGACATGGGTGACGGTCGTCTAGGAAACACCTCTAACAAGCTCTCCCAATTTCAGGGAGGGCTCAATCATATTTCACAGCAGGTGCTGTGTGTGTGTGTGTGTGTGTGTGTGTGTGTGTGTGTGTGTGTGAGAGAAACATGGAAGCTTATTAATTCTGCCACTGGAGAAAGGAGAGTGTGGGGAGATGCTGAGTAAGCAACATAACCCCTTGATAGCACAGCACAGCAAAGCACATTATGCCTGAAATAGGGAATTTCTTACATGAAATGGATTGGAGAAGACAGCCAGTCAGAGGATGCAGATTCACACCGTTGGAGTCGGCCATGATCTCATGGGTTGATGTGCAAAAAAAGCACACTCATTATGCGCACAATATATCATCAAAAATCAAACATCAACTCTGCAGATGTCAAATACGCACGTCATATGGAGCCAACGTGCATCTTGTGTCCTGAGTCACTGCCTCAAGGCATGACACCTGGTCAACAGCCACATCATAACGCCTCATTGTTTCCACTGAATAATCAGTCGTTGAGCAGGTTGTCTGTCTGTCTGTCTGTCTGTCTGTCTGTCTGTCTGTGTGTGTGTGTGTGTGTGTGAGAGAGCGAGCGTGCGTGCGTGCGTGCGTCTCTCTCTTTTCTGTGTGTGTGCTCGAGTCCCAGTGAGTGGAGGTCCTAAGTCCCACTGTTTGTTAGCATAGTGCAGCTAGCTGGTAATTAGCCCTAAAGGACCCCTTGTTTGACTGTTTGTTTACGAGGAGGAAGAACATATTCCCTCAGGAGCAATGAGGTGTCACTCAGAAATGAGCGCAGACAACAGCTTGCTCGTTGAAATAAAACATGGGAGTACTCTGACTCACCAGGATCACAGGAGCCGTCACTTAGATGGATAGAGAGCACATGTCACTTTTCTATGAATGGATAGCTTATTCATATCTTTCAAGGATTGATTTCTGGAATATCTCAATTCAAGCCATTCACGGTTATGATTGCTGAATGGTTAAGCAGAACTATCCCTTAATTCAGAACGTGTTCAATGCTTGTCTGATCCCTGGTCACATTTCAACTGCTTGCAGAAGGAGACGAGGGGATCATTGTTTCCAATGACAATAGGCTGATCTTTAAAGAGGTATTCTCTACAGTGGAAAAATGCTGACTCGGGGCTCCCAAATGCCTCAGGGAGCGTTCTCGTTGTGACAGAGCTGAAGGTCAGGGCGTTAGTTGAGGATGGAACATCTCCCAAAAGAAAAGGCAGCCAAGTGATCCAATCAATGGGAGTCCAATCTGCCTTTCTCGTCCCAGCGCACATGCTCACAGGAAGCATGACATCCAATGGTGTGCTCTGGAGTTAACCCCGCGTGGAGCACTTCAAACTGGCCTCCTTCCCTCCCTCCTGCTGTCACTTCAATCTGGCACTTATAAGGGTCGCCTCATCAATATTGCCTGTGAGGGTTCCCCTGCCAACAAGCTGATAGGGATTAAACATTCATGATCATGTTTATTAATGGCCAGCGGACATCTGAGGTCTCCTGGGCCCTACACACACACACGCACACACACACATACACACACACTCTCTTTCCATCTGAATCTTCTCTTCCTCACACTGTTTAATATCCATATCCAATCAGATTTTAAGACTGGGGGGGATTTGCTGGCGATAACAAGGCCCTAGATGTGTGTCAAGTCATCTGTTAAATAGAAAAAGGAGAGATTTCCTGCCTCTGTCTCTCTGAGGAGCTGCCCTGATCTCTCCCAGGGGTTGAGGACTAAAGACCGGGGTGAGAACATCTGCCATGGTGGCCCGTGGTCACTGCACTGTGACAGGGACAGGGCAGGCAGCAGCAGATGTCACTCATATCTGTGTGTGTGTGTGTTAGAGAGACTGAGAGATAAATACTTGAAACATTCAGAGTTCAAAAGTATGTGGTCCAGAGAGCAGAATAAAAAAGTGAGAATCTCCAGGCTGCTCTCTCCGCCTGTCTGTTTACCTTACTTTTAATCGCCCGCTTTTTTTATCTTGTCCTCCCTCTCTCCCTGTCTCCCTCCTGCCTTTCCCCTGCCACGTTCTCACAGCACCACCCCCAAGATGTCTACTTACGATGCAGGGTAAAACTAGGCATGTGTCGCCCGGCAGCACATGTGGCATCCGCAAATGAAATGACAAATGACTGATGGCAGAACACTGCTGAGGCTGCACACTACACGCTGTCCCATCTAATACTACACCTCCTCTCTCTCCCCTTCTTCGGCTCACTTTTTTTGTACCTCTCTACTTACTCACTCACTCACTCACTCACTCACTCACTCACTCTCTCTCTCCTTTCCTCTCCCCTTTTATTCCCTGCCCAGTGAAGTGCCCAGACGCTTCCCGTCTCAGACAGGTAGCCTAGTAACAGGGATTCCTGTGTGGGTCAGGGAATCGATTGGTGCAGGGGCGGGTCTGGAGGTGGGGATTGGGGTCCTAGGATCAGGGGGGGCGGGGGGGGGGGGCATGCATGAGTGAACAGCCAGTCTGCCTCTGCCGGCACCATGAAGCCATTAATCCCTCATTCTCTCCCGTTCTCTCGTTTTATTCTTTTTCGATGTCTGTCCTGACTAATATCTCTCGGCCTCCCACCCCCACACCCATCCCCGGAGACACCCAGGCGTAAATGAGAAACATGAACCTGGCACGCGCCGCCCCAACATCTTTTTTCCCGAGAAGAGTGGCTGCTTGAGAGAGAGCGAAGTAGAGTGGAGCCGACCAGACGCGCCTGGGTCAGTGTAGGGGAGGCCGGGGAACAGACTGGAGCCAT
This sequence comes from Aplochiton taeniatus, assembly GCA_017639675.1. Lineage (NCBI taxonomy): Eukaryota > Metazoa > Chordata > Actinopteri > Galaxiiformes > Galaxiidae > Aplochiton > Aplochiton taeniatus. The sequence continues at coordinate 13,129,773 of CM030175.1, forward strand.
TTGTCAGGATGCCAAAGTCTATACATCTAGAGGTAGAGAAGAAAAGGCAAGGAGGGAGAGAGTTAAGATAAGGTGTAGCGCTACAGCTGATAAATTGCCCTTCAAACGCGTAGGTTAAGTCTGTCTCTCCTATATGCACACACCCTGGCTGATAACTTAAATAACCATCCCACACACGGGTATTTGTACACACACACAAACACACACAAGCTGTCCGTCAGTGCTGGAGAGTGGACTATAGGCTTCTGTTCCCACCCTGCCCTTCTCAAGGAGACTTTAAACTCAAGACACTTTCTTTGTTATCATCTGACTCAGAGAGAGTACCTCCCACGCAGAGGCACACACACTGTTGCCACTACCGCACAGCACAGTAGTGCGCTACCACTGGGGAAGCTGATCCGATTTCACAGTCTGAATAAAAACATTGCGGGACTCATGTGCACATCCATTATCTATTATTAGCTGACTACACTAATAGGTGAACACACAGGACAGAGAAGAAAAAAATACCAATTGAGACCTTTTATTGTACGACTTGATATTGAATTGATGTTATACTCTCTGTGGAATATAGTGTGTGTTGATATTATTGGATTGCTTCTGACTACCTCACACATAAACACACAGACACACACACTTCCCTCTATCACATGTAGATACACAGGCACGTACTCCTGCAATACCTCCATGTGGCTTGTACAGCCAACAGGCTGACTACTTTGGGAGTGACAAGGGTTGCTGTGTTTAACTAACCAACTCTGGACACTTAGATCACACTTCTTTGTGGGATAAAATGTTGCAATAACTAACAATAGAAACTTTATCCATCTTCTATTTTATTGAATTGTATGCTGGGTAGTCTATAATTAGGGCTTTAATAAGGAAAGTAAAATGGACAGGGCCACAGTCTATTAGTTTTAATGAGTAAACTTTAACAGCCCTGCACCCCACTCCCTTTATGTGGCTTTCTCAGCATGGGTGGGAGTCTAACTCTAATGAGTGGGAGAGCATAACCTTAGGAAACCAGCAACAAACATGCAAATAAATTCTTTGGTTCCAACTACATTATTCATCATTCCTTTGTTATAGAGGGTAACAACATGTTCTGTGGTGTACGCAATAATTAAACTTTATTTTATGTTGTTGAATGTATGTAAAATAACAAACAAAGTTGCACTGCAACCAAAATAATGTTTCTGTGTACAATGTAGATACAGGATTTTACTTAAAAATAACTTTTTTTTCCATATGTGACAGTTTTTTTAGGTTGTATTATTTTTGGTTGACTATTATGTGTATTGAATTAAAATAGGAAGAATTTAGCCTCCGTTTTGAGTAAATCGCATTAAACCCCAAAGAGGGTTATTCCATTTAGCTCATTGGAATCAGGCTTCTCTCATTTTGAAACAATAGGACCCTTATTTCACCACCTAGAGTTTGTTTCCACGCAATGTGCTTTGTATTGTGAGCACTAGATGGTTATCGTAACTTTATATGCTTAAAGTGTCAAAAAGTGACATACCTTTTTAAATGCCCTTTTTAAAAACCTTTGAAAGCAGTGTTTTCTTTTCCCAAACCATCATATGACCAGGAGTGGCACAAGCATATCATGTTTACCATTTCAACTCTCAAAGCATCACATTATTTCCTGATTCACTTGCTACAGATATTTTAAAAAGGTTCACCTGCCCTTTTCTGCGTCCAACCCTTTTCTGCCCTAAACATCACAAAATCAGTCCTCTTCTATGATAGAATTTTGTTTTAGCTTCAGTACCAACTGTACACCCTCTTCTGAACTTCAAGGTTGAAGGCAGCTGCCATCATATTAGTATGAATGCAATCATACTCAAATAAAGCATGATCATAAAATAAGTAATATGCATATGGCACATTAAGATCAGGAAAAACAAAGTCTGAGTTTTGACCGCATAGCACACTAACCAGTTACCACTATCGATCGTATAATCCTATTAACTTCTTTTCCATGTTTGACCATGTCTGCAGTCCTACTCCCATTTGATTTCATAAGGGAAAACAACCATTATGGTCCCCACAAGCTATTTCCTCCCCTAATATTGTTGGAATCATGGAGATTTTTCAGACAAAATCATTAGGTCTCAGGGTTTTCTCTCTTCCTCTGAGCAGATTGCAGTGAGGACGAGTCTAATCCTGAACTCAGATGATTGCTTGGGACTTTATATGAACCTCAAAATGTTGCCTGATAGCAGAGTGCATGACCAAAGGGGGAAAGTTTCGGTTGTAAAGTCGGGTTATTGTTTTGGAGGGCTTTTACATGTAGGCTGGGATCCCATCAGGCCAGAGAGCTCTCTGTGGTTGCCTGCCCTCCAAGTAGCCTGACCTGAGGTTTAGTGTCGGCACACAAACAGGCATCACATGCTTTCTCTTCTCTCTATCACACACACCCGTAGAGGGATAGAACAGAGGTTTTCTGAAAGGGCGCTCTGGAGATTCTCACTTTTACCTTCCTCTCGAACAATGGGGGTTTTGTTATTTACTTGAGAGATATACGTCTCTCTCTACTACCTTTAGCTCCCTTACTCAGAGGCACAAACAAAAAACACACCCAGTTATCTTGATCACATGCAAACGTTTATGTAGCTCCCTTTTACAACTGAACGTTTGTACTGTGCTTTCTGAATTTTCATGTACAGCCCATAACCACAGACTTCACATTACTCATTACAACCCACACTCCCTCTTCTCCTCCCATTCCTCTCAATAATGACACATGGCCTGGCACTCAGAAAGTCTGACAGATGAAGAGAGGCTTGGGAGAAAGATGTATGTGCTATGTAGTTTCCCCTACAGCAACATGCTCTATCAGTTTATATATTTATATTTTACAGGTTGATATGTTAACGCTGACAACAGGGAAACACTATGAGTGATTGAATGTACTACCTGGTAGATTTTCCACCATACTTATCATTTCTAGCGATGATTCTCTTGACCAGGAAATGTTTTTCATTTGTAATCAGCACAGTAGAGCGAGGAGCGTTACATAAAAGCATCTCTGCTGCAAATCATTTTGTTTAAGTGCACTGCTACCATTTTAATTGCTCTTGCAGCAATTTGTTATGTGTAAAGAATTCAGCCTGGATCTCAGCAATACTACACTATGTACTCCATTGATCTGTTCAGGACAACAGCATTGAACTTGCTTAACGCAAAATAATTTCTGCTTTGACACAGAGTTTACTGTTTGTCACCATTGATTTCTCATTAGATGGCCCCTTTGGGGTTTGTAAGCTGTGACTTCAATCAGAACTGTCTTGTTCAATTAAAAGCCACATCAAGGAACTATGCTTTTTTCATGTTGCCCCTTTACACACAAGTGCTCTTTGTGGGAATAGGCTATTTAATGACTCTTCTGTCTATTGTATATTGTATAGTTGGTGCATTCATGTGGTTATCTGGTTGAAAGGTGGTGCTTTTTAAGGACATCAGCTCCGTTTAGAAAAAATATAAAAAAGGAGCGGCTTAAGGTGTGGCGAGTAAGTATATAACCAGCACTACAATCTCCTCCCTTTGAGATGACTCTGCATCAGACAAAGCTCTGTCATTTTCTCAAACACCCTCCTCTTTTATTATGTGGCAAATTACTGTGGCAATTACACCCAGACAGTGAACAGGCTAGTCCCAGTGCTCAGGACCTGCAAAGGCAGAGAGAAGGGTTTAATAAGGGCTGGATCACACCGTGCAATAGACAGCGCTGGGGGGAGTGAGAAAATCACTTAGCACACTGGGTATCCCTCTCCTCTATCTACCGACACACACACACTGACGCATGCACACGGACACAATTACCATGACGACCCTATTACAGCAGCCATTACTGCAGATTAAATTGGTGACACATCGGCACAGGGCTGGAGACATTCACAGGTCTTAGACCCATTACAAAAAGGAAAGTGCAGATAAATCTATGAGTGCCACTGCCTGTGTGTCTGTCGCTTCTCTTCCCTTTTCCCGTCTTCTCTCTCTCTCTCTCTCTCTCTCTCTCTCTCTCTCTCTCTCTCTCTATGCTATGTATGTGTCGGTCAGAGTGTCAATACATCTGTAGCGGTGTGTGTATGTTTCAAATCATGCCCAGCCTACACCTCTGTCAGGTGGCCCTGTCACCTCAGTCACAGCAGTCACTATTGTCTGGGGACAGGAAAAGCTGATGGGCGGCAGGATGTCCGTCAGAGCCAATTAGCCGTAATGAGATGCAGAGTGACCAGCGCTCCTGAGCTGCCAGACGGCAGCACACAAAGGCCCTACGCGTGGCCAGGATGTTCCATCTGATAAACATGGCCTGCAGGGTGGAAATCTGTGCCACATCACTGGTGGATATTGTGACAGTTCCCTTCCTGTCGCTCCGCCATTTTAGTCCTTCTGTAAGAATAGTCCATTTGTAAACCAGGAAGCTGAGGCATTGGAATCAACCATAACGTGAGATTTCTTACTCGTATCAAAATAGGCAAGTTTTTTGGGTTTCTTCTTTTTTTTCTCTCAGTCAGTGGCATTCTTTCTATTCCCATTTCTTTTGACCAAATTCTGACCCTTAGCATGCAATACTTCTTTGGGGTTTTGTGAAGATGCAATACCAGATATTATTCATATGTATGAGATAACCAGCAACATAGCCTAGCCCTAGCCAACCCAAAGCACTGTAGTTGTTCTGTGGATAGGAAAGAGGACAAAACATGATGCTGCGTTAGCTGATCTTGATAGGCCTCCATTAAGGGACTGGAGACATACAGTAACTGTCAGAACAATAGACAACTAAGAGATAGGCATCTATTCCGTGGCTGCAAATTGGCTGATATGTAGATTAAAGGTGGCTGGCAGACATTCCGCACAGAGAATTCTACATGAAACACAAAGCCAGATAATGTTTATGAGCATCATCAGAGAGAAAGAGATCAGGAAGGACAGCCTGTCCCTCTGGTCCTGTTATCAGGCACTGGCGGTATCCAGCAATTACTGCTGGGATGCTGATGACCTGGTCAGACACATTCATAGACAGGGACAAAACATAGACACACAAGTATTATATTCACCTGTTTTAATTATTTAGAATATGAAGTAGGCCTATTCAATTCCCAACTGCCTCGAATATGTATTTCTTCAACTTATTTACATTCATATTTCGGGCATGTGTTGAAGGCACTGCGCTTTTTACTGGTGTCCATCGAAGCCTTAACTGGTCGACAGGAGGAGTTTAACCCCACATTGCCTGGGAGGAGTCAAGTGTCGTGGCGGTGAGTCCCGTGAGCGCAGCTTTAGAAAACGTGGGACTACACTCAGAATTGTCAACTACAAACGATCTATTAAAACAAACTCTGTATTAGATGTAATACCTGGGCCATGTGATGTGCTTAGAAACAAGGACTACAACAAAGCATTCCAACCCTGGCGCACACGGGTAAGTTCAAATCAAATTTAGAAAGATCCGTTTATTTGGTGGAGCTGCTGTTTAATTGTTCTCGAATCGTTTAAATGTGGTCTCACTACTCTAAAGTTAATGTAGCGAATGCTAAAAGTTGACATGCAATAAGACCATATCAAGCAAGTGTTTACAAACAGTTCCAAAGTGAATTTTAAAGTAATCGATTTGATTGCGATTATGTTATTACAGCTGTTGCTGTGGACACATATGAGTATCGCCGCAACTCCCAATTTGTTTGTATGAGTTTAAAAAAATATTTTTGGTAATATAAGTTACTCCAATGCCATGTATAACTGACTAGTCCGATTTAATTTTTGGGACTTTCTTATCTTTTTTATTTATTATTATTATTTTTTTGCCATGGTCCGGTCACTTCAGTATTCAATTTAAATCACACGTTATTTGCTCTGAAATTTATTTTTACTGAATGTAGCCTGATTTGTTAAACAACTGAGTCACCTCAAGAATAAGGAAACAATGTGCTTCCATTGGCCAATATTGATAAGAAAGACTAAAGGACATAGACTTTGGCGTCTGCCAAGAAGTATAGTTCTATCAAGTATTCTAGTCATGGAATTTAATGGGCTTATAATGACACTATTGATAGATCATTACATTTGCAGTGAAGTCATAGACTGAATAGGCTGGAGATGTTCAACATGTTCTTGACACCAGCTCATTGTTCCCTTTTTGCTTTGCTGATTTATGAAGCGAGAAATCTAACTGGGGCCTGTGCTCATAAACACTGGGAATGTTTTAGGTTGATTCTCCCTGGTACCTTTTGTAGTTGTTTCAGTGGTGTTGCTCTACTTAGGGGGGCAGAATGGCTTTCGAGCCACAGGCACAACAAAAGGGTCCCTGAAACCCCTGGAGTGAAGGGCCTGTCCAGAGCAAACATGCTGAGGGCACAGTAGGAATGGCCAGACATGCTTTGTAGCACTAAAGGCTCTCTGCCATTGTAACCTTAGCACCTCCATGTGAGTGCTTCCTACCCTCAATGCTACGCTAAGCCTAGAGATCTTCTAATAAAGCTAATGCGTAGCTGAGACGGAATCGTAATTGTTGTCATTTGTCTTTTGAAAGACTCCCTATAACTAAGTTGGCTGTAGAATATTAACCTTGGCAGAATATTGACTTTGGTGTCTTAATGATACTCGTGATTGTAATGATGTTATGATTCATTAGTCTACAAATGTATAGTTATCCAGTAGATATTAGAAGTAATCGCCCATGTTCATTTGAAATGGTTAAGCTCTTGCCCTGCCTAAGAACATAGTCCAGAAACTGAGCCCAACCTGTGAGCAGCTGACTGTTACCCAAGATTGCTTAGTGTTTGTTTATCTAAGAGATACATGCTGGGTCAGTGGTTTATGTTTCAGCTGGCAGCATATCTCTTCTTAGTATTTATTAGACTTTGCAGAACATATATTTACTGAATTAACTGTTGTTATTGTCATAGAGAATAGCCAATGTATTCAAACGGCAATTAGAACGGTTCAAGAATTGGCACATCTTCCAGCCTTGGTTCCTGTGGTTGGTGTTTTTGTGGCAGAACCAGCAACCGCAAGGAACATTGCATATTAACTGTTCTGTTTTGTACAGGTCATAGGGGGTCTTGAGTCAGAATTGATACTAAGAATATCTCTGGGATAATCTTTTTGCAATGATTTGGATGAATGTTTTGGGCTTGCTCTTCTCGGATGGGAACTTTTTAGAGAGAAACAACTGTGTTCAGTTGCTTGTGCTATCAGTGGTATATGTTGTTTACCATAAGCAAGTCCACATTGTAATGCTACCCTTTCAGTGGGATTCACAGAGTTGATCCATAGTCATCTGCCCTTAATTGCATCTCAAGAACGTAATAAAAACCTGTGGAAATTTGAAACAATAAATCAACATATTTATTTTATTTATTAGACCTATTGTGAGATCTTATTACATTCGTTAATTTGCTGTTGGTTGGATTTGTTTGATTGGCTGTTTAGTGCATTTGTGCACTCGGCTGAAGAGAAGGTTCTTTTAAGAAACTCCGCCCAGGCTTGCAGTGAGGAGCCAGGCTATGTCAAGTGAAAGACTTACAACTATTCTGCTCCTCAAAGGCCATTTGGAAGGCAGTGTGCAAGTGCCCATCGTTAATTCTAAAGTGCTAACACACTCTCAGTGAAACACCAATGTTTCATGTCATCTCTCAGCACATTTTTCTCCATATAAGGTGATGTACATGTGACTTATCAGGCATGGGTAATATCTGTGCTTATTGTCACATTCCGTAAGGAGGGATAGAGCCCTTTTATTGTCTCTAGGTAAAGAGGCTTTACAAAGTGCCGGTTTCAAACGCTCTTATCTAAAGTTCTATTATAGTGTTTCCAGTTTTTCTGCTATTTGTGATTTGGATTTACTTTAATTCATCTGACACAATGCTATTTTTTTGATAACTGGAGAATAGTTTTCTTAGTCATTCTTGACCGGAAACATTTGGTTGTTTCTTGCTCTTGCGGCGGAACTTAAATTGAACTGTGTAGGCAATGGCAAGAGAGACACATCGTTGGACTGTGTAGGCGGTGTCGTCTAGAGTGGTTCTATAAAAAGCAGGTGAGGGCTAGCTGGTGTTGACAACATTCTGGCTACAGCCTCTCAATGGACACCATGGCAAGTGTGACGCCTGCGGAGAGACAAATAAGTGGCCGCAGCCCTTTCCTATCCCTAAACCTTCCCCAGAATTTGGGACAAAATAACCTGTCAGTCATTTGTTCCTCTGCAGTGGCAGTTGCAAGAAACGGCACTAAAATTAATTCAGTGAGTCAATTTTTTCTGTTATTTGTGGAAACTAAGTTTGACTCTTAGCATATTTCCAATCATATTATTCTCTCAAGTAGCAGCACTTAGCTGTCCCATTGTTAAAAGCAGTGCACTACTGCACAAACATAAATGTTCACCTTTTCCCTGACTGATCAAAGAAAGTCCCAGGCCTCTATATGTTTAGGTTCACACCTCTAAACAATCTCAGATTGAAGCCTCTGAGGAGATGAATGTGTTACTCAATTGTGTTTCATGTGGATCCCATGTGGAGCTTTGACTTGGGAGGTTTATGAAGAAACTTAAGACTAGCTGTGGTGAAGAGAGTTTAAAAGGTGTGTCAAGGGAGTTAAAAAGGAGAAGATTGAAGAGAGTGAAAGGCTGTTAATGGTAATGTTCACCCTTCCACCGATGCCTATACAAACCTTTCTGTTCAGCAGAAATCTTTGTTGCTTGGCATGGTAGCTTACAGAGTCTAGATTTTCCGAAATTGCAAAGAAACTGAGGCCATAATTGGTTGTTTGCATGATATTGTTTGAGCTAAATAGGTGTAGATGTGAACTACTGCCCATCACCATTACCCTTTATGGTATTTGTCTGCCATGTAAATCATTTGGTTTTCATTGAACATGGTGCAAAGCCAAGGTGAGGCACTGATGCAAATCCTTTATACCACATGCTAGACAAAGACAAACTTGTCAGCCTGGCAGAAATACAAGCTCAACTGTTTAGACCATCTGAATGATTCTGAAGCCGCAGACACAAAGGTGTTATGGTCTGATTAGCTGAATATGGTAGCAGCAGTAGGATGGAGTGGAGTGGAAGTATTGAACTTTGGGTGGATATTCTATTGACCTGGATGTGCGACATGGTGTCATGATACTGTGAAAGTACCAGTGAATAAAGGAGGGAGGTTGTGATGTGACCCTGTCTAGTCTCTTACATGTGCGTGATGTGTGTGTGGTGTATGTGCGTGCATGCGTGCGTGTGTGAGTCTTTCTAAATACTGTGTTTCAAACTCAGCATTATCATAGCAGAATCAGAAATAATATCACCCAGAATGGCTTCTTGGCGATGTTGCAACCCCCTTCCCCTTGTTTTAAGCCCCCTACAAGCCAGCAAATGGTAATTGTGATGAATCTAGCCATTGCCACTGAGTCCAGTAGCCAGAAGGTCTCAGAAACCATCCAACCCCTATTGGAAAAGCAAACACAGCTGGGCGCTTTTCGCTAAAGTGTTTGGCTCTCTGCTGTCTATAGTTGACGCCATCTTGTTCTTTGTTGTTCTTCCTGATGGATGTTAGGTATACACAATCTCCATTTGCTCATCAGTATGCGTTTGTTGGCTTCCCCTATCAACCTAGTCAATGGCATGTGTGCTTAAAGAACACCAGAAAACTTTAGCTTATTAACTGACGGTAACATGAATAAGAAAGGTCTGTATTTTCCTTTCCCAAAGGTTTCCTTGAGTTGGCTGTGGAAATGTGAAGTGCTGGGAAGAGTCTTGGCTAGAGGCCATGTGGAATGTTGAAGTGCATTTTCAGCCTCATTAGCGCTGCTGTCCCTCTTCCCCTCACATTAGCGGCCATCGTTCTGATATAGAAGGGACATAAGCTTCTTGCTCCTTCCTCAGTCTTGGACTGTGTCTTGTTGGTTTGGGCATTTGCTGTAGAGCCAACTGAAACGATAAACGCCTGAGTTGCCATAGGTCACTGGCAATCCTGGCATCCACATACCAAAATAGGCTTACTTAGACCATTTTTGTCTTTGTTACAAAAAGGTAAGCTTGGCCGTATACAGTTCGAACAGATTCATGGAGCCATAAAACCGTGTCAAGGTTTAAGGCTTCAGATTCATATTTGGCATTATATTATGCCGTTTTGATGGTTCAAGGACACGGCCGATTTATCGTGAATATTGAAAATATTTCACTATTTACTAGCTGTCTTCCATCCCATTTGCCTGAAGTAGAGGTGTATAGTCTAGAGAATTGGGCAGGTCAGCGTCAGACAGATTCCGAGTGTGTGGGCAAGGTATATTTATATGCCTTATGACCACCCATTCTCTGTGCTCACCACAGTAGAGTTGTGTTTCCCTCCTCTTGCTCAGAAATGTCCAGAAGCCCCACTTTCTTTCCTCCCCGAGCCAAGGCTTGGATCTACAGCTGGCCTTGCATAAGAGAGACTTAACCCTGGGGTCATTTTCTCCCTGAGCTCAAAGGACGGAGTTAGCTGGGCCTACTCCTCGCACCACCCAGCTTTACCGAGGGCAAAGTTTATTTTCTCTGCCCTTGGTACAGGTGTGAAAAGAGAACGCACTTTTCTTTTCTCCCGGGATGGGGCTCTGTACCAGCTGTGGGTGAGACACCACTCTGTAAGTGGGTGCACATTTTCTACTTGATTACACCTTGAAGAGGTGCTGTGTGGCACAACATGTGCCTTCACCTTGCAGGGACTGAAATACAATTGTGAAGTTGAGGTCTGTAAAACAGTTATTGTGAAACAGACCTGGGTCAAATAAGGCGACCTTTTGAAATGTGTGAATTGAACATTATGTTTGTTTGATTAGTCTTGTATGATGAACTGGATCACTCTCAAAATCTGAAAGACGGCGACCATGCAAACTTTAGCCGATGAGTCTTGCACAGATTTAAACATTTCCTTGGACTCGTATTAGAGGGCTGACAACACAGATGGCTGGTGGTTTTAATAATTCATTAATTTTTTTAATGATGAGGTTAGATGAAAATAAGTTAGGTAAAAAAGCCCGCTACCTACGTCGAAAGTCACCCAAGTTAGTGTCATCACTGTCAGGCGTCTTGTCTGCTGCATGTAAAGTGCAGTAGATTTAGCTAGGTGCTGAATGTGTTTAACTGCTCATAACCCATGACATCAATGCTTTGAATGCAATATAAAAAGAGATGCGAAAGAGATTATGAATCTCAAGGAGACTAACTGGGTAAAATAAAAAAATAAATAAAAAATCCTCTCTTTCTTGTCTGGGTAGGCACCAGCTGCTAAATAAACTTTTTAAAAGTTTAAGTAGTCAAGCTGCTGTTTGTTAACCAGAATGTAACGTGAGGTATTAAAGGTTTTGGGGCAAAGCGTGCCATTTCTCACATCTTAAAACCTTTACATTTATCACTGCACTGGATAAAATTAAAGATTGGACACAACCACAGTTGATAGCGAGCCTGAGAATGACTCAGGCTCTCGATAACAGGTTTGTGTGCACTTTTGGTACCGTCTACATAATAGGCCTGAGACTATTTTGGGAGGGTGACATTCAGCTGTCATTGGAGATGCGGGCTCCTAATCTGTCTCGGCTCAACCTTGACGTGGCTATAGGTATGAGAGACAAGAAGAGAGAGACTTCTTTCTGAACTCCCCCTGACTGCTCTTCTCGCATACCTAAGAGAGAAAGGTTCGGCTGACACACACACACACACACACACACACACACACACACACACACCCTTCTGCTCACCCCGGACACTTTCTGCCTCTTAGGATTATGGTCTGGAGGTCATCTTATTCACGCCCTACTGCACTTCGACTGTATTCCCTCATGGCTTGATCCACCCTCAGCAGGCCTTTTTGTTGGCTGTTCCAGATGGAGCGCCGCAGACAGGGGGAATGTGTGAGGGCATGGTGCCGTCAGGTTAGACGGCCTCCCTGGAGCAAAAGGAAGAACTGACTCACAAGTGTGCACACATCATGGACAGGGAAACTTCTGCTGGCTGCTTTGAGTGTGTGTGTCTTGGGGGGGAATGTACGTAGTGCCTTGCTTACCCACTTGATAGAGATTCTCAGTCTGTGCTGTGTGCCTGTGTGTCTCATGTATCATACATGTGTGTTGGCTGGAGACTGCTCAGCCAGAAGTATGGGGGTAGGGTTGGATGTGGGGTGGCAGTAGTGGTGGGTAACGTGGCACATGCTGTGTGGTACTGCCTCGTCCTGCATTCCATCTGGCTGAATAATGGGAACTCTGTTCAGCTGCATGCCTCTCCCATGGCCATCCTCCATGCCTCTCCCATGGCCATCCTCTACACAGTGTGCAGATCATAGTATGGCTGTTTATGATACTTCTGTAGGGGGGAAGAGTGCTGCCGCCTGGCCACGAGATGAACACTGGCCTCTCTGTCAGCCTACTGCCCGCATGGCGGCATTGCCAAATTACATCTGACAGTCGTGTGACCGGGGTTCAAATGGTCGACTGAATAATATGAATAATAATTCCTCATTATTCATTTTTATATTTTGTATGAAATAATTTGTTCATAGTCTCATGGGTGCTGTGATTAAAGAAGCCCATTCTATCTGGTGACTAATGTGTCTGATGTCACTCAGTCCATTAAACCTTGTAGAGACTCGTAGATGCTATGTCAATAGGTAGTACATTGGAAGTCACCAATACCCAGGCATTTCTTCCTGTCTTTCTCCGTCAATGTAGTGTCAGCCAGTGTTAGTGTTTACTGGTCTGGTCACTTAACATCAAACATCGAATTCCTTCCAAGCATTGACGATCAAAGCTAAGTTATGGAAACTGCCATAGTCTTTTTAGGCAGTCACCCTTGTTATGATGAGTAGTGATTTGGGGTGAAGTTCTGGTGCGTGTGGGTGTGCGTGTGCGTGTGCGTACGTGTGTGTGTGTGTCTTCTCTGTTGAAGATGCAAGCCCTGTGGTCTGCTCGGGTGGAGGGAGCCGTCCCACTGGAGACCTGTGGCTGCTTTTCTTTCTTGCTACTAATAAGGATATTTTACAGTCCATGGGTTCACATGACTTAACTAATAATAACAGTGTAGAGGAAAACCAGGAACGTGGGTTTCCTAAAGCCGTGGCAGGCTTCGTTTCCGTGTGTCGCCTGAGGCCATGCTGTACTGTGATTGGTCTCTTTCTTCCTTCTGTTTGATTCCTATTCTTCTTAAGTCATGCGGATGTGCAGTCATTAGTCTGACAGGTCCAGCATGTTGCTTCCCTCCTTATGGTTTTTGTAAATCTATTAGTCTGATTCCAGTGGTTTATAGGTAGAATAAACATGTTTTCATGGGGAGCTCTGCCTCTTGTTAGTGCTGGAAGGACATTAATGCACTCTGAAGATTAGAGTTTAGTTAGTGTAGCCATTAGTCACTGAATAGCTTTGGTCTGGTGTGGTATGAGTACGAGATGATGAAGTGTGTTTGATGACCTGCGCGTGCGAGGACAGACGTAAGGGGGGGGGGGTGGGGGGGTGGGGGTGGGGGGGGGGGGTGGGGGGGGGTGGGGGGGTGGGGGGGGTGGGGGGGGTGGGGGGGGGTGGGGGGGGTGGGTGGGGGGGGGGGGGGGGGGGGGGGGGGGGGGTTGCGTTCACATTGATTTAGTACATACAGCCACGGCCTTCTCATGTCGACAACACTTAGCAAGAGCGTCTGAATTAGCACATCACACCATGTCCCTGTAGTGCTTGGTTTCTCAAAGCATAGCGTACCTTCAGATTGGCTTGCTTCAAGTTAGACGAACATAAATATTTAAAAGAATATATAATGTTAAGGTCACATGCCAGCATGGCCACTGGTTAAAATATGAACAGTATCTTTTGGAAAAGTTACATTTTCCTTTCATTTTTTTTCTCATTTCCACTTCCTATCTTTCATTTAGCTGCTCAGACTTCTAACTCTATGTTTTTGTGTGCTCTGGATCACTCAAGTACAGCAGTCTAGGGGTTAATCAACACATCATTCTTTCTTATTATTCCTCTCATTTAATCATGTCCTATACTTACTTTTAACCCCCTCTTCTCCCCCCTCTCACTCTTTCTGAGTGAAGGGATCCGTTTCGGTCCTCCCATTATGGAGGATTCAAAAAGGCTTTTTTTGGAACACACCACCAGTAGCCTTAAGGGTTAACCAGTCAAGCCCATTCATTCGATGGCCACCCCAGATTAAGAACTGAAGGCTCAGAATAAATACCCCCCTTGTCCTTTCATTGTGGACCAGCTTGACCTCCTCTGACCTCTGCCGGTTGGAGCATCTGCCTGTCGATATCCTCAGTCTGCCCTGTGGGAGATCACCAGTCTGCTCAGGAACGGTAATTTGATTGTGGGATGAATAGATTTTCCGCAATAAAAATGTTTGACAATGACAGTATATTGCTGGCACCCTGTAGTGCCCCAGTGGGCAAACTGTGTGTGTGTGTGTGTGTGTGTGTGTTTAATTGGGTGTGTTTTCTGGTGTGTCGTCTTGGGATGATGTATATAGTCCTCCCTGACTTCACTTTAACTTTTAATAAATGGAGTAATAAGGACTTTGGCCTGCGCCTTACTTTACTCGAGTCGTTAAAGGACTGCACATGTGGCACAGCTGTTAGCTCTTACTCCACCCCCTAGTCAAGATGCCAGTGCCGGTCTGTGCCCGCGTGAGCTTGCATTGGCACCAGTCGCCCTTTAAAACACTCCTTCTTAGGGTTTTGTTGAAAAGAACAGTAGGGGTTGCTTTGCTTTGCATAGATTGTGTTTCTGGCTCTCAGCCAGATAAGACCACAGTCACTGCACAAGGTGCCCATGGCATGGTGCACCTGTGTGTTCCCTGACTTGAGAAACTGGTTTGGGTGTCGTGTTGTCCGCTCAGATCCATCTTTGTGGGTTCCTGTTTGTTTAGCCTCTAGAGTTAAAACCAGTGCCGCTGCCCTCCATTGTCTAGCACCTGTTCTGGATTTTGGGCTGATATATGGCTCTAAACTAATTCAAAGTGATAATTCAAAAATAAAACATAACCTTGTTTTAGACATTTTAACTGTTGGATGAAGTTCCATAAAATTCCTTTTCGATGAAACTACAGCGTTAGAAGGGGAAAATATGTTTCCAATTATACTGAAGTGCTCCGAATTCATAAGGACTGACACACACACACACACACACACACACACACACAGCTCACTATGCTATTGCCTTTAGGGTTTTACATTCTACCCCCCCCCCCCCCACACACACACACACACACACACACACTGCAGGTGGTAAACCTGTTTGCGAGTGTGGAGCACTCCTCTGTGAGTTTGGTCCGGTGTGGTCTCATTTCTGAGATAGCTAAAATGTCAAACCATTTCTCTGTAACCACAGGCCCCAAGTCACCTCAGCGTGAATATAACTCTTACTAACGAACTCCCAGCCGCTCCAGTGTTTATGACCTGCCGGAACGCGGTCAACTCTATCCAGGTGGTTTTAAGCTTTTGCATAGTTCTTAATGTGAATAGATGGCTGGATTAATAGTCGTCTTAAGTTTTGGTGATGTATGGTATATATGTCTTATGAGTGTGTGTGTTCACATGTGTGTGACTGTGAGTAGAGGTGGACCCAGAGAGTTTTGAACGAGGGCAGCCTCTCACCTCCAGCTCGGCTTTCTGGTCGTGTCAGCAGAATTCCTACGTCAGGTTTCTCTTTGCAGAATGCGCAGGAGCTCGGCTCCTCGCCAACAATCGGGCCTCCTCATAAATAAGCTCAGGTTGCTGACCAGGCGATAAGGTTGACATTCCTATCCTGTTACTTTATTTCTATCTTCAAACCAGGTTAGACATACACCTACTGTGTAGTAGGCAGTGCTCTGGACTTTAAGCTGCAATAAAACAATGTGGCCCAATGAGAGATTGATAATGGCCGCAATTAGGTGCTCCTTACCAGCCAATCAACATTTCGAGCCACTGGCGTGGGGAATGTGTGCGCCGGAGTGTGTCTTTGTGTCTGCGGAGGCTCAGTTTGAGAGAAGGAGATTTATGTGACCCCTCTGACTCGTGGGTGGCAGAGCTGTGTTTACTGAAGTCTTACTGTAACTAGGTCCAGTCTCCTTCATTGTGTGTGTGTGTGTGTGTGTGTGTGTGTGTGTGTGTGTGTGTGTGTGTGTGTGTGTGTGTGTGTTTTACACACCAGGTGCAGCACGTCATGCAGCGCCGGTATCTAAACAGCTTACATATTCAGCCTGATAAATGGTTTATTTTGTTCAGGGGGCTGAACTCTGGCCTTTGTTTACATGGCTCTGATGTAGAGCCTGGGGCGGACGCTGTCAGCAGCAGGCTACCATGCCATGCTAGCATCCACATCCATCAAGGCCCAGTGGCAGAGGTGAGAGACAGGACATTGCCAGAAGACTAGAGAAAATGGGTTGAAGACCCGAACAGGCACATCTTTTTGTTTGTTTCAGTTGCCTGGATATTAATAATACAATCCTTGTTGGGCACTTTAGCCAACACTCAGGTCATAAATATGAGAGCCAGAGAGATGCAGTCTACAAAAGCTGAACTTCATTCAAATAGTTTTTGCTTGCATAACCGTTTCCTCTCCGAAAGCTATCTAAGCGTGAGGCTGACTTTGTGTAAGGTGTCACCGGCATTGCTGTACTCTTAACTCACTTTCTTTGTGACCTGTGTTGTTCTTGACCATGTGCAAACCAGCCAAACTAGCCCAGACCAGTCCGACTAGTCTGGTTAAAGGCAGCAGGCTCCATTTAGGGCCCGAGTGACTTGCTGTTTCTCAATGGCGCCACTGTGATTAATAAACGTATCGGTTGCGTTGTGCTGAGATGGCACAAGCACACTTTGACCCTGTCGCGGTGTCTCTCGTTCACCTTCCTGTCTGCCCTGCCTCCCATTTTCATTTGTTACCTTTTTTGGCAATTCATCTATTCATTTATTCATCACGCTGGTAACTCGTTCTCCCAAGAGAGCTTGTGATAATGTTTGCAAATTAATTCAAATATGTATGGTTGGCTTGGCTGTATGCTCAGGACTATAGAATCTGTCTATAGAGAGAACTAATAGACTGTGTAGCCATTTGGAGTTCTTTTTTACTATTGTACGGTGTAATGACATAGAGGAAAGTTGTTTTTGCTGCAATGCTATTTTGTTTTTTGCAAAGCATATTTCTGTGAAGCCCAAAAGCCAAGATGTCCTGTAGTTTTTGGCCTGCCTTAGGTAAAACTCGATCCGGGGCCTCAGGTGCTGCTTTTAGCCCAGTGAGGAGAACCCATGCTGGGGAGGCCACAAGGGCAGCCCCCCTGGCGACAGAGCCCCTCAAGAATGTAGTGAAGATAATGGATGTTTCTAGCCCTGGCATTGATGGATGATACAGGGAATGGAGCCCTCCCCAACACACACACACACACACACACACACACACACACACACACAACCAGACGTACATACACATCTGGATGCTGGATGCTGAGTGAGTCTTTGGCTCTACCCTGCAGCATTATGCGCCAACCAGTGTAGCAGGTGTGTCTGACTATCTAATGGGACAAAGACATACTTGGTAGATTGCCTTACTACCCTGGACCAGTGTAGACTACATCGTTTTACAAGACTATAGCAATATTTTTAGGTGCGTTGCCAACAGATCACCATGCATACTGTACTGTAGATTTGTAATAAATTACCTACAATAAACATTTCAAGCACCCAAGATTACTTTTGCATCATATCTCTTTCCTTATTATATTACTACAGCCATTACAATGGAATGCACTCACAGAGAGTACCATAATCAACAGTGGTGGCTGTATTGTAGCTTGGTGTTTTCCGTTTGTGCTTGGGACTTGTGAGAATTTGTGAATGCTCCGTGTCCGGAACTCCCCGAGTCCCAGTCCGCTATTGTCGGCGAATCCTCCGCCGTTCTCCACATTGACCTCTAACCACCGGCGCCGTCTGACCCGTATTGTAGTGGTCTGGTCCACTTTCCCTGATGGATCACCTAGGGAGCCTAATCTGTCACCTCCAGCCGCGCAGTGCACTACTGAGGGGCCCCATGGTAATGAGTGAGTGAGGAGAGGGCTGATTGTATTAATCACTGAGCTCCCAGCGCTGCGGCGTGACAGATCACCCTCCTAGTGCATCAAAGACGCGCAGCCAATCGGACTCCATTTTAGATGCCACTGCATGGTTTGGGCACCGCTTTGTGTGCGCACGCACAAGTGCCCGTTAGCCCCCACAGCCAGGACTTGAGCCCAGACAAAGACGTGACCGTAGACAATGGAGAGAGGTGTGCTTGGGAGTTTTGATTATTGCTGATTAGACCCAAAGCAAACCAGTCTAGCCTAGCTTTTCTATTGAATGTCCCTCTGTCTCCATCCTTATCTGCAGACTATCTTCTTTTATAATGGCCTCCACTAAATTTCTATCTGTCAACCTGAGCACAGCCAGCCTCACTTTTTGCATTGCACAGTTCAGAATGTTTGACTTTAACGGATTTGACTCCGCTGTATGTGCGTTCCATACAAACAATGACAATTAAGATAATCTGCATTGTGCAGATGTCAGTAGCGTGTGTGTGTGTGTATGTGTATGTGTATGTGTATGTGTATGTGTGTGTGTGTGTGTGTGTGTGTGTGTGTGTGTGTGTGTGTGTGTGTGTGTGTGTGTGTGTGTGTACGTATGTCTGGAAAAGAGGGAGTTATCAGTAACCCAGATGGAGGAAGGCTGGTGCACATCAGCATTCCATTAGCTTCTCTACTAATTAAGCAGCTTAATGGACAGAGAGAGGTCGTTTCAGGGGTTAAATCTGTGCCATGAAAACTATATCACACACACATACACACACCACGTGTCTTTGAACTAGGGCCAGGGTTGTTTGGCTCACTGATGGCTGGTAAGATTGATATGTCTTTGTTGCCGTGATTTCCTATGCAGGGAGCATCCTCTCTCTAAATAGCATTCTCTCTCACACACACACACACACAATCCCACGGACAAACATACGCGCACACACAATCCCAGAGACAAACGCATGCACACAGCCAGTCCTTATTACACTATTAAAGTATCCCTCTCTACACACACTTCACCACTGGCAGAAACCACACACACTGACATCCCCTAGAGATATCCTCTGAACATGGGATGACTGACTGTTTACACTCAGGTCTAAAATTCACCAACCCCTCTGCCAACTGGGAGAGTGGGAGTAAAACACTGCTGCTGTCTTCAGTTCTGGGCCAGCCGACATCTTTGACACACACACACACACACACACACACACACACACACACACACACACAGGCACGCACGCACGCACGCACGCGTGCACACACTGAGAGTGCCACTCAGTGCAGACTCTTTGTAGAATGCTTCCAGTGGGGCTGTCTCTTGACAGGGGAGCTGACAGAAATGCTTGATCTGAACGTCGCTCTCGGTAGTTCTGTCTGGTTGGTCTGACAGTGTCAGCGTTTGGGGGATCTGAACTGAACTGACAGTGGGAGAAGCAGGGAGAAATCCCTGGTTTGACAACATGAGACACACAGGGAGAGTGGAAGGGGCGATGCCATTGCATTTAGGATTGTTTTATTGTCTTCGTAGACCGTATGAAGATGAAAGGATAATCATTTATCATAAAGTCATCTCGGTTAAACGAGTTATGTATGTCCATTGTTCCGTCTTTAGTGGTACAAGCTTAGGTAAAGGATTTGCGCTGGGAGTGATTGTCCTACTTCAAACTCTCTTGCCGGTCATGTGTAATAGCACTTAAACCCTTAGACCTCAATGACTGGGGAGTAGGGGTTGGCAGGGGCAGGGCAGGGGCAACTCGGCTCCAAACAAAAGAGCTGACCCATGACCTTCGCTCAGAGATCCTGGATTAACGGAATTCCAATAGTCACTCTCTTCCGCTCTCTCGCTCCATCAGCCGCCAGGCCTTTCCCACTCCCTCCGATTCCTCCTTCCCTGGAAAGCCAGTGTGAACGTGTAGGCATCTCCGTCTACCCATCTCTTCTAAAAGAGCAATTAAACTCTCCCAGCTGAAATGTTGTGCCCAAACGGCTCTCCCACTAGGTGTAGTCTCTGCGGTCCCCGTGGGAGCAGCGTAATCGATGGCAGCAAATTATAAACAGCCTGCGGCTACCACAATGCATCTGTCACGCCGGTCATGAGGGATATGGTGTTATTAGCATGCAGAGTGAGCTCATATCTGGGCTCTGTTATTTCTCTCGGTCTCTCCACCCCCTGGTTGGCTGCGTCCCATGGGGCCCAGCGTTTTTAATGAAAGGAGGGGTTACAAACATTAATGGAGCTGTAGGAGGCTTTAGATGCACATGTGTGCCTTCATTACAACATAATCATGCACCCATTCAAGCAAGCAACCCTTGCACACGATGCACAATGCTCTGAGACAACAGTGCATAATTCAATGATGATACATAACATAACATAAGCTCAAAGTTTGGTTTAAAAGTTTACGCACATGTTGTGACATGATTCTGTGAGTGCCATTTTTGTTTTACAAAGTTTATCCAGTACAAGCAGAGCTCCATATTAACGAATGCTAAAAAGCATGTAAAGGGCATAGGGTTCCTAATTACAATCCAATCCTAACAGTTCCCAATTCACTTTGTGTTTGTTCACTTATTATTAAGATAGGTCTGGAACACAGTGACTGTCTGTGTGGGTAAATAGACCAGAAGCTGCTTCAACAAAAGTTGGTGTACCCCTTTAAGGCTAAACAACACCATGCCCCTAACCAACATCACTGTCAAGTCGGTACTAGTTAGAGGCTGGGGAAGCTGTCTGACCGTGGAAGTAGTCTAGCCTTTTGTTTCCCCTGAGGCCAAGCCTAACTCTTTTCCTTTTGCTCTCTGTCATTGGGGAAGCAGCTTTATGGCGGCGTGTTGGTTTTCTTGTGGTAATTACGGGAGAAGAGGAGGTGTTGTAGGAGGTGAATGTCCGGGGCGAGACAGGTAAAGCATTGAGTGGGTGGGCGAGAAAGCTGCCCAGACTCATCTCCCCCAGAGGGGGCTGACTGAGGAACAGACAGTAGCACTGAGGACCACAGGGCGTCCTACCACGTTCAAATGGTCTGTTTCTCTCACCCGCCTCTACACAGGCGTAGAGCCCAGGGCTAGCTCACTGCGTTCTGCTGTATCTTCCAAACCACGTCTGCCTGTACCCGATACTCTACATGTGCAGTTGGATGGACATATTTGACCAGGAAGGAATGGACTACTGTGGGGAACATGATGGGCTGCGGGCTACGTGAGCTACAATTTGGGTTAGCGAGGCAGAGGACGGTTGAGCAGGCTCCGTGGAACGAGCCATATGAAAGCCATCCATCATGCAGTACAATGTGCCCTTCACTCCTAAGCGTCCGCTGAATGTGTAAGAAGGCAGAGTGGAAGTGAGTTGAAATGGGCCTAGCTGCCGAAAGGCTCTCTGTGGCGAAGAGACAGATTAGAAAGCAATTAGATGCTGCCCTGGAGAGCTCATTGCGGGTGTTAATTGATCTTAATTAGAGGTCAGTCCATTCGGCTCTATGGAATTATCCAGCACCTGCTCAGTATGAATATGTATGACTCCACATCCTCCATGCTTTCTTTATGCCCCGCCCATCTTGGAGTGTGTGTTTTGACTTGAACCCGACAAAGGGCTTTGAGAGAAGCCCTGACTAGGCCACGGGAACTATTGTGCTGTTGACCGTGCGGTTTAGCCCCTCTCAATGCTGCTCTTATAGTTGCCAACTTGGTGAACCTGATCTGCTTTCTTTGAGCGTCCCGATGCAAAGCTGTTCTCCTCCGGCTGTTCCGTCAGTGCCGTCTGTGACACGGGGCTCCACACAGCGGCCCAGTCGGCGTACGCCCGTCAGTCATTGGGTTTGAGACAATGGAATACGGTTTGTCAGCGAGGATGCCAATTTGTTAGATCGAGAGAATCGATGCGGCCTGCTGTGAGGGAAGGTTCAGTCGTCTGACTCAATGGTTCTAACAACTCTGCCATCGACCTGTCTTTCGGAGGTATCTGACATTCTGGTTGTCTTATATTCTTGGCCATGTACGATACTGTGGGTTTTGTTTTTTGTCAACGAGCCTGTTTGAGTGGCACTTCTGTGAGACCGCTACTATGTGCATCGTAGTGCGCCGCGTGTGCTTTGAGACCGGCGGTCACAATTTGGCTCCATTTGGTGGGCATTTCAGAAATGCTCCTTCAAAGGAAATGTATCTCTGTTCATTTTCTCTCACCTTAATTAGATTTTTTGAAAGTTTATGCAGGTTGTGGCCCTGTGGCACTTGAAACCTTTCAGGCATCCTGACCACTAACCCCAACCCCCCCATTGTGTCTAACCTGACGTGCTTTCCCTCCCTCTCTGTCTCTTTCTCTCGCTCGGCCTGGCCTGTTTTCCCTCTCTTACCCCCCCCCCCCCTCGCATTCCCTCCCCCTGGCTCAAAGCCCTCTCCTGGGGTCATTGTGGTATTTAGGGTCAGACGAGCTCCAGTCATAGCCGCCCTCCCCAGTGCCTCCCAGGCAGAGGGCAGCCATTATACGCCAGGTTGTCTCGCCCAATCACCTCAAGCAGCACTGTGGAAAACCGCTCTGGCTGTAATAACCCTGTATCCTTCAGCATAGCCAAGGGAAAAGCAGCATATAGGAAAAACAACCCAGGGAATGTCAGGAATAGGAGTTTTTTTCTGGGTTCTTTTTAACGGATAGAGGCAATGAAACATCCTTGCTTCTTTTTTTAGAAGCTTCTGTTGAGCACTTTCACTTTTTCCCCCCTCTGTTTCTCTCTGCGCACTGTTGCCCCGAGTTACCCGGGAGGCTTACAAACTGATTGGCTGTGCTTGGAAATTGGGGAGGGAGTTTCCACATGGGTCGTAGTGTGTGTGTGTGTGTGTGTGTGTGTGTGTGTGTGTGTGTGTGTGTGTGTGTGTGTGTGTGTGTGTGTCTGTGTCTGACTCAGTCAGTGTGGCACGGTGTGTGAGTGTGCCGCTTTAAGACTATGAGAGCGTAAAGGCAGAATCCACTTTGAGTTCAGAGATCGTTGGCTAGAATCTGCCTGCTTGCTTCTTCAAAGAGTGGGGAGATTAAAGCTTTGGTGGTGGAGGTAAGGGATGGTTTAGTCTCTCCGTTTTATCTTCCTCTGCCTTTGTTTCCTCTCTTAGCTGGATTAGGAGAGAGACGTAGACAAACTTTGTGTGTGTTCTCTTTTTATCCAGGTGCACAGGTGTAGACTGTCTGTCTGTCTCTCTCTATGTGTGTGTGTGTGTGTGTGTGTGTGTGTGTGTGTGTGTGTGTGTGTGTGTGTGTGTGTGTGTGTGTGTGTGTGTGTGTCCCTCAGGTGCATGGATATTTTGTAGTCCAGGACACTTCTGGTTTACTGTTTCATGTTTTATTACACGCTTACTACGGTTTCACTTGTTTGTTCGTAAAGAAGAGTGTCTTTCAATCTCTAGAACCAGCTCTCAGTTCAGTGTTGTCATGCCCCCACCCTCCCCAAAATACACACAGAGAACCAAGTTTCTATTGAACATAAATTTGTTTTCTATGAACCGTATCCCTGTTGGTAATTTCCATTCGGTTGGGAAGAATTCCGTGTGCATACCTAAAGCAGGCTGTTTTTGTTTAGGAGATTATTTTGAAGTCTCTTTGGATGATTGCATCCATCAAAAACGGCCATAAAATATCTATGTAAATCATTGACATCACTACATGTCACTGCCGGTTTGGAGCCAGGTTTATATGTTCTAAATCTATGGTGAAAAAGTCCAACAGACACTAACTAGCACTTTGATTGATACCCAGTGGCTTTGGAAACACTATGTAGTATACCACACTTTTATATTGTAGGCTTACAGCAAGTGATTCATGGACTTCATAAACCATGCAAGTTCTGCAGGATACTGTAAATCTGGTTTATATAAAAGACTTGGTCGTCTGTTCTCTAAAATAACACAATATTTGATTGTTTTGGGCTATTTCCTGTTGTTATGATTGTTTACTGAAATTGTTTGTTGGTGGTTTCATGATTTTGTTTCTTTTTAAATTAAGGCACTCACTCATATGGAGTTCAAGGTTCTTAAGGACAGTTCAATGTTAGGAAGTGATCTGAAAGATACAGATGGGCAGTGATTTGACAGAAGTAAGCAACCACCTTGAGTATTAAGTAACCTCCTTTAAATTATTTAGGTGGTCATGGGTTTAGCTGGACAAACAGCTTTTTAAATTTGATACACTTTAAATCGTGAGCATAGTATCCCATGTTAACATTCTTGCAGTTGTATTTTATTTCTTGACGCTGTAGGTCATGTGAGCTGGCTTCTAAAAATGTCTAGCATCCCATTCTTCTCTTCAGGGTGATTTAGTATACTGGGTTGAAAACCACTCCAGGAGTTGGAGCACTAGTGCTGGAGGCTTCATCCTCTGGAGACCAGCCTCATGGCCCACACTGCTCTGGCACTGGTTTGCCCAGCCTTTGTTTCTCAAGTTTATCTCCAAGGACAAAGGCAAACAAAAAAGTCTACTTCTTCGTGTCTTGCTTGAAGTGTGCTGCTGATATATTTCTGTATGTGCGTGGGCGCGTGTGTGTTTGTCTAGTGTATGTGTGAAATACTGTGTGAGGTTGGTTCCTGGGGAAATACTCACCGCGTGGTTCCCAAGGGAAAAGGGCTGTGACACAGACACCACACTACTATTCCTTCACCCCTAATCACCACTCCCTCTGTCTTCAGCCTGACTATGCGTCGTGTTTATACCCAGTTGAAGTAGGTCCTCACTTCTCAGTGAATTAGCCCAAGGCTCCGGCCCTGAGACACACACTCACCCAGACTAAACATTGAGCCAACGTGGGAGTGGTTCCTGGGGCACTCGTCGAAGAATGCCAGGTCAGAGGGTATGGAGGAAGACTTAGGGCGACAGGGGTCCTCTGCCCCCTGAGCAGATGGCCTGTAGGAAAAGCTATTGAATGGAAGAGGACACGGGAGCATGGAGGGAGGGAGAGTTCAAAAAAGGGAGTGGTGTGTGTGTGTGTGTGTGTGTGTGTGTGTGTGTGTGTGTGTGTGTGTGTGGATAGAGGAAAGCCTTGCCTGGTTGTCTTCTCGTAACAGTACCACAATACGGAAGTTCAGCCAGAAGCATAAGGCAGATGTAGTGTGTGTGTGTGTGTGTGTGTGTGTGTGTGTGTGTGTGTGTGTTTTGGTTGCGCTTGTGCTTTGGCACGCCTGTTAGTCCTTTAGACCCACAGCCTCTCTTTGGCTGAATAAACTTTGTAAGAAAAGTGTCAGTGCTGGCTCTCAGAGAAAGCTGTCATTGTGAGTTGAACAACAAGCTTTATTCTGACTCCTGCTGCCTGGTCCGCAGCTGCTGGCTCTAGCTTTCATCCCCAAAAAGTTTGTTTGTTTTTTGCTCATTAATGTGAAAGAACTCTGAGAACTTCCCCCTGGTGTTTACTGTTGGCGTCTGTGTAGTAGGCTAACAGTTTAGCTTCACTTGGCCAGTGGGTAACTGTTGATTCTAATGCTAACCAGTTAGAAGGTCACAGACAGAGAGACTGTGGAGGGGAAGGTGTAGAGGGAAGTATGAGAGACCGTTTTATTAAACTTGACGTTGTTAATGTCCAAGATGTTCCACTGGCCAACAAAGGTTCAGTGTACTCTTTTAGAGCATGTTCACTGGTAATGTCGCCAGTAACCACTTCTGGCTCTAATATGAAGGGCATGGATCCCTAAACATTAGGCAACCTTGGAAACTCTCTCTCTCTTTCTCTCTGTCTCTCTCTTTCCTCCATCCAAAAGAGCTTGGGGTTTTCCTAACCATTTTATTATTGGTCCAAGTGGATTAAATGTATTTGACAAAGACACAGCAACGGCTTAATCAACTGATTATAATGTGTTGCCAGTCATTCATTCGGATCGATTAACTTGTATCAAACTATTACACACGTGTTACCCCTGAGCTGTTCTGTCAGCAACACTTGTTGCCTATTTTTAAACTACAGTATCAGCCTGCTACATTGGAAGGATCTGTGACCATGAACTTGATCCATACTCATTCAGGTGCTCAAGCTCATATACTATATCATACTTAAGTTGCCTGGCTTGTATTTTTGGACTTGGACCATTGAGGTCCCAGTCATTTGCTCATTTAGTAACACTCTTATCTTCAACTCTCAAATCAAGGTTCGTCTAAGAAGGAGAGATAAACTCTAATGCTCCAGATCACATAATCCTCCAGGGTTGAGCCTCAGGCGGCCGGCCGGCTGCTTGCACTCTAGCCTCATGCTGTATGTGCTGATAGGCCCAGCGAAGGTTAGCGCTATGTGTGTGCTGCCCTGCGTCGGAGCGTGAGCTTCGTGCATGCAAGTGGGTTCTATTACACACTCTCTGTTGACGCCGGCAGTTAGAAGTAGCACGGCACCGCAGTAAAAAAAAACTCTCCACCCGCTTCTGTTTTTGGAGCGTGGCTCTGGACACTTTGGCATGGGAGAGTGAACAAAAAAAAAAAAGTACTGGAATTTCAGGGTTTAAAAATAAACAGTAGGGCAAACTGTAACTGTCTGTCTAAAACTTCCCCAAACCAATCCAAGACTACGTCATGGACAGTGTGGGGTTGGATAAATGCAAGTAATGTTTAGTTGGGAGGGCAAAATGAAGTCATGTTGTGCAGGAGTTCTATAAGTCAGAGCACTACTGCACTGTAGTGGCAGATAAGGTCACTCTTAAAAACTTGATGTGGGCTAGAGTTATTAACCAGTTACAAAGGAGAGGAAGGCTAACAGAATGCAAAATGCTCTTGTTTCCGTTCTTGTTAAAAAAAAAAAGCAATATAAAGCCTGTCCTTAATTTCCCAAATCTGTGTTCCCGCTAGAAATGATCTTGGAAAAAGAACGGTATTTGTACAAAACGTCCTTCCTTTTTTTGGTTTTCATGAGCTGTAGTACTTGACTAAATAAAGTTTATTCTCTTCTCTATCCTTGGGATTATGACTCGAGCGCTAATTGGCACACCTGTTACCAAACATGGTAGCTACTTGGGCAAGCTGTGTTACCGTGGTGAGAAGCTAACCACTAACGCAGCTGCTCTTCTATGTGTTTTCCCTTTAGATGAGCTTGACTGTGAGAGAAGTGAGGTTTGACAGAAGAAGAGGGAAGGACTATGCCCACCGGAGAGCTTTACTCTGAAAAGAGACTATAGCAAAAGGTGAGTCCAATGCAGTGGAATGTTTCACGTTATAGCGGCTATTCTAGATGCTGTGGAGTGATTATAGTGTGCAGTTAAGCTACTTAAGGTGTTTAAAACAGATAGTTAAAGTGACTTTAGTGTTAGCCACTAGGGTAATTATGTAGTTATTGTACAGACAGTTGAAGCCTCTGGTCTTAACATGTTAGTTGCATGCTTCTCTTGACTGCTCAGTGCACTGCTTTATACACATCAAACGTTCAGCCTAATGTCAGTCGTTATGCCTCTCATTCTTCCAGTAAGAACTGTAGGATTTCTGGAAGGCATTTCACGCTGCCTTGCCACACATAATAGCCATGTCAAGCTTTGTCAAGCTTACTTTTCATTTGAAAGAGGTAAAATTGAAAGTCGAGGGCTCGTTGATCATTAGATCCTAATACTTATGTTCAGCTTAATTATGGCTGCTCTCTGGACTTTTCATTTATTATTATTTTTTTTAATTTTTTTTTCGTGCATTTTAGCTGCCGCTGTTAGTGTTGCCCATGGTAGTATTGGTAAGGGCCATATGGTTTGGAATTCTAACTGCAGCTTTTACTGATTGGGCTAGATTTCAAATAAATCTCATTGTTATGGCACTGGCAGGAGTTTAAAATGTGGTGTTAACCAACTAGTGGATTCTGTTTTTATGTGTGTGTGTGTATATATATATATATATATATATATATATATATATATATATATATATATATATATATATATATATATATATATATATATATATACACACACACACACATTTTTTTTTCTTTGTTTTGGTTTGTTATTTCTGCACTGTTATGTAACGTTTATACAAATCAATAGCTCTACAAGTAAAAAAAATAAAACGACTGAATTACTTTCTCTTACAGATCACAATGGGGAACTCTGAGAGCCAGTACAGCTTTCAAGGTTCTAAGGGTTTCGTGCTCCCAGGGAAACAAAAGCCGTACTCACTAAAGTTCCGCTCAGGCAAAGATGACGTTCTGTCTCCTCATTCATGGTGGAAAAGTGCTCCAGGGGGCTCGGCCTACAAGACCAGGGCTATTGGCCGGGGATGTCTTTCCCCTCCTAAGAGTCACCAGCCTTACTCCACTCGCCATTACGATTATGTCACCAAAGCTGGGAGTGGTAGTCCAAAAGTGGGTGGCTGTATTCCAGGACGTTCACATATACCTGCTGAGAACAACTACGGGTATGAAGAGGGTCCATACGGTAGACCAGGAGAGGAGTTACATGGACATGCTATGAACGGGCACAGTGAAGGCCTGGAAGAGCAGAGCAGTCCCAGGGTGGTGATAAAGAAGGACGGGAGCCTGAGGGTGGAGTTCACCAACTCCTCTGGCAGCCCTCTCCTCCTGGAGGAGGCCTCTGGGCCCGTACAGCTCCTCAAGTTCTCCCCTAACCTGGAGACCACCTCCAGCCCAAGCCTGCCAGGCTCCAGCACCAGGAGGCCTGAGGCCCATCGCGGAGCTCCACCACCAGCCTTTACCTCCACCGCCAGGACCAGCAAGGGCAGCTCGCTGAGCTCTGAGGGCTCGTGGTACGACTCGCCCTGGGGGCCGAGCGCGGAGCTCTACGAACAGGACTCCTCGAGCAGGACGTCTGTTCACGCCCCTAGTCACCAGCTGGACTCGAGCAAACAGCCTTCCCGCATGTCAATCACTGAACTGTACAGGGACTCCAGCATGGCTGCCACCTTCCCCACGGCCACAGTCCTGGCCTCCCAGTACCAGGAGCTTCCACGGGTCCCCAGGCAGCAGCACAGGGCTTCCTTTGCCTCTGTCCTGGACGTGCCTGCCGAGGAAGAGTGTCCCGAGGCCAGACAATACACGTCCTATACTCTGCCCTGCCGCAGACCCAATGGCCAGGCGATGAGCCAGGAGCTGGACCAGGATGCAGACCAGAGCCAGGGGGGTGGAGAGGGCGGCACGCTGAAGAAAGACTCCATCAGGAGCCGCATACGACGACTCAGCGACTGGACAGGAAGCCTCAGCCGGAAGAAAAGGCAGTCCCAGGTGAGCAAGGGTTCGAGGCAGTTTTCTTGGATGCTGTAGTTTTCTTTTGATGATTCTGTGGAGGCCAAACAATGTCTGTTTCTATTCCCACAATCCCTTTAGTCCTGAGGGCTCTGGGAAAAAAATAAAACCAGTGCACTGAATAAAGGAAAAGTGGACTGCTAAATTTCATTTCTGCAAATCCTCTTTCGCAGAGTTCAAACTGGGATCTTCATTACATGGTATGTAAAGACACATAGGCTGTGTAGGTGTGTAGTGGTTTGTAGTTCCCATGTAGTCTATATACTGTGTGTGTGTGTGTGTGTGTGTGTGTGTGTGTGTGTGTGTGTGTGTGTGTGTGTGTGTGTGTGTGTGTGTGTGTATATATATATATATATATATATATATATATATATATATATATATATATATATATATATATATATATAGGCACATCATAGATACAAAAACTACTTTAGCATTCATTGTGTTTGTGCACAGCAACATGCAGGCTTCCCAATCCTGTGCTACATTGTAGTTGGCTTGTTTGTTGGTGGAGGAAACCCGCCACGCCCTGACAGCTTCTTGGCCGGGCGGCCTCACCTGGGCCAAGAGCCACCGGGCCTCTGTGGCGTGGGCAGGAACAGAATGCGTCCTTAGGGCACTAGCGCCACACTACCAGCTGTCTGAGGATATGGCACTGCCAGGGAGCACAAAATTAGATTTGCGCTGCATCCGAGGTTTAGTGCTTAATTGTTTGAGACCAAGCAATAGGGATACACTGTTCTCATTGGTACCCAGTAGGATGGATGAGATTATAAGGAGCATAAGTCCAGGGCTTGTCTGCAGATGTCAAGACTACTATTTCTGGGTGGGTATGATTTATGATGTCATGTTGTGATTATGATTATGTTGACATATCATTGGTATTGGAGCTAGTTATATGATGTACTCTCTATCCTTTTGGATCAGCACTGTACTTTGTATCTGATAGGTTGTGTTGCTTTTATCACAATGATGGGACAAGCAATAGACAGTATTAAATGCATTTTCAATTTATAGATACTAAATTTAATTGAGAAGTTATTGAGTGGTTAGCATTGGATCACATGACCAAGCAGTTGAGATTCTCAGGTGTTATTTCAGTTGACCTATTAGTTGAAGTATGGAGAATATTCTTGCGATATTGGCTTTTAAATTGCAGAGCTGAAACCGGCTCTGACAGCTCTGAAACAATTCAAGTACAATTATCATATTCATACAATGTTCACAATATGACATACATTACATTGCATTGTCCATTATTAGGATTAAGGTATTCTTAAGTTGCTTGTAAACCACAAGCCTCACCTCTCTGTTTTTCAGCCTCATAATGAAGCATAGATGACTAGGCTAATTCACTTGCCTTTTAGTCCTGCATGCTGTTGAGCCCATGCCAAGGAAATTGCCGCAAGCTTTTGAAAAGCTTTGTTAGAGTGAAACTAAGTCCTCCCAGCTAAAGATTTAGCTACCCACCTCCTACCCTCCCAGTTGTAATTAATAATCGTCTTATGTTGTTTTAAATGTTCTTTTTAGCTCTTCTGGTTTCCCTCTCAGTCAGTCAAGTGTGAAAAGCTAATCCACTCCGACAAGTATTTGGTCTAACAAAAGGAAGCATTCCAAGAAACTTTTCCCTTTTTCCTTGAGCGCACGTGTGTGAGCATCCTTTCTTGCCAGACCTTAAAATAAAACCAAATTGCTACCTTAAAGCATCAATCTACAGCTTCCTTGGGGTTTCAGGCATAAGTATGTTAGCAAAGAGGTGAAGGGAATTTGTAGGTGAACTGGATTCTGGCTCTTTGCGTTAGTTTTAGCACGAGCCCTGGGTCTTAAGGGATGTGCCTTCTCTTAACATTGGTGTGGTGCCTGTCCTCTCTTTAAGCCTCCTGCCTCTGGAGCTCTGGGAATAGCTGGGCATGTGACCGTGCTTAACTGGGTTTGGGACAAGGAGGCCCGTGTCTTTGCAGTGGGCCGTGTCTTTGCATCTGCACACATTTAGAATATATTGTTTGTTATAGAGAAAAACTTTACTCTGGAATCAATCTCCTACACCCTAAATGTAGAAGCATTTGGCAGTGAGGCCAACCGTGCATCTTAAAAAAAAATTATAATGAGCCAAGTTTTATTTTTAAACTTTCTTTAATGGAACTGACTCAATCTCAATGTTTAAGTGTGAATTTCCAGCTGGACGGTTTAACTGGGGGGAAACAAAGTTCATCAGCCATACAGTTTTAACGTTTTTCTTGGTTCTGGGGGAACTCCATAGAGCCCTAGAACAGGGTACGGCTTTGAATGGCTTTGGGTCGTCACTTATTTGGCGCTGAGATTTAAGACCCTTCTGAGGCCACTTTGTCAACCTCTAACCACCTAGCGCTGTATCGCCCGGCCTTGTCAAAGTCTGCTTTCAATGATTCCACCCAAATCAGCACCAGCTCCAGTTCTGGTTCCCCTCCACCTGAGCTCCAGGGCTCTGTTGTGGGCTTAAGGTCACGCTGCGACCCCAGGGCCAGGGAGCATGGGGCTGGCTCTAATGAGAAGCAGCTGTCGAGAGCATAAGAGGGAATAAGGACGCTTGGATGTTGAGAGACGTGCAGATCTCACTAGGTTCCTCTCGGCTGTATACGAGCAGACCATGCTTTCACCGACGGGCCCACTGAGGGGTACTTTTGGATTAGGATGGAAATGGAGGAGTTAACCTATGGAATATAAGGAGACCGGGGGGGCACAGCGGAGTGTGACGAGGATCAGACTCTGGAGACGGGGATGGGCCAGTGGGATGGAATGGGAGAGAGAGCAACACAGGGCCAGTGGGATGGAATGGGAGAGAGAGGAACACCGGGCCAGTGGGATGGAATGGGAGAGAGAGGAACACAGGGCCAGTGGGATGGAATGGGAGAGAGACCAACACAGGGCCAGTGGGATGGAATGGGAGAGAGAGGAACACCGGGCCAGTGGGATGGAATGGGAGAGAGAGGAAGACAGGGCCAGTGGGATGGAATGGGAGAGAGGAACACAGGGCCAGGGGGATGGAATGGGAGAGAGGAACACAGGGAGAGACAGAGGCGCCCATGTCAGGTAGCGACAAAGTGGCCCTAGATCCTGTGTGTTTGTGTGTCAAGAGCTCTTCAGCCAGGTACTGGGGGAGAGGGAGGGTGGGGGTCGATGCTGCAATCTAGTGAAGTGCAGGTAGACTCATTAGCCATGAAAGAGCACGATTTCATCAAGTGTCCTTTTGGGATTAGGATTCACCGCAGCAACAGCATCCCCCCCCCCCCCCCCCCCCCCCAAAATGAAATTGTCTGCGCCTGAAGGATTTCGGTTACCAAAGTTCCATGATGAGAAATTTGTCCCACTTTCCTCAGCCTATCGAAAGTTCAGAGTCTCAGACGGAAAACTTTGAAGTAATTGTAATGTTGAGAGGCTATTGACTTGTCCCTGTGAAGCCCCGCTCACTTCCTTGTTCAGCTCTCCGCGTTCTTTCTTTGGTCTTACCAACTAAAGCTTTTCCAAATGTACTTTCTCAGTTCAATCTTCGCTTTCCTCCACCTCTCAGTCTCTCTCCAGACTCTCCTCCTACTTTGTCTTGTTTTGTTTTTCTCCCCCTCTGATCCACTCTGTCATCCATGTGTGTCCTCAGGAGCCCAGGTATAAGGAGCCCAGCGATGTCTTTGACAGCGGTGTGGATGGCCTCACCGCTGACACCAGCTCGCCCTCCCAAGTCTCCAGCCTGCTCTGGTTCCCAGGGGCCTCTCGGGCCCAGTCCTCGGGGGCCCTCCACCAACAGGGCAGCGACGCGCTGCGCCAGAACATTTACGAGAACTTCATGAGAGAACTAGAGACGGGAACCGGTCAGGGGAGCAGTGGAGGAGCCGGAGGAGGAGCCGGCGAGAGGAGAGACCCCTCCACAGGCACCGAGGAGGGGGAGAGCAGCAGCGAGTCGGCCGAGGGGTCCCTGGAGCAGTTGGACCTGCTGTTTGAGAAGGAGCAGGGGGTGGTTAGACGGGCTGGCTGGCTGTCCTTCAAGCCCCTCCTCACTCTACACAAAGACAGGAAGCTGGAGGTGGTCACCAGACGCAAGTGGAAGCAGTATTGGGTTACTCTTAAAGGTGAGCTGGGACTGTGGGGTCAGAGGGTAACTGAGTTGGTGATGCTGCCATTTTGGCTCCTAGTGAAATGGAAAAAGTCTAACTGCTGAATAGGCACGTGAATTAGGTTATTGCTTTCCTTGTTTCCTTGTTCCTTGCTGAACCTTTCTCCTCACGTGAGTTCTCTTAAAGAAGGCTTTGTCCTTGGTCATGCCCTCCCCTTCAGTTGGTCTGGGCACTGCTCTTTCTCCATCACTACCCTAAAAGCTTACTGGAAAAGGATATTGTGGTATTTACTAACTAAATGGATCTTAAGGACAGAAAGTATTGTGTGCGTGCATCTGTTTGGCCTGTGCACGGGCTGTCCTCCATCTACCTGAAGTATTTGCTCAAATACAGCTTGCGTAAAAAAATAAATTATAGACAAAGCCAGTCAGGGATATTTTGTAAAACCAGGGAAAGCTATCTTTAATTTTGGATGGCTTATTAATTCCAGACACGACTTATTTCCCTGTCCACGTCCCAGACACCGCACCATACAGTTGTTCTTATCTGCGACACCTGAACTGGAGCTCCCTCTCCCTGCAGGTTGCACACTGCTCTTCTATGAGACCTACGGCCGGGGTTCTCCCGAACATGAGCTGTCGCCC
Organism: Aplochiton taeniatus; assembly: GCA_017639675.1. Taxonomy (NCBI): domain Eukaryota; kingdom Metazoa; phylum Chordata; class Actinopteri; order Galaxiiformes; family Galaxiidae; genus Aplochiton; species Aplochiton taeniatus. The sequence goes on from CM030175.1 coordinate 13,163,728, forward strand.
CGCTACGCCCTGCTGGCCGAGGACAGCGTCGTCCAGGCCGTGCCCGAGCACCCCAAGAAGGAGAACGTCTTCTGCCTCAGCAACAGCTACGGAGATGTCTACCTCTTCCAGGTGTGGCGCGCCTACCAGTACCACACACACCGCACACCGCACGTCTCCATACATCTTAAGACGGTTAATTTTATTCCTGGGTTCATATTATTCAGATTTGTATCTTCTGTTTGAAGGTATGCTGTTTAATATGTTCATTATGTATATTGGACTTGGTGTTTCATGAAGACAAAGCTTGCTTCTGAACCCCGCGGCTGATTTCGTTGCATATCGCCATGGTGCAAAGTGCTGTCCCCGACCCAACACACAAATGAGTAGCAGAAGCCAATACTTGGCCCTGAGTGCTCTTTTTTTTGTCGGTGGAAAACAGCCTGTCCACGTGCCACAGCAGCCTGGCTCTGATCGCCTCTCTTCCTGCATGAGCAGCCAAGCGCCGCGTAGCGCCGTGTCATGGCTGATTCATGTCGCCGGCTATGGGAGTAGACAGACTGCGTCCGCTAAGTTAAGGGGAACAAATGGATACAGCATGCAGCGTGGTCTCATTTTAGCAGACATGGATTTGGGGAATTATGGAACTGTGGTTCTGCGAAATTAATGGGCGTACAAACACACACGGGCAACCGCTTTCTGTGTCTTCTTTCAATCGAGTCAGGAACAGTAAATACCCCAAACTCCAGGCCCAAAGTGATGTAGAGTTCAACTTTTTTCCAGCTGAGGGGTTTGTGAGCTTCTCATGTTTTATCTGTAGTGCCCAGTGACCTATTTCACCACTGAACGCCGACAACCCCTCTGCTCATTGTGCAGTCTGCCCCATACGTGATTACTAGCTTCCCTGAGCGGATGACATGAAAGCCCTGTTGCGGTTTTCAGGGGTGGATGTAATAAGACCCCGAAGTGGAGAGGAACACTCTCCAGCGTCAGGAGGCCAAATGGGGGTCTGTAAAGAGAAGCAGTGGACCCGTGTGCCCTTGCCCTCCTCCATGAGTCACTGTCAGTTTGTTCAGGGATCAACCACACGAACTGCCTGAAGTGATTCATTTTGTAAAGTCGGAACAATTGCTGCCGGGAACGCTTTTAATAGCTTATCATTCAGAACAGCTTACCGACCTAAAATAAGATGAACACAAATATTAGGAGAAGAAAATATCGTGTCATCAACCAAAGTGTTTTTCTCTGAATGGTGCGCTGTCAATGTGTAGAAGTTATCAATTTGGATCAGATATTTTCTCACCGAGGGTGACCTAAAAGGCCGTCCCGTTCTAAGCCTAATCTTCCTGGCTGTGGTTTGTTTCCCCCCTCAGGCCAGCAACCAGACTGACCTGGAGAACTGGGTGACGGCCATCCACTCGGCCAGTGCCTCCCTGCTGGCCAAGCGGCAGGGCAAGGAGGACACGGTGCGCCTGCTCAGGAGCCAGCTCAGGGGCCTGCTGCAGAAGATCGACATGGACGGCAAGATGAAGAAGATGGCCGAGCTGCAGCTCACCGTAGTCGCCAACCCCAAAAACCGCAAGGCCATCGAGAACCAGGTAAGGAGTAGGATGAGGAGGAAGAGGAGAGGTTGTTACGGGCCAGGAAGGAGAAGGAGAAGGAGGAGGAGTTGCATAGGAGGGAATGCTGGCAGCTAGTTGTTGAACTCTAAGTCATAACACAAACACCTCTAAACCCCTGTTGTTTCCAGGCATAAGAGAACACTGTGTTTGCAGAAGTCTTGTACACCAAAATATATGTCCAACTTATGTTTCCTTATTATGTGAGGATGTAGTCCTGATGTATTTTTGGAGGCTGCAGGGAGAGGTGGCCTGAGCGCTCTGCTCCCCAAACACAACCCCAAGGGAGCTGCTGGCTCCCACAGCATCAGATGAGGAGGCCAGATGTTTTCTCCTAATGGGCTTTCAATGTGCATTATCCTCCCATTACAGCCGGAGGGGGAAGCAGACCCAAACACAAAGGGCCTGTTTGGAGCCTAAACACGGTGTTGTGCTATAGTTTAAGCCAACATGTTGCCATTGCACAACAAAGTCGCTGTCGACATATCAGCTTACACGTGTGGCAATGAGTACAGAAAATTGAATGTGAAGGACAGTAGCTTGGAAAAGTGCTTACAACAAGCTTAAATATTGTTTTGCAGGTACGGAATTCAAGCAAGTTTCTTAGAAGTCTGTCCATCTGCATCTTAGTGTGTGTCTGTTTCCTGTTAGCTAACACGGCACCTTGGGACAGACACGGGATTGGAGACAGTGATGGGGTCAGAGGGGAAAGAGCAGGATTAGGCCCCTGAGACAGGCTCCCTGATGTCGATGATGGATTTAGGGTTGGGGAAGAGGTACCGGGTGCTGTTGAAGAAGGGAGGTGCTTTGATGCCCCCCCCCCCCCTCCCAGTCTGTCTTTAACTCCCAACCCCCCTTTACTAAACAAACACACACACACATGCATGCACACGCACCCTCAATGATCACATTGCATTTAAGGACTATTAAGGATCAGGCTTTTGAAGAGAGATGGGGCAGATGTTGGAGTGGGAAATAACAGGAGATGAAGATCAATTGGCGAAAGCGTCCATTCCTGCCTCTTTTAATGGGCTCCAATGGCTGTGAACCGATGCCAGATGGGTACAATGTGCCCTCAATTTCAATGTTGGGGGTTGAGCAGCGTGCTGCCTCATTGATACCTTGCCAAGCGGCTCATATTGGTAGGTGTAGGCTGATCGAAATAGCATTTTAAGACACTGCCAGCTAGCCATTCTGTGCCAACGTTGTTCAGGGACACACAGGATGGTGTTGGAAATGCTGAAACTCCTGACCTTGTCCTGCGTGTTTTTTTTTGTGCGACTGGCAACGTGATCGCAGCACACCATCACCGGATTTATTGCGAGTTGTTAGCTAATGCCCGTGGAATGAAGGATTGAGAGTGTCAGACAAGATCAGCGCAACATCTCAGCTTAATCCCGCTCTACAGCAGATAAAGACCTGCTTATCTAGCTGACTCCGTAATGGCTCCTTTTAAAAGTATCCTCTCAATTCCTTACCTTCATAATAGTGACCTTCCAATAGATACACAGAGCCATGGTTATTTCGAAGGACTGACTGTTCGCCACAGAGATCGAAGCCTCCATTCAATTAGGAGACTGTCTGGTATGTGAAGGATGGACTTGCATTTGAAGCGCCCATTCCTTCATCTTTTTGATAGAAGCCAATAGCTTTGCAAGTCAAGTATACTTTTGATGCTTCTAATAGTCTCGTTCTGGACTCATGGTTGGTGTGCATTGGATAGCTACCTGTGATGGCATTGTGTTAAGTGTGACCAGCTGCCTTTCAGAAATCCCCTTTAAGGTTTTACCATTTTGTCACTTTTCTCTTAACACGGCATTTTTGTCTCTCATTGTTTTTTCTCTGCTGTGTGTCTGTGTTTTGGTTGTGGTGGAATGTTGCAGGTCTAGGCTGACCCTTTCTCAAATAGTTTCCCAACCTAGTGCTAAAGAATGCCATCAAGTGTGATTCAGACGTAATGGGGCCATGTTTCGTATTGTAAACTAACTCAGACTAGTGCAGGCTAGTGCTGCTTAGTCATTTGTATAGACTCGTTTAAGTCTAGTGTTCTCTCATTAAAACAGCCCCCCAGCTGACAAAATAAGCAGCGCCACATACTTAAATTTGTGTGTGTGTGTGTGTGTGTAAAGGGTGGTCTGCATTACGTCAAACCCTTCCCTATGACTTTTACAATAGATAAATTGCGATTAACCACACGCACGCGCACACACACACACACACACACACACACACACACACACACACACACACACACATTCAACCTTTGCAATCAGGCCACTACCCCTCAACCTATGCCCCCGAGGCAGACATCTGTGACCAATCGCAGCCTGATGGAATGCACTCCTCTGACCCCCGTCCCCTCCTCTCCTCTCCTCCCACCTTCCTTCATCAGATCCAGCAGTGGGAGCAGAACCTGGAGAAGTTCAACATGGACCTGTTCAGAGTGCGCTGCTACCTGGCAAGCCTGCAGGGCGGAGAGCTGCCCAACCCCAAGAGTCTGCTGGCCACGGCCAGCCGGCCCTCCAAAGCAGCCCTTGGCCGCCTGGGCATCTTCTGCGTCTCCTCCTTCCATGCCCTGGTGAGGAGGGTCACCATGGGACGGGGCAGCTTAACAAAGGCAATAGCTTTGGCTATGCTGATTAGGGATTAGGGACGAGAACAGGCCGACAAAGCTGCTAGATTTTGCCTCGGGAGCAGAGTTGAGGACTCCTGTTGGTCTGTGTCCTCCTCAGATATGTTCCCGTGATGAGGCCACTCTGAGGAGACGCTCCGTGTCCCTGACCCAGAGACAGCGCAGCAAGAGAGGCCTCTTCTCCTCCCTCAAGGGCCTGGACAACCTCACCAAGAGAGGCCGTGACAAGAGACCCTCTGTTTCACAGGTGCAGCAAAACTAAAATGAAAAACAAATTAAAAAACGGAGCCCTTGCAGACTTAGTGTGGGTATGTTTGTAAGGAGTTATGAAACACTCGCAAGCTGGTTCTCTGTTGGCTACTAATCAAGCCTTTCCAGAGAACATATTTATTTTCCTTGTAACTGTTGTTTTGTTATACTGGAAAGATAGAAGCTCACTTCCTCCTGATAGATTAATCTGCAAATCTGACCTCAATATAAACATTGAAACATTCCAACCCCAGGTGCGTAGGAGGGGATTTCAAATTAAGCTTACTGGATTGTGTGGCAGAGAAAGACAATACAGGTTAAATACAGTAGTTCACACACATTGCTTCATGGCTGTGCTCAATACCAAGCTAAGTTCTGTTTTAAAGTTTGAGTGCTAGTAGCCAGCACAGCAACTGTCCATCCATTATGCATGACTGTCAGTAAATAGTTTCCTAAATGGCGACAAAACGACATTTTCCCTTTTTACCCCCTGCCACCTGCTCTCAATCATGTGTATGTGTGTTCACATGTTTACTTGTGTGTGCATGCCTGTGTGGCGTTTTTTTTTTTTAACATTTTTTTGGATAGCTCCAGACGGCCATCTAATGAAGCCCAGTTCAATTTCACAGCACAGAAGACCGAGGTGGCGCATGCAGCAACACAGAAACCCAACATGAATTATTAAAAGCCATATGTGGTAGATAGCAGCCCTGCTGTACAGAGCCCCGCAGGCCCCAAACAGATGGTTCTTGCATCTCTGCTAAATATTAAGGAGCCGGGCAAATTTTCACAGCGTCCCCTTCTCAACAACCCCGTTTGGTGGTATTTTTGGACTTTATGATGTTATTTAAGCACATTAAATGCCTGCTAATTGCACTTAATTGCCTCATTTTTTCTCTTTGTCTATCCCTAGATCTCTCCCATTGCTTTTTTTCTGACACACCTTCTCACCCCTCCTCTTCATCTCCTTTGTCTTGAGCTTAAACACCCGAACCTCCGCCAGAGGTTCTCCTTATTGAGTCATCTATGCTGACTAAGCCCAAATCCAATTAGCTCCGGTGACTTTGGAATCACAGCCTTCCCCCAACAAAGTCGTGCTCTCTTCCTCCTCTCTATTTTAGGTGCATCATGTAGGGTGTCGCGTCTGACGGAGGTTGGAGAAAAAGCCAGGGATTTGTGGGATACGCAGGCCTACGTGTTCCAAGAGTTCTACAATTTGTGTGCCGTGCAAAATTGAATCTGTAGGCTGGAGTTGGAGCCTCAGCATGAGGCCCAAGGATGTTGTGATGAAACTATGGAACCTGAAAGCAAAGAAACCTTTCGCTCATTTTCATTTAGGTCCTAGACTGTGAAATTTTGCTGATCAAATAACAGAAAGTTTTGTCCCAATCTTTCACTTTTCTTGGCAGAATTTGAAATTCCTAGCATGTCACAGCAGCTCTGCGCTACAGCCTCTTGCAGTGAGAATTGAATGCCCATCTTCAACCTAGCTGAACACCTGACTTCAGTTGTGCCAAGCCGCCACAGTCGCTGGGCCCTTTCTGCTCTTAGAAGTTGCCAAGTCACCTCTAGCATGAAGCTTAGCCACTCATAAGAAGCCTGCCGTAACATGCTTTACATCACGAACAAGGGAGGGATAGACGGAGAAAGAGGTGGAGGAAGGGAGAGAGAAAGGAGGGGTTGGATAAAGAGAGATGGAGGGATGAAAGAAATGAGGGAGGGAAAAAAGCAAGGATTTAAAGACAGGATTAAGAAGCAAGAGATTAGAGATGCAGAGGGAGAGGAGCCACTGTACAAGAAAGTTAGGGAGGTCGAGTGCTAGTCCCCTCTCTGCGTTGGTCGGGCTTACTTTGCTTTCATCTGTCTCCCCATTGCCACGCAGAGGGATTTGCCTCGCTGTATGCACACAAGTACACACACAACCACACACACACTGCTTATTACCACCGAAGCCTCAAAGGTTACAGACCCCACATGATAATGGTATCAAAGCGTATGGCTCGCCCTGCATACTTTTTAATTAGATCCATAATAGCGGTGTGGTCTGCGTGTGTCTAATAACAGTGTGTTACCATGGGGCCGCCATGTTTAATGTCGGATGACTCAACGTATGTGGTTTGTGTCCGTCTGTTTCCTCCTGCAGGTCTTTGAGGGGGAAGCCGGAGTGCAGCCCTACTCTCTACCTCCCTGTAGCACCGAGGTAGGTTGGGTTCTCACCTTTTGTTATTAGCTGGATGATTAGGTTATGATGGGTTGGTGGTGACAAAAAAGTGGAGTACACCCGCATTTAGAATTGATGACACACCATGTTTTTTCCCCCGATAAGCGTGTTGTCTTGTTTTACATGGTAGCAAAATATCAAGTTCATGCTGTCTGCTAAGAAGTGATATTTCACTCCTAAAAGGATGGTTATATAACTGGCCAGATGCAGGCATGCACCTCATATGGATGTGTGTTTTAGTGTATGACACGCACATGAGATCAAAGCAGAGATGCTTTCGTGCCTGTTTGCAGGTGTCTGTAGGACAGGCAACCGTGTCCAACATGACCCTTGATGCTGCTAGTAGAGTCCCTCCCCCCAGAACCACACTGTTAAAGGGCTAACATACCATGGTCTGGTGGGCCTCACTTCAGAAGGTGTAGAGGGAAAGTGGTGAAAGGCGTGCGTGTGTGTGTGTGTGTGTGTGTGTGTGTGTGTGTGTGTGTGTGTGTGTGTGTGTGTGTGTGGGTGAGACAAAGTGTTGAATGAGAAAAAAAAAACGGAGAAACTGAGAATTCTCCCCATCTGACACGCGACACAATCTGCACACGACAGATTCCCCGAATCTCACCAGCCAGTTGCTGGGTTGTTTACAAGCGTGTAATGAGAGAGTGTGAAATAAAGTCTGCCTTCAGCCTCCGAGCCTTGCGTTAGTATCCATAGAGATAATACAATGTGGCTTTTATTTTTCTGCGCAAAAGCGCAAACGGGATGTTTTTTTGGAAGTCCATTGCCCACTGACTACAATGATTCATATTGACTTGGCGGGGAAACTGTGAATGTGACCAGTGTCACAGCCGGCCCTTTTTAATTACTACCACCAGAGGAGGAAGTGGCCTCAGACACAAAGATGGCCTGTCTGGCGTGGAAGCTTTAATGTCGCTTCAAAGTGTCCCCCTCCTCTTCTCGCTGCGCCGACTTTTTCAGCCCTAGAGGAGGACGAGAACGAGGAAAGAACTCTTTCCATGAAATCCATTTTGATTTGGTGGGGATTAGGAGCCTTTTTTGAGGGGTAAAGGAGGAGAAAAGGGTAGAGGAGGAATAGAAGAGGGGGGCTTGGGGTTTTCCCAAGCTGTATTGATTTTAGCCCTCCCAGTTGTTTATCTTCTCTCTGGCGTGATGAGTGAGATAGCTCTCTCCCTTTGTTGTCCTACTTGGGTCTAAGCCCTTGGAATTTCTCTATTAATCAGTCATATCCCCCTAATCCATTGACAGGAGGTAGACGGTGTTTTTGTGTGTGTCAGTGTATATGGGTGTGTCATTTTTAGATGGCGTTTTCAGCTGTACCAATGGTGGTATGTTGACATTGCACTGCTTAAACAAGTAGGTATTTGCTACTGCCAACTAGCCTGTACTGCAGCTCAGATGTGGACATATGGATGAAGTAGATTTGATACACATTCAGTAGTTACTGCATGTTTGCCCCGTAAGCCTGCCCTCTATACGAGGTCCCAGAGTAAAGAATTAAGCAAACCAAGCGCACCCGTCCACTGCCAGTCCCTGTAGACCGGTGTCTCTCCCTTATTCCTCCCTGTCAGCCTCTCTCCCTGCCACCACCCACGAGGCTGTGACCGCTACGCTCTGCTACCCACGAGTACCTCTACCCCTAACCCCCCCCCCCCACCTGACTGAAAACAAGGCCTGAGATCAGGGGGGAGACACCTATGCTAGCTGCTGTGTGTGGACCTAATACCACCACCGCACTGGCTTCTTGCTGGTTGGACAGTGACTTGAGGGAAGAGCCAGTGGGGTGGAGCTGTCAGGAAACCTGGTGTAATACTTCTATTAGTATTAGTTTAGGGGACTTGGAAGCTACTTTTTTCCGATTCTTTGATGTCGTTTTTTTTTTTTATCTGTCCTGTATGTATTTGCATGGGTTATACGGTTGCTAAGTGGAACAGAGCTGTCAGGGTGGAGTGTTGCTAAAGTAGCTTAGAAATAGTTTGGGGTCAAAGAAGGAAAGACTGAAGTATAAAGTTTAACACACACACACACACACACCAGAGTACACACACTGGTTGTCCTCCCCCGCCCACGTACATTTGTATATAAATATGCAATCTCTCACTCACTCACTCACTCACTCACTCACTCACTCACTCACACACACACACACACACACCTGGAGGGGCAGACCCTTATGCATAGTTGACCAGGCAGTGGCTGTCCCTTGCAACCCTCCCACCATGAATGAGTGCACAGTTAGCCATGGCCATTCTAGGTTTTCCAGTCCCAACGCCATGTTGATTTGCTTTGCTTGGAGGGCCCTTCTGTAAGACAACACGGTGAAAATCTGTCGTTTTTTGTCCCAAACATACAACCATGACGTCACCCAGCCAAAGGCTGGACACAGGCACCAGTATTGAGATGGTGCTCTGTTGCTTGTTCTCCTGAAGGTCAATGGAACCGTTGACAAGAACATTGGTAGTCTTTATTTTGGCTGTGGTGGGCCAGGCTCAGTCCGAAATGGGCCAGTGCTGGAAAACCAGCTAAATGTTTGTCTGCACACCCATGTTTTCTCTAGCCCCATTGGTCAGAATGCTACTTTATTTTCTCGCCAGACAGTGTCTATGACCAACTACCATCATAGGCATATTCAAAGAGACCTCAGTGCACCACTCAGACCTTGAGTCCCTGGGGAAGGATCTCGTGACTCATCAACAGCAAACTGACGGCTTGCCAGACGAGCTGACACACTCAGACACTTCTGACTGCCTTTAAAAGGACACTGTATTCCTCAACTCAAGTCACAATGAGGTTCTCTAAAACTCAAGCCTCCTTGAAGTCTAGCCAGAACCTTTTTGTGCCTAGTAGTTCAGTACTCGTTGTTTTCCAAAGGGTTCGGTACATTTGGCCTGATTAAGTGTTTATGCAAGATGTGGGGCCCTGATAGTTGTGGTATTAGACTTTCTCAACCTCATAGTAAAACCATCGCACTTTTTCTCCCTCAGAGACACTGAGTCGCAACCAAAACCCCCAAATGGCCGCCTCTCAGGCACAGTGACGGGACAACCCCAGCATTAATCCCCAGCCCAAACCTCATTGTTAATCTCACTGAAAAATACGGACTCTAAAAAACGGACCCTAAATGCAGCGCTGCAACATTATTGTAATGGCAGTTATTTAGCATCTCCATCACTGAACATGCAATCATGTGGATGGCACTTAAAGAATCAAATAAGCCGATTATGATGATGCAAAGCTCTGCAGTTTTGATGCTGTATAGTCAAGACACGTCCAACCTTGCCAATGCTTCTGCAATCAATCCCCTTGTGTACACGATCATTACGATGGCTATTATATGAAACGACTACGTCTATGATGTCAAATAAATTCTAAATGGCTAATTGCATGACATCCTTGCACTGCCATTTGAGTCACTGCCAGGGTTTGCATTTATACTAATGGAACTGCATTGATTTGTTTGCTTTCTTTTTGTTACTCTCTCTCTCTCTCTTTCTCTTTCTTTTTCTTTAATCCCCATTTCTCTTTTACACTTTTCTTCCGTAGAGGTTGGATGTGCTGGCCAACATATACTCCATGTCGCCGCCTGAAGGTGGTTTGTGGGACAGCAGTGGTGAGGCTCTGACCTCTGTCTACATGCCGGACAGCCTGACTGTCCAAGTGCCTGTGAGGAGAGACCACACAGCAGCCGACGTGCTCACCTCGGCCTGTCAGGTAGACGGGAAAACGCACCTTCTAAAAGAAAGCTGTTATCGTCTCACCTGGACCCTTTCAGCGTTGACGTTTTAACATTGCATTATTTTAGAGACAGCCTTGTTCTCACAATAAGACAAAGTCTATCTGTCTTCTAGCGTCATTTTCTCGCTAGCTTGCTGTGTGGTTAGTGAGGGAATCGCCTTTTTCAAAAGCTTCTTTGTGGGATTTTGCCAGTCCACACTGTGCTGGCTTCTGCATCCCTCCGGCTCATGTTTCCTTTGCTGTTAAAGTCATTGTGGGGAGCGTCTGTTCTGGCTTGTGCTGTGCTTTGTGTGGACGGACTCCTTCTGGCCTACCTTACATCTGAACCTGAGGATCTCCTAAATGTGTAGTCTCCTCGAGTCCCCATCCTGTTCCGTAGGATCGAGAGTAGATGTGTGGGCCTGCTCACTTTCTCTTTCACTCACACACACACACACACACATATATACACACAGAGACAAACACACAGACACACTGTATTAGGGCCATTTTTATTTTCCTATTGTCCACTAAATTCATCCCACGCACCATCTACGTTTCTCAGCTTGCTTGGGGTATAAAACCTTTATGGACGACATGTTCTATGGAGCCTGTTGATAATGACTCTCTGTTTGGCAGGTGAAGCATCTGGACCCCAGCCTGCACTGTCTGCGGCTACACAGATGTGTGGGCCAAAACGTGGAGGTTCGATCACTGGTCTCCAGCGAACTGATCCAGGATCTGGTGAGCACACACACACACACACACACACACACACACACACACACACACACACACACACACACACACTCTGTCACAGGCTATTTTGGTCTTACACCCACTTTTTGTAAGGTTAATCGAAGATGTAATGTTATACACAAAGCATGTACAAACTTCCCCGTTGTTGAGGTCTTTGACTCCGCGTTTTCTCCCTCTAGTTGTATGATGAGTTGGAGGTGGTTCCATTGAATATGTTCACTCTACACATGACCAGGCCTAGCTGCACTGCAGATTTTGGTGAGTTATCTGTGTGTGTTGTTTTAGGTTTGTCTCTCTATGTCTGGTATTTAGCTGTTAACATCTGTGCCAGTAAGCATTTGAGCATTTGCGGCACTATGTAACCACACCAAGTTTCAATTTCTAAGCTAGGCAGATTAGTGTTTTTGCATGTCCTTCCAAGACACACACACGCACACACACACACACACCCACGGCTCAGAGCACAGGGTCAGTTGTAGTGTAGCGGCCTAGCGCACTTAGGGGTTGAGAGCCCAAGGGCACACTATTAGTGTCTGGTATACCATAGATATGTTGGTGTACTATAGATGTGTTGGTGTACCGTAGATGTGTTGGTGTACCTATAGATGTGTTGGTGTACCATAGATGTGTTTGGTGTACCTATAGATGTGTTGGTGTACCTGTAGATGTGTTGGTGTACCATAGATGTGTTGGTGTACTATAGATGTGTTGGTGTACCATTGATGTGTTGGTGTACTATAGATGTGTTTGGTGTACCTATAGATGTGTTGGTGTACCATAGATGTGTTTGGTGTACCTATAGATGTGTTGGTGTACCTATAGATGTGTTGGTGTACCATAGATGTGTTGGTGTACCGTAGATGTGTTGGTGTACTATAGATGTGTTGGTGTACCTATAGATGTGTTGATGTACTGTAGATGAGCATTCAGTTTACTTCCAGTGGGTCATCCACCTTCCCCTCATACAATCTCAGTTTTTAGCCAGCCTTTTCTAACCTGTGAATTCAACTGATGTCCCACCAAATGCACACATCTGTCTCTCCCCATTTCCTCAGGTTTTGCGGTTACGGGGCACATAGACATCCAGAAGCACAGCAGGATCTTTGTCAGTGAAGTCCTCCCAGATGGGCTGGCCTTTAATGAAGGTAAGTGTGTGCTTCATCTCTTAAATTGTTCAGACATAAAGGTCTTCTTTGAGCTGATCATTTACTGGGAGCTTTAGAGAAATATAAAGACTTGTGCATTACTCTGCTGCACTCCTTACACCTAAGATAGTTTCAGTTTCCGTTTCAGATTAACCTCAAGAGGGTATGACAAGGACATAACATGCCTGACCTTTACCATAACCGTGTGTGTGTGTGTATCTGTCTGTCTTCCCTTTTTCCGTCCTCTGTCTCTGTCTCTTTCTCTGTGCGTATCTCGCCAGGTCTGAGGCCCGGTGACGAGATCCTGGTTCTGAATGGCCAGTGTGTTTCCAGCCTGGACCTGACTCTGATCCAGACTCTGTTTGCCGAGTCGACTCTCCAGATGAGCCTCAGGCGGGACGGTCCACTGCCCTTAGTCCCCACCTCGGACCCCTCCACCCTCACGCCATCCCCCAGCCCGCTGAGCAGCCAGGCCCAACGGCTGGAGGATTTCCTGTACACACACCATCGGGCCAAGTCATCCTCAGGTAAATACACTCATAAGCCTACAAATATACACAAACAAACAAACAAACAAACACACACACATCCACACTTAATTCAAACACAATGGTCTCCAGTTTCCATCTAAAGGCCAAAGGAGAACTTCTCTGTACATTTGATGGAAAAGGCACAGCAGGTGGTGTATGTGAATACATGCTTGGCTTTGTGTTTCCCTCTGCCTTCCCCGGAACTACATGACAATCGCATTGTAGTAGAAGATTTGTATGAGTCGGTTTCCTTGGGATTTTTTTGCTCGAAAATTAAGCTTACATACTGCACCTTTAATTGATTTGTTATTTTATGTTTTGTTATTTTATGATTTTAGTTTGTATGTGTTTTTTTCATTAGTGATCAAATATACAGCTTTAATTTGATTTCAGAGACATTCATTTATTATGGAAATATTATTCACAATTTGTTGGCTCAACTTTCTTTCTTGCATTCTCCAGTTTGTGTATATTTACAGAGGAGTGGATTTTGGGTTTCACACCCCCACCCTTTACCAGTTAGAACGCTTCCTTTCCGACAACATACATTCAGTCAAGCCATTGAGGGTGTTATACTTCCTTAACATATTGTCCTTGGCCGGTTTGAGTTTTATTTTTTATACCCTAAGAGCTAAAGAAGAACAGTAGACAGTTCTTAACAAGGATGTTAATATTGATCAGTAGTCTTTTGCAATGCGTTTGCATATGTGAAACGTATGGTGCTATCTAAGCTTTGCATGACCACATGGTAGCTATCATCAATACGGCTCACTGATGCGCAGAGTACTGAGAAGCTTTCGCTCCATTTTTAAACCTCATCATTCTGAAGGTAAGGGCAACAGTTTTAATTTAAAGTCTCCATTAGAAGCTTGCTAAAAATGTAGGATACTAGGTTTGGAATTATATGTGTGACCCATTTGCAGAGATGTATAAAAAACGACTTGTTTCTTTGATTAGTATGGACATGGCGAATAAGGAACTAAGGGCTCGATATGTAACACACATTCTCACGCGCTAATTGGTTGCAGTACCTCCCTCTGCCCCTAGAGGGTGTATGATCCCAGGCAGGCTGATGGGGAGGCACAGCAACAAAGTCAGTGAACCATACTTAAGTTGGTTGGGTCACTTCTGTCATGCCATCACATACTCTATCCATCGTGATGTAGACCATAGATCCAAATAGACTGGGATGTGTCATGGACTTTTGTTTTCTCTTCGTAATGCTGGTGACGATGGGTCAATGTTTCCCAACAACAGTTGTCTTCCAACTACAGTATGTGGTCAGATAGGAGATGGACTATTGACAGTGTTCAACAGCTCCTAGCAGAACGTCCGCTCTCCTCTGTGAACAATCTAGTCTCCCTCTGCATGTCTCTCAGACCACTGTCAAGTACCAGACACTCTACACATTTAACCAGTGACTGTGTGTCCTTGTCTCAAAGGATGCATAAATATCTTTCACTCGGCATAGACTCAGCTATTTTCATGGTGACTTATGACTCTAGTTATATGGAGTGACTCACCAGAGGGATTTGTTGGTTTGAATGACTAGTGGAGTAGAAGGGTCTGTGTAATGACTTTATGCCATGACTTTTTTTAGAATAGGGCTTTTTTCACTTGGCCCTGACTCATGGGCTTCTCCACTGGGATAGACGTTAACGAGAAATGGGCTGTCTGACACGGGTCGCTATTTTGGTCACGGGTTACGCCAACGCACACCATGGGCCATGTCGCTGTGACTCCAAAGCTGATGCTAAGTGTCTGTCCTCAGATGTGTCCACCGTACCGGATGTCCCAGGCCAGTCCTTAGACCCCGGGCTGGAGAATGGCCTGCAGCACGTCCACCACAGCCACAGGCCTGTCCAGCAGAGCAAGGTAGGTGCCACCGACACCACACTGCTGTCAGATGAGTCAGCACTGTCTTTCTTTCTGTGTGTGTGTGTGTGTGTGTGTGTGTGTGTGTGTGTGTGTGTGTGTGTGTGTGTGTGTGTGTGTGTGTGTGTGTGTGTGTGTGTGTGTGTGTGTGTGTGTGTGTGGGCGGGTGGGCGGGTGGGCGGGGGCGGGCGGGGGCGGGCTCGCACACATTCATCACTGGTGAAAGCTGTGGAACAAGCAGGAGACGGGCTGGGAGTCTTTATATGGAAATTATTACTCCATGCTGGTCTTAGTATTAAGACGACCCATTACACACACACACACATACACACAGGGTCTATGGGGGGGAAGGATCTACCTTCAACGAGCATACGTTCAGGGCTTTGCTTTAGCTGCTTGTTGCTGACTCTTAAGTCTCCAGAGTCTCTTTTCACACACACAACACACACTCTATTGCACATGTATCTCGCCGCGGACTCTTCAGGAAGTAATATGACCAGCCCGTGTTGAAACATATCACTTACAGACGCTCCTATGCCTAGGTTGCTGTGGCCATTGTGTTCTCCTTCTTGTTTGTCTGGGACAGAAGATTGGTCAACAGCAGGTAACAGAAAGAAGTGAAAGGAAAGGTTAGGTAGTTTGTTCTGATTTTGTTATTAGTGATGTGAGTTGCTAGGCTACTCCAACGACTCTTACTTGTGTCTAGGAGAGATTCAAAAGGGTACCTTGGATGCAGTGTAATACTTTGTTTGGGTTTGTAAACCTTTTGGCCACATCTTCCTCTTAACTTTTCAAATCTCCACCAACATGTAAGTATGTCAATATATTTTTCTTAGGAATTCACAAGATTTTTGTCCAATTTAGTCCCATGGTGAGTTGTTTAGCCAGTACACTTTTTGATATGCAAATAATAAGTTATTGAAGTTATTAAATTGAGCTTGTGTGTCCCGCTGGAAATAAGGCCTCGGCTTTATGGTAATAGAGTTGAACATGAGGGAAGTGTCTGAGCCAGCCATTATTATTGAGCAGCTCCTAATGTGTGTGGTCATCCTGAAACATTATTTCTAATGAGTAACTCCCGCTTTGTGAATGGTGAATGAACACTGAGAAAAGAGGCGGTTTATGTGTCTGTGTCTGCACATGATGCTACTTGAATGTCCTAGATTTAGGGCTCATCATGAGCAAACGGACCATCCATCGCGTGTGTCATGTTGTCTTACTCTGCAGAACTGCATGGTGACAATGCTGTGAGCAGCTAGAGATGGGGTCTCGTTGGTTCAATAACGCTGAGAAATCTGGCGCATAGGACCACCTTTTGGAGCTGGTGTGCCTTTGATGCCATCTAAGTGGATTGTGTGAGCAGCACTCTGGAAGAGCTGACCAGGGGTCAGTGAGGGAGTGGATTACAAAAGGACAGGCTGCCCCTCTCTCTCTCTCTCTCTCGCGCGTCTCTTGTCTTTGTCTCTGTGTTTGCCCAGTGACAAGAGTCTGCCTGGCTGCGCTGGGATCTGCACTGCAGCACTACTACTCTGCTCCGCTCTACTGCCATAGCAGGGTCTTAGTCCTGCACTGAGCAAGGGGGACCAGAGGAAAGGTGTGTGTCTGTGTGTGTTGTGTTTATGGAAGGGAGGGGGGTTGGTGTGTGAATGAACGAGAGTGGGATAGAGACAAAGAAAGAGGCTCTATAAGAATCCTGGTATCCCCAAGTGACACACGGTGGTAGAAACAAGGCAATAAAAACATGTGCTGCGAGTTATTGTCTTGGCAAATCTGATTGCTGCTGTTCCAAACAGTGGAATTTAATCTTTGTTCTACTGGGTAGTAATTTTTCCTCGGGCTAAAATAAATAAATCAGGTCGTCGGGCAGAAAACCGCTCATGTATCAGCGTAGGTACAAAAACATGCGCATACTGCCACATACTGCAGTCTAAAAGTCAATTGAGATGGATGGGAAGGAAAGACTCATTTCAGGCTTTCCATCACAGTGTGTATTCGCGTGTCCCGCTAGACTGACTATCGTTGATTAATTGGTCGAGTGCCTTCCAATTTACTCTTATTACTCTAGTGAACAGCCTTGTTGTGTGTGTGTGTGTGTGTGTGTGTGTGTGTGTGTGTGTGTGTGGTGTGGCAGGGGTGGGTGGTGGTGGGGGGGGGGGGGCGCTTACCAAGCAGTTTCAGTAGCTTGTTGTTTACCATCTGAAAGGTGAATGTACATCCCTGATAATGGGGTATGATAGCGGCATGTGTTACAGAATGTTTGGCCACAGCCAACCGTGTTGAGCGTTACGGTATTCTTCTTAGTATATAGAGAATTAAATAAGTCCTAAAGGTGACCATGGTGGACCCCACTAAGTTTCAGATTCCCTATCTCGTTTCAGCATACAGCACAGCCCATGATTGGAGATGATTTGTTCTTAATTGTTGGCTTGATTTATTGTTGATTGACTCTTGTACTTGATTTGAAGGACCATTGTCTTTCCTAAATGTCTCTACTTACGTTTATGTCTGTGTTGTTGTTTGTCAGGCTGTCTGCCACTTGGCCGGGTCGTCATTGCAAAAGAGAACTCGTTATCAGTTATGCCGGGATCAGACTACACTATTGTTTTTGTCTTTCACGATGGTCGCTATGTCAGATAAGGCAATAAATCCTTGCCGTGTCTTGGCTGGGAGAAGGGCAACACTACAAGTGTGACCCCGTCCAATCATGGTACGCTGCCTTTCACGACCTTGTGCGATTTCATAGGTTGTCAGGGAGGGGGGTCAAGAAAATGCTAGACTTTTTGTGGTGGGTCGTCCCAGACGCTACATCGCAGCCCGCAGATGATGTCACACTACACACCGTTTGTCATTACCGACGTTGGAGATTCTACACTGTACATTTGTCGCCGATTGACAAAATCATGTAGTCCGATCCTGGCATCAGTTGACCTCCATGATTAGATAAAGATTATTACTATACCTCTTACTACCATAAGGTTAGGATCTGGAGGTCCGTGTCTTAGGCTACTTGGGGATTAGGTGCTAGTGTTTTGTCTATTTGTCCTCTATCTCTGACCCTCCCACCACCATATAGACCGATGGGTAAGTCAGTGGGGTAAGGGGGCCGAGCTGGCCTGGTCACTTGGGTCTGGTCAGCACATGCAGCTTATAGAAGACACCACTGACTCACTCAAAGTACCCCTTTACTATTGCGATGTCTTTCAAAACAACACAGACAAACTGTTCTCACAGCACTACGAACTGTTGTTCCCAGTAGAAATATATCTTATCCAGTGGTTTTTCTTCCTGATTGAATTGCAACTCCCGGAGTCTACCTTTGTCATTAGACCTTTATTTAATTTCAAGTTTACACAATTAGCCTCATTGGGAATTAGGAAATCACATTTGAATGCAGTTAAACTTGGATATAACTGCGATATAAAGCTACAGTCACAAATCCCTGTTCAGTTCCGTTGGCCAACTGCCAGTCCAGATTAAGCCTGTTTACTCCCCCCCCCCCCCCCCCCCCAGACCTTTAACTAAGAGCCTTTGAGGAGATTTGTAAGGAGAGCAAGATGGCCACGCCCTCTATCTAGCCTCTTGCCTGAGCAATAGATACAGTGACTTGGCTTGTTGTGGTTGTTTTTATTACTCAGATGACTTGAACTTGTTGAAATGTGTGTAGTGCTCTGTGCAGTTCCATGACACGCTTTGCTGTTAAACAATTCAGTGTTTTCACACTTTCTCGAAAGTGTGCTTATTTAAACGCCCAATTTGGTGTACTCTAACACAAAGTGTGAACTAAAATAGCATAAGATGCATGATGCATACAGATCAAGTAATATTTGCACATACTTTTCATCCCACCATCCTCTCGGCAAAGGGGGCTTCCATAAGGTCCTCCCAAGAAATATCTTGAACAGCCTTCCTCAGTCCCCCCCCCCTCTTGTGCCTGGGAATCCTGTCTGTGTGTGTGCTTGTGTGTGGGCAGAGTAAGTCCATCAGCCGCCATATGGCTGTGAAGCAGCCTAATAATCTGGGGCTTATTGCAGCCAGTGGAGTTGGCTGTGGCCAGCGTTAGTCAACATTCCGCACAGGCTAGAGACAGCGCAGGCCTGAACAACAACGAGAGACAGAGCCCGACAGACAGACAGACCCACAGACAGAGGAGCGGACCCCCAGGCTGCCCAGGGAGCCGTGCCCTCATGCCTCGGTCGGTGGCATTGGTGCTTCCCGTCCCGGTGGCGGCCCTGGAGGAGGAGCCCCGGCCCTGCGTCTACCTGAGCGCCCTCATAGAGCTGTTCATCCAGGAGCAGTCCCCGGCCCAGGCCCTGTGCTCGCTGCTGGCCATGTTCTGGTTCTGGCCCGCTGGCGCCGAGGCGGAGGAGAAGGACCTGTTCCTGGGCTCGGCGCTGCTCACTGTGCGCCGGCTGCTCAAAGACAAGCTGGCCCGCCTGCTCGACGACATATCCTCCTGCGTGGCCTGCGACAAGGGGCCCAAGCTGGACAAGGCAGGGGTAACGTAGCGAGGAAGGGCCGGGTTCTTTGGGATGTCCATTTACCGTACCGATTCTTTCGCGGTCTTAATGTCAGCCCTAGTGATCTGTTTATCTCTGCCTTCCAACCTGCCTCTGTCTAGGTTTATGGTGCAGCCCTCAGTGTCAGGTCAGAGGGGGCAGGGTGTTATCTGGAAGCCGGTGTCCTCTGACGTTATTTGCGTCCAGGGGACACCCTTTACCCTTTACTAGGCTCTTTCGATCTGTCAGCGAGCTGTCAGTGGTTTTATGGGGTCTATCTCTTTACTGTTAGCGTAGAAGCTCCACATGTTCTGATCGTATCACCGCACCCGTGGCTATTTCATCTGAGCTTAGGAATTGCTGTTTGGCAGCCAGTGGCTGACTCAACCTGGGGTGGTTTAATTTCTTGTGAGGGGTTGTGGGAACAGCCGAAGGGATCCCCTGGTCTCGATTGAACGGTCGTGGATAAAGAAGGCGTCTGCTTTTCACCTTTTCCTTAATTTAGTGTGAGGCGTACTTAGCAGCAGAGATGCTAATATCCCCCCCTCCTCTTTGTACTAGCAGTCATGCTGCACAGTAAGGCCTCCCTCGCCTAGGGGACTCTCTGGGATGGGTTTTAAATCTGCGGCTCTTTCATTATTAAAACACGCACTTTCAAGCTCCTCTGAGACGCGACGGAATAATATTTGTTTAGAATGAATAATAAAAGGCGCAAATGAGCTCGAACGGAGGGATGAAGCCGGGTCTCCCCCTCCTCCTCGGTGTGATTTATGAGCCTCTGTCTTTATTTATTGAGCTTTGAAAAGGGGCTGGCAACATGGCACAATGGCCCCCTAACCTGCCGAATGAATCACCCCCCGTACCCAGCGCCCGCGCTCCCTCTCGCCCTCTCTCTTAAGGTGGCGTGACAGGACACTTTGCTGTGAGGGATGGCAGAAGCTAGCCCCAGGGACGCGACATATTTCACACTCCTTCCCCTCTTTATACTTGCCGCGCGCGCGTGTGTTTGTTTACTTTAGTAAAAAGGGGGCCTCTGCTGGCGACACACGGAGGCTTCTTCTTTGATTTGAGGAGCGTTTTATCTGGGAAAGTAGGCTGAGCTCGGTGCATTATGGCTCTATTGAAGCGCGAGAGACGTGGGAGAGGGAGATGGAAGTGACAGCGTTTTGGTTCCACTCCCCAGCTTGACAGAACAGGGTATGTTTGATGAGCGCGTGGGTTTCCAACCTCTCTGTTTACGATATACAATTTGAAGACAGTTAATGTGTGTGTGGCACTCTGTGTTGTGCAATGGAGGAAGGGAGGGCGCGACAGAGCGCGCGAAAGTGTCTGTTTGTGTTTGTATGAGATCAAGACAGAGAGGTGTCGCTGATGACACCTAGCCTGCAGCGTAGACGGAAAATGTCCGGCCGGATAATCGGCCCTGTTGGCAAGCCGTGCTGTTATACTGGCAGCAACAACGACAGTGTCTGTGACCTCTCTGGTCGCACTGACGAGTCCCCATCTCAGTATTATTGTGATTAACTACTGCCTACTGGTACTCGACAGCCCTCCTTCAAGGAACTGTACACTAGTATAAACATCAAGCTTTTAAAGGCAGGCAAGGTAGGTCTGGTAGTTTATCAGTAGCCAAATGTTTCAATTGCAATTTCTCTTGACATGAACTTAGTTTCAAATAAGTATTGCGAAGGATTGGTTTAGATACATGTTCCACATGGCGTGTGATATCGAATGGCGTTGGCTTGTAGCCTATCCCCTGGGATGGTGCCACAGTGCATTCCTCCCCTCCGTGTTCTGGCTCGGAGCCCCTTCTATTGGAGCCACACATTCCTGTCAGTGGGCAGCTGCAGGCCAGAAGAGTCCACATTGTGCTGCGGCTATTGAGAGAGTGGACACACAGCAGACCCTGTCCTGGCATCCACACTCTGTGCTCTGGAAGCTACCCAGGTTCATGCAGTGTGTGTACAGACAGAGATAAAAAGATATATGAGAGAGAGAGAGAGAGAGAGAGAGAGAGAGAGAGAGAGAGAGAGAGAGAGAGAGAGAGAGAGAGAGAGAGAGAGAGAGAGAGAGAGAGAGAGAGAGAGAGAGAGAGAGAGAGAGAGAGAGAGAGAGAGAGAGAGAGAGAGAGAGAGAGAGAGAGAGAGAGAGAGAGAGAGAGAGAGGAGACAAGGATGAGTAAGGAAGGTATAGACTAAGGGAGTCTGGAAAAACAAACTAAGCCAATGAGAGTTGCATTTCATCCCCATCCCTCTCTTTCTCCCTCTTTCTGTTTTGCGCTGTCTCTCTCCCTTTCTCTTTGAACAAACAGTGCAGTCCGGCCATCCACTCTTGATTGATATGTAGATTAGCAATGACCAGTAGCAGGCAGTTTTTTGGTGCCCTCCCCCAGCCCAGAGGATCAATGGTCATCAAAGCCCACTCCACAGGTGTTTTTCACACTGGAATCAGAGGGAGCTGGACCTGACAAGGGGAACAGGCCGTGAGGAGAGGACAGAATAGGCAGCCCTTCGCAGAAGAGAGGGTTAGAGTGAGGGAAAAGAGGCCCGCAGCACCTTGAGCCTGTGTTCTATTCCGGCTCTGTCCACCGCGGGCCGTCCGGGTGGGGCGTAGCCCGATTGAAAGCTAGTTAAGAGGGGCAGCCATGGCGGGCTCCCGGGCCGCTCGCTGGCGTAGGAAGGGCTGCTGTCTGTTCCGGAGGACCAAGCGACAGGCGAGAGTCACATGGAGGCTCCTCTACAGACTGTTTCACACGGTGAGTGGGGACAGGGACTCCCGACGGGAAGGTAGAAGTTGAAAAGGGACACGAATACGTGGATGGCTGGACTTTTAAACCATCTAGAGAACGAATGACTCGCCAAGCGAGGAAAGGGTTTGAACTTAGCTTAGCTGTGAACTCATGTGGCCCTTGTGATGTCAATGCCAAAATAAGATAAAGCCAATTGTGTCCATTCGAATGGAAATGTGTATTCCGCTAAATATTACCCAGAATCTTTACCAGGGAAGCCCAGAGAGTTCCGCTGTTTAGCACGAAAGGAGCAGTAAGTGTTACACCAGCTAGGTGAGATGGAATACAGGCAGGACCTGTCAACCGCCGGCGGCAGAAACAGCGAGACAACGTGAATCGGAGCCGAGACGAGGGCTGTCGACTCTGCTTGTCCTTGCTGGCGCTCCCAGGCTTTTCTCCCGCCTCCGCAGGCTCCCTTTCTCAGCTCTTAATTGGATATTTTGGTTAGCTGTCAGGCATACCACGTCGGCTGTGTTGGTTGGGCCGTCGCAAGGCACGACAATCCCTGAGTCATGTTAATGTTTCTCCTTCTCTCTTCCCGCGCCTGTTCCCCCCCCCTCCCCCCCCCCTCCCACAAGCCCACCGGCTCCCTTGTCACGCTCTAATGCAGGTTTCCCTTATTAAGACCTGATAGAACTGTCAATTTGTTAGGAAGGTCTGAGAAGTGTGTGTGTGTGTGTGTGTGTGTGTGTGTGTGTGTGTGTGTGCGCGTGTGCACTCGCTGATTGCGAGCGTGTGGCTGTGTGAGAGAGCTAGCGTAATTTTTCTCCCCCTCTTGTTAGTGTGTGTGTGTCTCGTCAGCGTGTGATGAGAATGTAAGCGTGTGTGTGTGTGTGTGTGTGTGTGTGTGTGTGTGTGTGTGTGTGTGTGTGTGTGTTATGAGAATGAGCCAAAGAGCAGAGCAGCCACAGTGTGTCTCCGCGGGGCCTCTGAACATGCAGGCACACCCCCCTGGTGACTGCAGACTGAAACAAACTGCAGGCGAGAGTCCCACGCAATTACTGTTATCTGTCTTCACAAGGCAGCCTCCTCCCCTCCAGCCACCGCCGGCTATTTGATTAATATGTCAACATGATATCCTTCAACCTTTCATTTTGCCTCCTTGAGAGTCTCTGCCGCATTATGGAGTCTGGTTCAAGAGGGCGAACATTATGAACCCTGGTTGAATGGCAGGCTCTGTGCTGCCCACCTAGGTTTGTCTTGACCATTGTGCCTATGGGAGGAGCTGTATAAAGATGTAATCAGTCCTGTTTACTAATAACAAGTGTGTGTGTGTGTGTGTGTGTGTGTGTGTGTGTGTGTGTGTGTGTGTGTGTGTGTGTGTGTGTGTGTGTGTGTGTGTGTGAGCATGTGGCATTTGTGTGTGTGTGTGTGCGTGAAAAGAAGAACGTATCTATTTATATGATAGCCCTACCCATAGACACCTGAGAAAGCTGACCGTCATGGGTGGGCTTGCTTGGAATTGACTGCCTTCTAGCCCAAACATGAGACTACAGAAGGACCATGTGAGCTTCTATACCATACACACACACACACACACACACACATACAGAGAGAGAGCAGATTAGCATGGGTGCAGCTTTGGCAGGCCGTCTCCTCAGTGACCATGCTATAATTAGCTAACTGATGAGCCGCTGGCTTAATGAAGGCCCTCATTGTGAGTCGTGTCTCTGTGGGTCGGGTCCACTCCAGGCTCAGTGCTAAGGGACTCTGAGACAGACAAGGCACTCTGTCTGGCACTGTGTGTGTGTGTGTGTGTGGCCATGGTAAAGAAGCTCACATGGTCCTTCCATGTGCGCACACGCACAATTTACCGTGTTGTGTGTTTCTATGCAATCCATAGTGGCGAGCAGTTCTTTTGAAGCATGTTTGAATGCTTATTTTAATCAGCCTATATGTGGACACACACACAGATACACACACAAAGATAGTGCTGAGCAGCTGTTTTCCAGGGCACGGTGGCAGCTCTCCCACTGTGCTGTGTTCCCCTGCAGCGGATCGTAGCCTGTCATTACCGCCACTTCAGAGCCTCACCAGGATCCAGTGGAAATCCTCAGCTTATCATGCCAAGGCTAAGGAGTGCTCCAATGACTATTTATGGCCTGTGTGTTACAGTCTATCCCCACTGTGCCGTACTTGATGGGAAGATGGCTTCAGAAATGCTTGTCTGATGAAATAGTGATGAGTGTGGGCAGTTAGCGTGTTTGTTGTAGATTCTCTCCGGGGAAGGTGACTGTGAGGGGCTCACGGGTGCGCCTGCCGTTGGACTAAGCACCGTGACTGTGATCTCATTGGACGTGGGTTGCGTTCCATCTGTAGGCCCAGCCGGGGTTTAGCCTGCGGAGACCTCCGTAGGGTTCCTTTCAGTAAGAGTATGTAAACGGTGCAGTCAGGTGGACCATGCAGTAGCAGTGCCATTGAACTAGTAATGTGGCCTATTGAGGCTGACTGACTGACAGGGCAGGGATTGTAATGGTGGTTGTAGCGCCACCTATTTGTGGGACTAAAGAAGCACATGGATTTACATGAACAATACGAGAACAAAAGGGTTCTGTTCTATGGTGCGATTCATTTTGGGCTATTTCGTATGCGCATGTATTAGTGTAGATTGAAACATCAACTGTGCAAGATAATCCTCTACTGTGCTATCTTGGTAATCTTTCAGACATGCATAATCAAATGTTTGATCAGGAGATCATGAGCACACAGCTCATCTTTCTTTCTCCTTCATCCTACTGTACACTCTTGGGAACGTTGCCCATTGCCTGCAGTGTTAGTGATGTAGCAGTCTGCACCATGGCCAAATTGCAACGAGCGCTGACTTTGCTCGCTCCTAAAATACATGTCTCTGTGTCGCCCCCTACAGAGTGTGGACACGGTGTGCGCCCTCTACCACTCCTCCCAGGAGGGATCTGGCAGGGGTGCGGGGGGTCTGATGGAAGGCACCAAGGACCCCCAGGGGCCCAGTGCCGAGCCCAGCCTGGTGAGGCCCTGCCCCCGACACATGAGCGCCACGGAGAGGCTGCGCAAGGTCATCCAGGAGCTGGTGGACACGGAGAAGTCCTACGTCAAGGTGAGACGACGATGTCCCTTTAAACATGGCGTTCATCCCAAACAGCCACTGCAGAGAGCCGTTGCTAGCCGTTTTGTTTCACCTACGTGTATCTTTTTTGTTGTTGCTTAAAAACCCTTTTAGGCTTTATTTAGGTTGACAAATGTTTCGTATGCTGACTACCACGTTTTATTTTTTTGCCCTTGTGTGTTAGGGACTGAGAAATGGTTGTGCGAAGTAAACAAATTAAGCTGAAATTTGAAAGGCACTACAGAAGAAAAAATCCAATGTGAATGATAAAAAAACCTTTGTTTAGGCTATTTACGAAATTGTACCCTGGCATTTCTGGATAATAACCAAGACAAAACTAAATGTAACCATATTTACATGAATTGCTAAACAATAAAGTGTTTTAATTAAACACTTGGCTAATAATATTATGGATTGATTTCAATTTGCGACTGACCTTCCGGGGACCCATTAAGATGATTTCAGCCCACTGTAATGCACCTTAATCATTAGGGCATTAAGAAAAGGAAGGACTGCATTACACTTGGCCTCCATGACTCACCTGCCAATACTGTAGAGGATGGACAGACAAAGCACAATAAGAGGGAGGGAGGGAGACAGTATCCAGACGAGGCCTTTTGTTGTGGTGTCATGGGGTAGACAGCTAGTGTCTCTCTCCCTCTCCACCTGTCACTGCACATCCTCCCCCCTGCCGCATCATTTAACGGCACAGTTCAAGTTGCCAACTCCACCTCCTCCTCGGCACACATTATGGAGCTCCTCTTATGATCTCCTCCTCGTCTCCCTTAATGCCTGTCGGAGCTGCCTGATTCTCTCTCTCTCTCTCTCTCTCTCTCTCTCTCTCTCTCTCTCTCTCTCTCTCTCTCTCTCTCTCTCTCTCTCTCTCTCTCTCTCTCTCCCCCTCTCTCTCTCTCTCCTGTATTTTTTCTCACATCAACCCTCACACTCTTTGCACCTCCCTCTCTCTGTGCTATAAATCCCTCTTTCTTTATTGTTACCCCCCCCCTCCCTCTTCTGCCATCCCCCAAGTCTTCCCTCCATCTCCCCTCGCCTGTCCCCGCCTCTCTCTCTCTGTCTGTGTGCCGGTGATTTGTAGGGGAGGAGAAAGCCTTTCCAGCGGGCTCTGCAGCAGAGGCTGTAGTGGTGCTGGCTGCTGCTGCTGGAACCATTAGTCTGTGGGATGTGCTGCGCTGGCTGGGGCGGGCACTGCCTGGTGGGCGGAGGGTGGAGGGTTGGGGGTAGCTGCTCATAAATCAACCTAATGAGAATATCTCCAGTGATACCCTGACAAGCTGCAGCAACATTAAAGCACAGACCGAGAGGGGGAGAGAGGAAGAATGAAGACTGATCAAAGGCTTCTTTTGGAGGGGGTTGGGCGGAGGCAGGTTAAAGGTATCTACATGCACAAGGCGTGCATCCCTGGTTGATTCCTTGTCACTGACCCTGTCTGTATCCGTGTGTTTGTTTGTGTAGGATTTGACTTGCCTGTTTGAAATCTACCTGAAGCCCCTACAGAATGAGACCTTCCTGACACTGGACGAGGTTGGTGTACCGTGTGTGAGAGTGTGTGTGTGTGTGTGACAGGGGAAGGGGGCTGTGGGCTGTAGGACATGAAATTCATTGAGTGTTTATTAGCCAGAGGTGATTCCATTGAGCATGACTAGAGTAGATGATATCTCCCTCATTACCCTGGGACTGACTGAAGGACAAATTAGCATTCCTCTCTGCTGACCTTGCAGCTTCCTAGGAGGCCGACGTGTGAAGGCCTGGCGACAGTGCTACGCGCCGTTCATAATATGAAGAGTCCGTTTCTAATTCTCCCCTTCCTTGTCACGTCGGCTCCAATGCGTCACTTCAAATAAGTTCGACTTTGCAACTCCAATTCCAAATGAGCTTTTATGTTCTTGTTTTCCGCTGGGACCATATGGCGTAGCTGGGTGAATGCTAACGACCTTAGCGCAGCGGTTTTCGCACAGCGAGCGCCTCGTATGCTGTTCTCGGCATGACCTTAAGCGGAGGGCGTCGCTCCCAAGACAAACCTATCGATATGGCGCTGAGTAGTGGGGCAAATTAAAAGCCCATTAGAGCGCACTCTGACGTGTCTCGGAACAAAGTGGACAAGGGCATGTCACCGTCGGGCCCCTTTTAATGAAGAGCTGTCTGAGCGTGTGGGTGTCAGGTTGAGAGGGATATGCTTTGTTAAGTGGTGAGAGCCGTAGCCTTTGTCCAAATGTTTAACCGTAAGAAGGCGTTTGACTATTTAAAGACCGGCGATCTGACCGTCAACTCTCTCCCTCCATATCCCTCCCCCTTCGCTGTCCTCCCTTCAGATGGAGAGCCTGTTTGGCAGTCTGCCAGAGATGTTAGACTTCCAGAGAGTCTTCCTACAGACCCTGGAGGAGAGGATCGCCGCCTCCCCAGACTTCAGTACCCTGGAGACCCCAGGGCAGTTCAAGGTACATCACGGACACAAACACCCATTCACACTACACCCACAAAAAGTGTTTATACCCGTCCAAACTCATTGGCTCTTTAGAGTGAACCGTACAGTTCTAACATCAGACAGACAGTCAGTCATTTAATAGTATCTAACGGACATAACTGATCCTAGATCTTAAGGTAAAATTAACTTAACAGCGATGAAAACGATAATGTCTCTCAGAATGGTGACGTTTCAGGATCTTTTTGATATGTGGGCTCTTTGCCCAGCACTGTATCACCATAGGGACATTTCCCAAAGCCTCAATCGGAGGTGTACTGCCAGTGACCTGCAGCAGGGGCCGACACAATGTGCTGGGGACAGATTACTTATTGAAGAGAAGTCACAGGTGCATGCTTGGCTGATTTATGACCCAGACATGGCATAACGTGTGGGGTCCATTGATCGGGACAGCTTTGACTTGCAGACTTGTAGTCAGATAAAAGGCAAGAGGGCAGGAGGAAGAAGGGAAGGGCATCACTGGAGAGGGAGGTGAGAGAGGGGAGGTCATGACTTCACATGTTCACACTCTTATTCTCCCCATCACTCTCTCCACACCCTTCTCTGTCTGTCATCTCTCTCTCTCTCTCTCTCCCCCCCCCCCCCCCCCCCCCCCCCCCCCCCTCCTCGCTTTCTTGGCTATCTCTCCCCGTCCTTCTCTCATCTACCTTACCCTGTTTTTTCCTATCTCTCCCTCAATCCGTCTATCTCTCCGTCTCTCTAACTCTCATTCTCTCTCTGTTTACAGAAGCTTCTGTTCTCTCTGGGGGGCTCCTTCCTGTACTACGCAGACCACTTCAAGCTGTACAGCGGCTTCTGTGCCAACCACATCAAGGTCCAGAAGGTCTTGGAGAGAGGTAGGGACGCACACAGGCACACACAGGGGTGGGTGTGTGTGTGTGTGTGTGTGTGTGTGTGTGTGTGTGTGTGTGTGTGTGTGTGTGTGTAGAGAGAGAGAGAGAGAATAGAACCATGCGGGGAAATTTGTCTGTTACAAAACCGCATAAAACAACAGGAGGAACAAATTTCACGGATTAAAGATAAGGAGCATTAATAAATAAAAAATATACAAAAAGGACACAAAAAAAGCGAAGTTGAAAAAATAATAATGTGTATATATAGTTCTATGTATAGGTATCCCAGCCCACACATACCCACATCTTAGTTGGATATTCACAACTTTTGCATCCCTATTGCATCACCATTCCCCTCCCAGCACTCTGTGTCAAATCACATGCACAATTTGACCCCCTTTTAAGTTAAAGCATCAATTAAATACTAAAGTAAATGTCCCTGAGTGAAGTTGACTGCTTGGTGAATAGGAGGTGAAGTGATGGCACTCTACTTTCCGTGAAACAGCCTTTATATCTTCGCCCCCCCCCCCATAGTTTCTCTCACATGAGCGGTTTTCATCTTTAATGGAGGACAGGGTTGCGAAATGGGATGCTCTATACTATTTATTACTCTTCACTTTTTATTCCTGAAAGGGGGATTCTATGCACCTCTCATCCATGTAGCTCCACAGTTTCTATTTGGTATTCTGTCTGTCCATTCAGTTGCCAAGGATTCTGTTTTCTCCACACAAGCAACAAAAAACGAGTAAATATTTGGATGTTATTTTTTTTTGTATTTCTTCACCAGGCCTCACCCTCATAATGAGTGAGCAAAACTGTCAACACGGACAGGTGGGGAGCTACTAATTCATAGCATCTCACTCAGTATATGACTGAGTGTAAATGTTTAACTAGATTTATGCCTCCCGCTGCAGTCCGGTTGGGACACTTTGTGGGCACACTGCCCAACCTAGGATGAATGTGAGGGAGAGCAGGCTACAATGAGGAGGGTAAATTGCCTCTTAAACTCGCTCCATTAGAAGGTTTGCAAAGAGTTTTCCCTAGAATCAGGTAGTGCAATTGAGGTTTAATGTTGGGTCAGAGGAACTGGTAAGCACCAGTCTCTGGTGATTCACAATTAGCCTGGATAGTAAATAGCACGACAAACAATCATCAAAGCACTGCAGGGTGGTGTGCTAGGGTGCCTTTCTGCTTTGGGGAGCCAACACCTTCCGCCAGCCCGTCACAGCCACGCATGGCCCTTCATTCACACTCCATTTCAGCCCAACCCACAGGCTGCACACACATTTATAGCACTGCACAGCACAATGCGTTGGGGCACGGCAAATACTGTCCACGCTTAGCACAGTGTAACATAGTGTAGTAAAAAAAAAATCACAAAGCAGTGGTGTTGCAATTCAACGGTGCATGAAAGCAGGGCACAGGGTACATTACACCAGCTCAGCATAGCCTGACCTAGCGCACGGCAGCACCGCCAAACCAGCAACCCAGATTAGAATCTGTGGGTGTCTGTCATCGTGCCTGGTAATTACACGTTCTCTCTCTCTTTCTTCTCTCTCCCTCCATCCTGCCAGGGCCTTGGCTTTTCTTGCCATGCGCAGTTTTTCTGTTTACTCGTTTACTTGTTAATTGCCTGCCAATTACTCTGTGAAGTGTCAATGCGGCAGCCTGTCTGTGGCTCAGCGCTATAATTAATGCCTTAATGGCTTCCCTCAATCCTCACGTTGAAAACAGAATGAGGGGCGCTGGGGACGGGGAAATGTCAGCACCTTCAGAAAAGGTTACAGTGTCTTGTCAAGCTGCTACCTCACCCAACATCGCTAACACTTCCGTTCCATAGACACCATACCTTTTCACACTACAACGGTGGCCTGGATCTGCACTAAGATGGCCCCCATGTAGCCTGTTTACATTGACATGCCAGAATATTTCCAGGTATCACGGTAGAGTTTAATGCGTCGTTCGGCCCTGAACTTTGGTTGTGGCACTGTGAACATGCCTCACATGGAAATACGGTGTTGGGTCTCCATGCAGAAGTACTGCATGAAGCAGATGGCCGGGATAGTCTCATGTCTACACAATAGGTTACGGTATCTGCAGTGGCCATGTTTTACTGCAGTGGTCATACCAGGGTAAGAAGTAGATTAGACCACCCCCTGGTGGAGAAAGGTTATTGCACCCATCATCAGAGTGCTGTGGTAGGATCAGTAAAAACAGGGTGTGTGTACCGAATCAACTCTGCTTGGTCAAGTCAAGTCAAATCTACTATTATGTTTTTTATTGCTTGGTAGGCCCCCCTTCATTTCTATGTGAGGTTATTGTACGTATAAAAATAACCGCTAAACCCGATCGTTTAAAATAATTACTTTAAAAAAGCTGTGAACTAGGTTGTGCGCAGAGGGAGATGGCATTTTGGAATGGAATGGATTTCCCAGAGTGAGGAAAGTGGCCTGAACACATTTGAGTGGAAAAGCCCCAAAGCTAATCTTTTACCTTTGTCTCCAGCTAAAACGGACCGGGCCTTCAAGGAGTTCCTGGAGGCGAGGAACCCCACCAAGCAGCACTCGTCCACCCTGGAGTCCTACCTCATCAAGCCGGTCCAGAGGGTGCTCAAGTACCCCCTGCTGCTCAGGGAGCTGGTGTCTCTCACCGATGCAGAGAGCGAGGAGCATTACCACCTCACAGGTCAGTAGGAGAACTCTCTGTTCCTACTAGAGCAGAGTAGCTACACACAGACACACACACACACACACGCACAGACACACACACAGCACTGCAACCTTTTCAGTTCAAGAGTGACCCAAACACACCAGCTAATCGCTTGATCTCCCCCTCTACCTGCAGAGGCCCTGAAGGCCATGGAGAAAGTGGCCAGCCACATCAACGAGATGCAGAAGATCTACGAGGACTACGGCGCCGTGTTTGACCAGCTCGTAGCGGAGCAAACTGGCCACCAGAAGGAGGTACGTAGACCCACTAATGCACCCCTATCAATCCCATCTGTGGATATGAGGTGGCTGATTCACAACCTTTAAATGAGTTGCACGCTCGTCATCTTGTTGAGGTTTTCACTACACATTAATCCTGAGGGGGGAATACGTACGGTGAGGGATGGAGTGAATTTAATGGAGTGTGTGGTCGATTGCCTCTCAACCGTATGGATGTTATCGAAACGGAAATGTGTAAACGATGATGTTATCATGTGAATGAATACCATGTTCCCATGGGCCCGTGTGGGGTTTTATTTATTTGCAAACTTTACATCTAGAAATCATTAGCATGCAGCTCACATAGTCATACCGTAGTCAGTGGCACCGAGGGCCAGACAGTCGTACTTGGTATGGATCTCACAGAGCTGTGTACTCCGGCACGCAGCTGGCCGAGTCTGACGCCTCCCTCCCTCCCCTCTCTCTCTCTGTCTCTCTCCCCTCTTCTCTGTGCCAGGTCACTGAGATCTCCATGGGAGAGTTTCTCATCCATTCCGCCGTGGTCTGGCTGAACCCCCATCCCTCGCTGGGACGCATGAGAAAGGACCCGGAGATCACCGTCTTTGGTGAGTGAGCCGGCGCCGTCCGCCGCCGCTGCTGCTGCTGTTGCGTCATGCGAGGAATGTGGAGGCAGTTGGCAGAGCCATAGGCAGTTGGCAGTGTTTTTGTCAGCCGCCACACGTTGCTGTACCAGGCTTTTGACTGTTTATTTGAGCTACCAACCCATAGGAAAGAGACATGATTAAAATCAGGAATGCATGTTTTACAAGGATCACCCAATGTGTGTAATGCAAGATTAATAAGTCCTTAAAACAAATTGAATACCCTTCCAATGTATAGCCAAAGGCATTGGGAAAGGGTATCAAGCTAAACGCCTGAGTACTTTAGTAAGAGTGGTTGAAGTTCTCCTATATATGCTATGAACTCAGATCCAAGAGGCTTCTAATAGAGTCCTTATTTGAGTTTTGCACGTAGCGTTCCCAATTCAAAGAAATTGATGTCTTGGCTCTCTCCTCAGTGTTCAAGAAGGCAGTGATCCTGGTCTACAGGGAGAGCAATAAGCTTAAGAAGAAGATGGTGAGACTTTCTCTCCATTCCTTTCTTTCATTCTCACTTTGAGGGCCTCTTTGGTGCAAGACTAAACAGCTCACTCTCTCTCATCTGCTCCCCTATGTTTGTGCATGGCAAGCAGCCCAACCCTCGCTCGGCCCACTCCCATGGTGAAGTGGACCCCTTCAAGTTCCGCTGGCTCATCCCGCTTTCTGCACTGCAGGTCCGGCTGGCCAACGCCGCAGGTGAGAGGGAGCGGTCAGTCTTTCACCAACCCACATGGTCGTAAGCACACACACACACACAGAGAGAGAGAGAGAGAGAGAGAGAGAGAGAGAGAGAGAGAGAGAGAGAGAGAGAGAGAGAGAGAGAGAGAGAGAGAGAGAGAGAGAGAGAGAGAGAGAGAGAGAGAGAGAGAGAGAGAGAGAGAGAGAGAGAGAGAGAGAGAGAGAGAGAGAGAGAGAGAGAGAGAGAGAGAGAGAGAGAGAGAGAGAGAGAGAGAGAGAGAGAGAGAGAGAGAGAGAGAGAGAGAGAGAGAGAGAGAGAGAGAGAGAGAGAGAGAGAGAGAGAGAGAGAGAGAGAGAGAGAGAGAGAGAGAGAGAGAGAGAGAGAGAGAGAGAGAGAGACCTTTGAAAACATATTTGGGCGTCATGATTAAAAGGCTCTGGTGTTTCCCCCCGTCCTCCAGGAACCGACACAAACTGTATCTGGGAGCTGGTTCATACCAAGTCTGAACTGGAGGGGAGACCAGAGACACTCTTCCAGCTCTGCAGCAGGTAACAACTCAGGGACATCCGAGACTAGACTGCAGTTAAAATCAACCCCGAGTCCAAGACACCTACAGTTCGCATTTGGGCTGTGTGCTGGATAGCATCTAAATGCATGGGGGTTCATGATTACTTATCTTAGTTTTTATAAAAAACAATGACATTTTTTTTGCAACAGCGGAAAGGAAGTTCAACCTGGTGGAGTTTATACTATGGTGGTGGGGGTTTACTTGCCTATCCAACTGAGTGAGTGTATCACAGGCCTGGGTGCTTTTAGAACGTAGCATTTAACACCCCCTCTCCCCTTTCTCCAGTGTTCCGGAGTGCAAGGTGAACCTGATCAAGGTGATTCGCTCCATCCTCAGGGAGAACGTCAGGAGGAACATGCGTGCGGACGGCCAGGCAGAGCAGGGGTGTAAGAAGCGCCTCACGCCCCTGCGCAGCACCCTGCCCTCTTCTGCCAGGATAGGTGAGCCCAGCAGGCCAGCTCTTTCAAAATATTGATTTTGAAATTGGCAAGGTGATTGCCACCAAGCAAAGATACTTTTTAGTATTTCACATAGAGATGAGTCGGTAACAGTGGTGGACGAAGTGCACATCTCCTGTACTTGAGTGAAAGTACAGATAGCCTTGCTATATGCTACTAAAAGTTGAAGTCTACAACTTAAATTTGTACTCGATTCAAAGTATGTGTGCGCAATGTTAAAAGTACCATTCTTTAGTATGGCTATGTTTGTCAGGAGTTGCTGACATGACAAACAGAATATTAAAAATGCATTTGGCAAACTTTCTTATCTATCAAAAAATGGCATTCATTAAACAGCTTGCCCTTTTGATAATAATTCAACATACTCAGTTTTGTGTGTATGCATGTGTGTAAGCCTCAATTGTGTCCCATTTGCTATTATATATCAGAATGTCCACCATCAAGTTCTGTCTCTGCATTGTTTTCTTACTGAAGGTTGGAGTTCAGGTGAAGAAAGGGGCATAGGACCCTGCCGACTGTGGTAGAAAAGTGCAGGTTATCTTTAATAGAACGTGTTCTTTCATGCAGCTTGTAACCCTTGCAGAATGAGAAAATTGTTTTGTTTTACAATTCAGAATAATTTGGCTGTAGCTACTCTATTCTAGAACTCCACAGGGCTTTGAGAAAGGGCCACGGGTGTTTGCAGTGCCCGACTCCCTAGGCAAGAGACTCATTTTGCCAATCCTGACGCTTATCAGGCTCTCCTGTGCATCAATCTAGCTAGCTAGCTAACGTCTATGGTTCAAACGATTGTCATGAGCTAATCGAAATGTGTGCTGCGCACTGATTGGTAGGCTTCTGTTTGAAAGTGTTGTATTATTTTATAGGATATTTTAGACCATATTTTAGCTCACTTTCTCTACTCAATCTGCTTGCAGGTTCCTCCAGGGCCTCCTGGCTGGGTAAGCGCTCCATGCTCGACCCCTCTGCCCAGGCTGGCAGACCCAAACCTGGGCCGGACTCAGACGAAGGCAGCCTTAGCAGCGGAACCCTTAGCTCTGGAGCCCGGACCCTCCCAGACCCTAAAGCCCTCTCCGCTCCGCACGGTAGACGCCGGGGCTCCAGACGCAACTCACAACCCGCTTCGACTTCTGTAAAAGAGTCAGACATATTGAGCGACGAGGATGAGGAGTTTAGCGAGGCTGGTGGGAGGAGGAGGGAGAGCAGGGGAGGAGGATCCCCCACCAGTGCCATCGAGGCCCAGTTCCTCCATCTCAAGCTCTCGGAGGAGGCTGCAACGGGCCGTCAGAGGGCCCCCCGAGTCCAACCAGAGGGGGCAGAGGTGGACACCCCAGAAAGCCAGCCCAAAATGACGCGGGAACACTTTAACCATGTGAGACGGAAAAGCAGCAGTAGCTTCAGACAGAGCCATGGGGCACTGCTGAGAATGACGGAGCACAGTCGGTCACTGGACAGCCAGGCGGACGGGTCAGCCGGCGGGGTCGACCTCAACGCCCTGCTCGAGAGGGAGTTCAGCGTTCAGAGTCTGACCTCTGTGGTCAACGAGGACTGTTTCTATGACCCCACGGAGAGCAGTGCCTCTGCCAGCACAGACACTGGTTCCCCCTCCTCCTAGGGCCAGGGAGGGAGAAACAGAGATTCAAGCTGAACGTGGCACGATAGAACCAATGGTCAGGGAAGGACAGAAAAGGAGACAGGAGGGCATAGGCGAGAGGTTGCCAGGATGGAACCAACTCCCAGGGTCTCAAAGGGTTAGGCTTTACAGCAGCTCAAATGTCAAGACAATCGGTCGTGTGCCACACACACCTACTTGTTTCCGCTTAGGTGTAAATGGAGATTCTGATGGATGCCTTTTGGCTCTGAGACAGAGAGACGGTCTTGTCTCTTGAGAGGCGAGACGAGGTGACTCTGTCCTGATGATAATGACTGCAATGAATCTGCTGAGCACTGATGCACAGCTCGGCTTCGCACTGCTCCGCACACCTTACATCCCTGACGGGCTGCATCTCAGTGGTCTGAGGGGGCTTCCCTGGCTTGTTTTCTTTTGGATCGTTTACTGATGAATATTTGTATTTTCCGTTCTATCTTTGAATGGTTTAAATGAGTGTCTACTGATCGGTACAGTACAATACTCAGTACAGTGCTTACGTTTTCTTCCGAGGGAAGGAAATGAGCCATGGTAAGGAAGCATCAGAAGGACCCCCCCCCCCTAAGAATTGTGCTTGTACCCAGACTTCCTGAATACAGGGATATCTGTATGGTCTGAGCTGGATGGATATTGATTTTACTGCAATACTGCCTTTGCTGTATTTTGTGCACTAAGTACACTGTTTGCCTATATATTTGAAATATTACAATTATTTGTACATAAAGGGTTTTTATTGTTTTTGATGGAATTTTTATTTATGAAGTTTTACTTTTGTAAAGCAAATATGGATTAAGGCTTGAACTGTTGATGAAAATAATGTGCATTGAAAAAAATATAATGTAAACTCATTTTTTACATTATTTTTTAGATGTTTTCTAGGACTATATTTGTCACTCAGGATTGCGGCTTCCAAAGTACAAAAGATTGTTGGGTAATTTCAAGAAAATTCAATCATATTAAGACATTTTTCCTGTGCCGGGTTATTTTCTTAAGGTACTTCTATGTACATTTTTTTGATTTGTATGTGTCTTGTATATTCTATCGTTTCAGTTACTTGTACTGTACAACTTCGATAATTTTATTAAAACTTAACATTGTACAAATGTTTGTAATCTTGAAATGCACACGTTGTCCAGATCATCACCATCATGGTTTGGGAATAAACATATTTTCTGCATTAAGGTATTTTTTGAAGTCTTACATTTTAAAACCGAACTCAGTTAATTGTGTTTTCCCCATGCTATCTCCACTGTACATGCCTCTGATGCTAGCATACCAATGAATGTGAACTTCCCCTTTTTTCTTATGGAATTATCTTAATAAAATGTATTATCTGTGAATATGCCATTCTGTGTGTAATTATTTTTAGTACTTTTCAAAGGTAGTGACAACTCAGCTCTGACAAGTTTTCCAGAGCTGTCATTCTATTTACAGGTAAGGCAAAAGATAGGATGAAAGTTGGTCTTATTCTTCGCTGTCCCAAGGCTAAATTTGCCATTGGTCGTCAGTGAGCTGACAGCGGAAATGGCGAATCCTTGTTCTCCGTATTTAAAGCATATCCTATAGCATGCATAATTAGCTGACAAAAGCAGGACAGGAGAAAAATAAAAGTGAAAAAAAAAAACAGGTCAGTATCGATGAGCCATTTTTTGGATATTTTTATTTTTACAAGCAGAATAACTAAATTATACAATTTATGAAATTACTGTTTATTGATCATGTTGCAGCTTTTTATAATTTTTTTTATATATAGCTATGGGAGCTGAAAGATTTACAGCACTTTCATCTTCCCTTTCTAGCCCAGAACTCTCTAGAGAGTGAGAGACAAAGGAGGGGGAAAATGGCCTGGATACACTGCTGTCACCGTGTTCCCTTTCTGCAAATCGCCCCAAAAATGCTTTTGGAATTCTTTTCCCACTCCCAGTAGACAGTGTTACGGGAGAGTGGGAACTGAGGTAAGAAACAATTGCGTT
This sequence comes from Aplochiton taeniatus, assembly GCA_017639675.1. Lineage (NCBI taxonomy): Eukaryota > Metazoa > Chordata > Actinopteri > Galaxiiformes > Galaxiidae > Aplochiton > Aplochiton taeniatus. The sequence continues at coordinate 13,201,068 of CM030175.1, forward strand.
CCAGGGGCATGCCTCACAAGACAATCCCTGCCCTTATGGGACTTTGGCGGATCATTTCACACACACGATTCATCCTTCCCTGACAACCTAAGTGGTTCAACTCCAACCTCTCTTGTGGTAATTATTGGGATGTTGTAGTTGGAAGCAGATTTCCCAAACTTGGCTTGTTCACGCTAACCCACCCTCCCCCTTTGTTTCAGCCATGGTGACCGTATCAGCCCCCGGATTCACTGTGCACCAACTAAGTCACAAGACTGTGGAGAAAGGGGCTTTAAAAATGGATGTGCAAGCCAGGTGGAAATGTCAGCGCTAAGAGCAGTCCGTCGTCTCTGCACTAAGACAGACCATTATCGTTTTCCCATTCTTTGGTGTTGCAGGGGACTGTGTTTATCATCTCTTAGTACTAGCTGGCGTGCCTGCCAGTGTGTCAGTGGGTGGCATGACCATTTTCCTGCCCAGGTTTTTTAACCGCCGCTCTTCTCTGAAGTCGTACGTCAGGAGCCAAGGGTTTTCAGCGCACATGCGGGCATAGGAGTCTGACAGGGCCCTAAAATTGGCTATGGTGAGTTTGGTGGGCAGCAGAGTGGGATCAATGTCTGCTTCCCGCAGCAACTCCTCCGCCAGCTTCAGACGCTCCGCCTCTGGAAACAGCATCCTGGGAGATGGAGAAGCCTGTCAGTGTTACAATCTTTTCAGACGGCTTCTGTAGAACCATGGACATAACTTCTTATTAGTAATGCAAGTTTTTAGTTGGGAAAAACAAATGAGAACCAAGGTTAAAAATGTATTTTCTTAATGTTTTAAACAAATCTGAAACCCTACCCTACTTATTCTGGCCAAGACTAGTCACCCTTTAGTCCTTCCATAAACAGTTATGCTCTTTTTATAAAAGTCTATTAAGGTATGTGCACTTTCAGAATAACTTATTGCACTGAGTCCATCACTTGACATCCTTGCACCAACACACATAGCGGGTATATATGTTTTTTTAGCGCTAAAGGAGCACTGCCTCAGAACAATCTGTTATGCGCCGCCAACCCGCTGCAGTTACATAAGTTATGCTGCTGCCTCGTCTACATATGACACCCCAATGACTCATAATTGCTGCTTCCTTTGCACAGCTTCTTTCTTTTGTTTTCCCGGCCTATGTAGACCATAGTCTTCCCAACAGACATGGGGGCGATGGACTGTGTGTGTGTGTGTGTGGGTTGGTGTGGCATTAGCTTTGAATAAAGCTAGTCTATGTTGACAGTTATTGAGAGAAACAGTAGATTTACAGAGATTGTGTGTGAAAAAGAGAGCGAGGGAGATACAGACAAGAGAAATTAACCAACCTAGTATTTTTATAGCGAGGGGAAACAAGAAAAGAGACAAAGAGATGCAGATGGGAGACAATTAAATCAAAGGGAAAGGGGCGCTGAGAGGGTCTGACAGGCTGAAGCAAGGAGGAGGAGAAATACTGCTTACTCAATTCCTTTGCGGCAGTACTTCTTCCGGAATTGAAAGGCGTTCCTGACTACTTTCTCCACCAATTTGAAGGGCTGCTGGATCTGGGGCTGGGCCAGGGGGGTGAAGTGTACCACGCCGACGTCCACCTAAGCAACAAACAAACAAACGCAGGCTAGGCTTAACACAGGCCGGAACACTACTGCATGAAAAAGGGATGTACACGTAATAGCAGAAACAAATTCATTTGTGGGAGGAAAACAAAATAACAGGTGGAATAGTGCTAAGAGCCAGTCTAGAAAAGAAAAAAGAGAAAGTGAGAGAGGGGTGGTAAGAGGAAAGCGAAAAACAAGAAGAATACGGGTGACGCATCGCGCGCTGGCTGCTGAGCCGGTTCCGGTTGCCACAGTAACTCCTTTGCGTTGGACCATTGAAGCCAAACCGCCCTCTTCCTGTCACGTTGTCTGTCGCTCGATCGGCCTGCAGTGCCTCGCTCAATATCTCAGAGCCAGGCGAGACCTGAGGGGACTTATTTGCACCTACCCCAGTGTTTCTATAGAAAGAACCCACCAGAGCGTTAGCATGGTTATGGATTTGAGGTTATCCTGTCGGCCTTACCACTCATCTCAAATAGCCACATAGAAGGAAAGTTTTGTCTTTGCAGTTCTCAGAGCGCTGTGTACCCACTACCCAGTATGCCTTTTTTGTCCCAGAATGAAAAAGGATGGACGTCCACAGCGGCTGCTACCCTGGCGCTGTGTGGCAGAGGAGACAGGAGGTGGGAGACCAGCACGGAGGCTGCTGGTGGGAGAACTGGAACTGGTTCCTCACTAGCTGCGGCTTCCCGATCCCCCCCTGTCCCTTCTAAGCCGATATGACAAACTGTGGAAGTAATCGTGCCAGACTCAGCAGACCCTGGTTCTCGCTCTCTCTCCCTCTCTTTCAGACACAGTTGCTCAGTCTCTCTCCTTCGCTCTCCACTTGTCTGCCTGACGATCGTCCTCTATTTTTCTTTTCTCTTGGGGCAATAAAAGGATTGCGCTCAAAAGTCCCGCATCACACTAGACAACTCTCTCCCTTTCCCCACCGGATCTGTAAATGTGCAGCATTTGAGGGTAAAAGCTTCTCTTCTCTACGGCATCCATGGAGGTGTCTCTAAACAGCCTCTCATCTCCCACTTCAGGCTGAGGAGTTACTGTAAACCTAACCACAACACCATCAGTCTGCAGAGGGGAGGTCGTAGTATATGGACGGACCTGCTGTGGCACAGCCGGACACTTGGTAGCAGAGCGAAGTATTGCCTGTCTGCCTGCTTTCAACTGGTAATAACCTTTTTGTCCCTATTGGGTGCATGAAGAGCTGGACCAATGACTGAGTGAATGTCAGACTGACTGCATGGCGGACTAGGAGGCTCCAGGGAGCATCGGCGCTGTGTCTCCCTTCTATGTCGGGGGGCAGACAGTTGGAGTACTGAGGTTCTACGAAGATATACAAGCTGGACACACAGTCACTACGCAAAGGTATGTGGATGGTGTATACGTATACTGATGAAAACGATTTAAGGCAGATCATGGGAAGCACCATATAAGCATGCACAAACTACAAGCAACAAAAGCGGTATAATAAATAAGATCGCGTTTTCCCTATAGAATTTGCACAGGCACTCTCACACAAAGGTACAGTGGCAGCCCTCCAGTGAAGACTACCTGCCCTGAGGAGCTCTCTCTGAATACCTGAATCTGTGTATCGATGTTGTGACTCACCCTTTTACGCGGCCACCTTTGTTTTTCTGGGCTAGGGCCTGGCCAATATAATTGAGGGAAGAAAACTAAAGTGGTCCAAGGACGTGGAGGCCTTTTAATAAGCTCTTTAGATTCTCCGCCGTGGCTGGGCTTGGAAACCGCGCCGCACGGGCTATCTCTTATCTGATCTATAGCTCCGTGTTTAGACGAGCCCTGCCAGCAAGCCTGCCGCAGCGGCGAGGGACACCACTGGTGGAGCCTGTGTGCCTTGATAGGTCTGTGAGAATTACCCCAAAGCTCCAAACTCTCAAGACGGGTTCTACGGGAGCGGCAGGGTGCGTGCCATTTCATTAAAGATGATTTCAGGACCACGTACTACGGTGTACCCGTATTGCTCAGTGGATGGCACTTAAAGACTGTTCTTCAAACATCCTTGGCAGACTTTATAATCAGTTAAGCTAAAAATACCAATCAACAAGGGATTCAGGGGATGATATAGATCACGTTGATGCACTGCTGTATTAATATTAGAAACAGATACATTAAGGATGAAATGGCTTAATTGTGACAGGTGATTCATTCACCAGTGGGCATTCAATGAGTGGAACAGGCTTACATTAGGAAAATCAATTATTCCAGCTGTCACATCCACATGTTTCAGCTGTTTGGCAGGCTTTCATATCAGGGTGCTGTGTGCCTCTATCAGCACCAAGGCTAAGTACTAAGGCTATGCAGAAGCACACCACCATCTGTTTGGGGGAGGTAATAAAAAGGAATGCCTTTAATTTTACTATTCCGAAATAATAAGGCCATTTATATTCGGCACTTCATGATTTAAGAGAGGAGCAGGGGGAAAGTCGATATTCAGACTACATGAGCAGCAGCATTTCAGCTATTGGCTTGTCCGAGTCACTTTGCCATGTGATTTATGCACGGCCTCGATACATGGCTTCACTAGGTAGCGAGGCGGTAATATATCCTGCTGCTGCCATTAATCCTCCTGTGATAACCTTAACACACAAGAAACTTCCATCTTAAATCATATGCCGTCGCATGGCCCTCCACTCTGGCGCTTTGAACATGCCCGTGGACCCCTCCTCAATACTTTGCATCTGCTTTGAGATAGTGGAGTGGAACCCCAGGATGGCTTCTTGACCCTGTGGCTGTCTTAATAACTCCTCCTGGCTCTGGCTCTCATCCTCCTTCTTTATGGGTGGCAGGAGAAATCCCACTAGGAGCACTGCAGGAGATACAGTTGACTTGAATGTAAATAGGTTTCAGACTTTTCCAGACCTGATTTTCAACAAGAGAAAAACAGCTTATCGTAACCCTTAATGATTTCTGGATGAATTCAGTCATTCAAATTGGCTTGTTACATAAGGATGTATATTCTAACTCATAAAAGGTTTCTCAGAATTCCCCTTGAATGAAAAAACAAAGACTTCAAACTTTTACATGAACTTTGAACATGCTTTTTCTTTTACATACTCATATAATATGTTAAATATTCAAACTAACCCAACTTCCCCACCTCTAATTTTTATTCTGAAGCTAATAGTTCTCCCACAGTAATTGTGTCGAGCAAATCTTAGCACTGATACTCGTGACCCAGTTCAGCTATTTGCCCACAACATTCATACTAACTTCCATATTTCATTCGTTTTACCTTCCTAGTTCTCAGCAAAAACTCAATTACTACAGCTCTGCCCTGTAGCTCTCAAAGTCCCTTTGCCCATTTCCACCTCCAACGTCTTTCTCCCCCATGCCTTTCCTCAATGGTGTGAGCAGTAATTTGTCGTGTACCACTGAGCGTAACCAAGATGAGATGGGAACACTTCAGGATGGCCGCAACAATACCACCTGAGCAACCACCATCTCTGCTTACGCAACTGTAGGTTAGGAGAGAGGGATGTAAGGAACAATGGACACCCACCAGGGAGAGCAAGTGACTGGGTGAAAAAACGGAGGATTCCACCAAGGAAGAAGAGATGCATTAATCATAACAATACCTTCAGAAGACAACGTCCATTACATCAGCTGAGGAGGACAGGCACTCAGAAAGGAATATATTCAGCCGTCAACCCCACTAAAGCTACTAGGCTTGCAGGCTCCTGCAGCTGGAGGGCAATGTGCCTCTTGGTGCGAGTAGCCAAGTGTACTTCCCCTGCTCTTACCAGAGCTCTAGGCACACAGAGGCAAACGCAGAACACAGCTCTGTCTTTTGACAAGCTCACGTCCTATGAGATGTTTTCCTCAAAGAAAACTTCCAAACTCCACCTATTTCTCTGAGCTGGGCACAATAATTAAAAGACAAAGACACTGGAGTAAAAGCAGAATAAAATACTATGGTGCTAATGTACTATGGTTACGCTGAAATGTTTTAAAATTGTTTGTAAATGCCAAACAATTTGATGTATCAAAAGCAAATCATAAAGGAAAAACAGAGAACTTTAAATCAGGCCAACCCTATTTATTTCCTAACATGTCAAAAGTGTTTTCTTTTCTCTGACTAATTACAAATGTTATGCATGTTGACTAAGATTGTGTTGACAGCAACATCAAATTGAATGCATGACACCTTTGACCATAACTGTGAATGACCACCTTTACGAGAAAGCAATTACACACGAGGAAATAAGAAATATGCAAATTCAACAATAAAACCTTCTCAACTGGGGAGGATAGTGAATAGGTCCGGCCACGCCTTGGGGCTATACTGCAGAGAGCTAGGCTGAGGTGATAAAATAAAAAGGGACCATGCTTATAATAGCCTGCCATGTCTTCACACATCACAGCATCACACATCTGCACTCCCTGGGTACATGTTAACTGCTGTCCCCCCGTCCCCCCTTCTCCTCTAACCCATTTTATTTTTTTATTTAACTTCCCATAACAACACCAGCATCAGCACTTAGGATTTCATCGGTTAGAAAGAGACAACTCACACACCCACACAAGTGTGCACGTGTTACACACGCACTGGAAATGCCTCATGTTGCTGCAGCATCCCATCCCAGGAGCCCTGTATATGTAATCTGAAGGTTGGCAAACGAACTATTAAACACAAGATGCTACTTTAGCATACATGTTAGTATTGCTCAAGCCATGACGGGATGTAAATTCAAGGATTATAATCCAAATAAGAACAAAAAAAAAGAAACCAAATGGTGTTGGTGGGTATGGTGTTGGAAAAACCTCTTTGTATTAGTCTCTGAGTAAATGAGGCCGGGGCAAGAGGTTAAAGAGTCCACTGCACCAAATGAAATAAGCAGATCAAAAAAACAAACTAATGAATCACACATAAGTAATGACTATGCATCACTACAGGCTATTATATACATTGTCATCAGTGGTGAGGATTTGCAAAAAAAATCTACTCATGCCAGCTGTTTGTATTTCCCTATGCAGCAGAATTATGGTAACACACATCTTTGTTTTCAAGGGTACCACACATCCATTGCTGTTGTCTATTTTTCCTCCATTTTGCCCTCTTTGTCATTCATGAATCAAGGCTGCCCTACCACTCCCTCCCCCTGCCTACTCTGTCCTCTACAGAGGGGAGAGAGAAGAGGCAAGAGGGGTAGCAGCTGTGAATTTAGCCTCCCGTCGAGTGCTTGTTGATGAAGCTGATGCTCAAGGGAGGGTCAGTTTTGGTATGGTGGGGTGCAGATGATTCTCTGCCCCTGAACCATAAACAAGAGGAAAATACTTAATTAAGAGGTCCAGACATCTGAGCTTCTAAATCGGTCACAATTAACACAGCCTTTTTGAAGAGTGTCTTACCTATACTAGCCGCAATTGCTGCATAGGGGATTAGGCTAAAATCCTAATTATACTCTGGAGATTCATGGTTTGCAACTTCCTAGAGCACTTAACGTTGGCCAACACTTGAGATAATCAACGCGGTCAGCAGTGACACTACGTGTCATCACAGCTAGAGCTATTTAAACAGAATTTCAGGCAATGAAAAAAAAGCAACATTCTTACAAGTAGGCCTAGAGTAGACTATACAGTTATTTTTCCATCGACATGCACACTTCTGATGATGTGTTGCATGCTGGCTGGTAAAGTTAAATAACTAGAGACATCCATTTTAATATTAGAATGTCTAGTTACTGATCACATTTTAACATTTCATAAAATGTTTACTATACACGTTGTACGACGTTATAATAACGTTTACATTAGCTAGCTAGCGTATATGAGTTACGTTAACGTACAGCTTAGTAGGTGCCTTGTATGTAGTTAAACTGGTCAACAAAAATAATTTGTGTAGATATCCAAATGATTTAGATCATTTAGACAGAAGTAGGAACAAGTCTTATTTCATGAAAAAATATGTATATTATAACGTCATCACAACGAATGGTAGGTAAAATGTTGGTTTTAAGTTTGGATCTAAAAGCGCATATTTTTTTAATTCTAGATGGCTAATTGAATCTTACACTTGTGTGGCACTATTACTCCATAACACTATTATGTTACGGAAATATGAGACTGAATTTTATAAAAGCATTCCGTATACGAGGATGTCAATAATAGTAGCGAGCCAGGGTTTTCCATAGAATGTATGTAGGACCACAAGTTCACTATCAGCTAACGAACCACAATGTGACGTAGAGCCACTCAACGTTAGAGAACTGAAAGGAAAGCTACCACTCGCTCACCGCGCGATCATGTGTGGTCCGAGGCTGGGATGTCCTCTAATGTACTGTTGCTAAGGAAATGGATGAAATGAATGGATCCGTGCGGTCTCAGTCGCCCCCTTATCCTTTTTCTCTCTGGGTGTATGTGTGTTTACAGAAATCACAGCGAACAACCTGACGCGTCAAGCTCTGCACCAGCCGAGGTAGGAGATTTAACATTATATAGATGATGTCTAATGTTCTATTTTTCTTTAACACTTCTTCAAAGCAATACTCTTCACATAGTAATTAATATTATTCCAGAATAAAAAGGTATAGCTGGTAATCAAGCAAATAAAAACAGAACCCATTACAAAGTTTTATTCTGCTGATATAAATGCACATGCACTTGCATGCTATTAGGTGGAACATGAATAACAATTGAGTAAAGGATTTAAAGTAAAGGGATTTACCTTGCTCATTGTATGGTATTAAAGTCAAAGCGGTTGGGTAACCTTACTCAAGTAAGGTAAGGACACTGCAGCTTTAAGTCCACTGTGAGCAAAGCAAATACCACAAACTAATTTCTCCCTCTCCAATAACAGTTACATGAAGCACCGGCATCAGGGACTAGGCAGGCACCGAGAAAATACACACGTCTCCATGTTTCTCCTTCACCAAAAATCAGCCTGAGTCTGCTGTTGTTTTATCCTTTGTTCCCCCGAGAGAAAAGTATGTGCTTGTGCGGGGTGAGTGAAGGGAGAGAGCGAGAGCGTGAACGAGAGTACAGAGTCCTGCTCAATCTCTCATTTCTGTCTCCCTCCACCAGTCCAGCGGAGCCGCAGCTGAAGAGCTGGGGAGTCGGGGAGTGACTGGCAGCTCGTTCACCAGAGGAGGGGAGCGAGGCGGCTGGGCAGAGGGGTCGAGGCACCTGGCTTAGGCTGGGTGAATGCAGCCTGGCGGAGGGGGCAGCTCTGGCAGCAGCGGCGGCGTCGTCTTGGCAGCAGCAGCAGCAGCAGCAGCAGCAGCAGCAGCAGCAGCAGCAGCAGGAGGAGGAGGAGGAGGATGGCCTCCACAGGCATGCAGATCTTCGGCTTTGTTCTGGCACTGCTCGGCATCATGGGCGCCACCGTGGCCACCCTTCTGCCCAATTGGAAAGTGAGCGCCGACGTAGGCTCCAACATCATCACGGCCATCTCCCAGATGCAGGGGCTGTGGATGGACTGCACCTGGTACAGCACCGGCATGTTCAGCTGCACGCTGAAATACTCGGTGTTGTCCCTGCCCGCCTACCTGCAGACTGCCCGTACCACCATGGTGCTCTGCTGTGTGATGGCTGCAATGGGCCTCTGTCTGGCATCCCTGGGGCTAAAGTGTACCCGCTGGGGGGGTGGGCGGCGCTCCAAGAGACATGCAGCCATTGCGAGCGGGGCCTGCTTCATCGCCGCCGGCTTCCTCTGCCTGGTGCCCGCTTCCTGGTTTACTAACGAGGTCATCACCAATTTCTTGGACTCCAGCGTGCCAGAGAGCAATAAGTTTGAGCCTGGGGGAGCGGTGTACGTAGCCTTCGTGTCGGCAGGCTTCCTGTTTGTGGGGGGCTCTCTCTTCTGCATGTCCTGCTCGGGCAAGAGGCATGGCCCCCAGGACATGATCCTGCTGCCCCCACCAGATAAACTGCTGCTCCAGCAGCAGCTGCTCCAGCAGCAACAACAGGACCAGCTCCAGCACCAATACTGCTCCCTCTCCCCCTTAGACAATAAGACTGGCTACAGCCTGCAGGACTATGTGTAATAGCCAGCCTGCATACACCCCAGCTGAAGAGAGAAGCTGAGAGAAAACAACTGCGGCTTATTCCACAGACAAAGCTCTCTAAACGAGATGGAGGTGGAGGGGGGAAAAATGAGGACTTTTTCTCCTTCATGTATGTTTGCTATCAATTTTTTTCTGTTCCGCAAGCACAAGCAGTGGAGGTATTCCCTAGGCAGCGCCTTGGAACAGACGGAGACTGAATGTGTATCTTGCCAGGGTAAGGCGCTGCAGAAACGGAGAAAGACGCTGATAAAATGCAAATATCCTCCATCAGTAAATCACAGAAAGAGTTCCCGGGGGATTGGATTAAGCAGTGAAGGAATCCTTAGGGTGTAGATTTTTTTTGGTTCTTGCCAATGGTTTGATTGGAAAAAAAAAGAAGCAATCATTTTGCTAAAAAAAGGTTTCGAGTCCTACTTAATATGTGACTTGTTTTTTCAAGTGCGTCAGCGGTGCATATGGCTGCGTTCTGCACATGCACAAGCCTCAGCGTCATAAGTTACATCGACTTGACTGCTCTCATCCCTCTCCTTTCTACCTGTCGATCTCTCTCTAACCCCCCCCCTTTCCGCTTGCTTCTTTTGTCACATCGATACTTTTACTGACAGTTATCACAGATGCATGTCAAAAGCATGCCAACCAGCAAGGACGCGCACGCACACACACATGCATTCCTCCAGCCTGCTCATATGTCAGGGGCATTAAGGGGCTTCCACACAGTCTTGTCCCACCTTTGATATAAGAGGTATGTTGTTTTGAGCCTGAAAAGACGTGTTGTGGTCCTGGTAGTGATGAGCTGTGTATTTTCCCTTTGAGTGGCTCTCTTCTCACATAAACAAGCAGTTTCCTAAGGCAGAGCAGATGGCTAAGCCCAGCTCGCCACCTGCAGGCTGCTACTGCCATGCTGGTGGCCTCTCTGCGGGCATCCGCACTGGCCCTGACAGCCTCTTTAGGGCCAGGTTTCTTCCCCACCCACCACCCACTATGCCAAACAGAGAGCATAGCAAACATGACTGGCAGCCACATGTAAATTCACTAACCAGGCACCATAATGAATGCAATAAACTGAGGTGGGAATGTGCCATTGTCATCAAATACCGACACATATTTTGAGAATCTGCCAAATTGACTCATGGTGACAGTTTAATACTGTAAGGAATTCATCCTGTTTATTTTTTTTATTACATTGCTTGTTTATGACTTATACGTTGGCAAACAGTTTCTGAATTTCAGATTTGTTTTGCCAGGCTAAGTTTTTAATAATCTAGATACTTGTGTACAGGTGGGTGGCAATTTCTAGGATTGATATTTCCCCAACCCTTTCTGCACTTAAAAACTAGTTAGGTTATTTGTTTCATAACCGTAAACAAGTCCTCTAGTTTCTTTTGGAAATATTAAGTGGGGTATTTTTTTTATGTTTTTATTATTAAGAAAACCCTAATATTTTAAATGACAGTATATGCTGTACACATGCATTTACTGTTGACTAAATACGTTTTACTTTAACAATGTCAATGCAATATGTCGACCATTTTGTTAAGACATAAGATACCATGTTCATACTGTATCTTCTTTATAAGAAGACTTCTCAAATGTACCTTTACTCCATGTTTATGTTTGACAGCTATTTTGTTTTGAGTGGCAGTGTGGAGAAAGACACCGTGCTTGACCGATAGGACTCTGCAGGCAAATATGAGCCTCAAGTTTCTTATTTGGTAGCTGTGGAGCATAACCAGCAGTGTACCATTTCATGTAATTTGCTTCTTAATGACCAAAGCAAAGACCAGGCTCTAAATGTCCAAAGTAACAGTAGTGGCTCTCCTGCAAAACCAAAACAAGAGTTATCGTATTGATAATCGCAGCTTGTTTCTGTGAATGCTTTAACACTTCTTCATTTGCCAGGCGATGTTTATGACAATGAACCGTTAACTTGTTCTGGTACTGTCGTCTCAGTGTGCTTGTGCAAGTAGTTATATTTTTTATTAATAAACCTATTTTGTGGAAACAATATGCCTATATGCAATCTGGATCCTGAGTGTGTGCTGAGCAGTAGGGAAAGGCACCCCTGCCAAATCCACAGATTGTTGGATGGTACAGGGTGTGCTGTGCGTAGGCAGGAAGTCAGGCTGTTCAGTGTTACCATAGAGCATCTATTTACAACTTCCTAAATATCCCCTCAATTTGAAAGAGAAAGAGGTTTAATTTCTACAAAAATGTTGGTCCATAAAACAACAGTGTTACACTGCAGACCTGGCTTGGTTTGAAAAAGAAAGATGTCTTCCCTGGGATTCTTTCTTTATTGAGATTAAGTGTAAGAAAGTATTATGAAATTATAACAAACCCCAAAAGATTGATACAAAACATATCTGTTTGTTATATTAAATTCCGAACATGATCATAATGAAAACATCTGCAGGCTAGCTGCAGAATTTATGCAATTAGACTGGAATGAAAAGCAACAGCTGGTGGACTCTCGCTGGGTCGGAGTAGTCAATTCTGCTGCTTCCAATCCTCTGGGTGCACTGGGCTTCATCGAATCAGCCCAGCATGCGTCAAAACAAAACATTGCTAGCTTTAAGTCAGCCTAACATGGACAGAGGAAACCAAGTCGGACAGATAACACATTCGGAAATACTAAGGAGGCACGAATGCTGGCTCCTCTCACATGATATGCAAGTACAGGCTTCACTTATATATTGATGTCTTCATTCTTTAAGTCAAGAGTAAAATAAATATAATCTAGGACTTTTCATTCTTCTGAGTAGGTAACTATCCATTGATACATACAGAAATCAATTTAGTCTGAGTCCCTGTACACGTTTTTAGTGCTTATTAAATTGTTTACTCGAAACGGTAGTCTCATTACGGCTGATTGGAACCAAGTCGACAGCAAGAGAGAATGTGCTTTCCTGAAACAAACATAGATTATTCAAGGCTTTCTCTCTCTCTCTCCTCTTGGTTATGCAATAGAATGGAGATCAAATAACTACTCTCCTCGTGGGTAAACGCTAATAAGATCCGCTCCTCTGTGTATTTAACTTACATTTTACTTCAAAGGTTTTCACCCCGAGTTGCCGTCATGATAGATCAGAGATGCAGGCTCAGATGAGTGCTTTGAACCCTCTAGACTGTAGGCAGAGGGGTTAATCACACTTTAGGCCTGGATGCCTACTGTACAGCATCACATCCAACTACTCAGCCATGCCAACTCGGAGGTGCACAGTTTTATACTGTGTGAACCCAGCTTGCCCACAGATGTCATTTATCATCAACCCCCCCCCCAAAAAAAACACGATCTAGCAGATGTATAAGGTGGAAAAGCTTTTTCAGCTCTGTATACGTGCTAAGTCGCCTTCAAAGTCAGATGATATTGCCAGGTAAAGTAAGATGGATAAAACATCATCACGCCCGGAATATCAGCACCAAATTGCTTATCAAGACTCCATCAACGACAGCAGTGCCTCTGTAATGCAGAGCTGGAAGCATATGGCCAAGCACGGTACAGTATTTCACTGCACCTAATGTGAACCACTTTGTTTTGGACAACCATCATCTTCATGAAGGCTCATATCGGAGATATAATATGGTCATCAACACTCGGAGGAAACGACCTTGCTTCATTGGAGACTCTTTTAGAGAGTCCCATAGCACCTCTGCGGGAGTAATGGCAGTGACCTTCCCGTGGCTGTAAACTGCTGAGAGAGGCAGTATAGGATAAGGGGATAACAAAGGGGGGCTTGTAAGAAAACAATACACTCTGACAGTTCAAAGAGGGGCTTTAATATTTCATCTGTGAGCATCGGGGAAGATATGTTTAAAAAAAAAAAAGATTGTGTCGACTGCATGTGAGGGAGGCTAAATGCAATGCATCAATCAATTTGATCGAACCTTTTCTAAGATTTTAAATGAGCGGTTAACACATTCCGCACAAGGGAATTTGCCTGCTACTACTGCAGGGGTAGGGTTGGATGCAAAGTGAAATCAGCGAGAACGTTACGTCCAAATCAAAAAGAATTGCGTTTTTGCAGCGCAGCTTGCTTTCTTTCAGTCGCTAACCAAAATCCAACTACAGCCAATGGTACATGTGACAGTGACATGTTCTGATGCACAAGGCAATGTTCTAGGACATTTCATCAACTCTTTCCCTGGATCACTAGGTATTTTCTTTCTTTTGACCTTCTTTGTTTGTAACTTTTCCTGTCCTCTATTAGTTTAGTTTAGTTTGTTTTTCAGTACCTGCATCCATTATTTCCATCTGCAGTACATACTGTGGCCTTAACTGACTCTTGGTTAAGAGCTGAGATCACCCAAGATAGTTTCTGAGGAGAAAGAAATAGACGTTTTGGGATGTTCATAAACCAGCATCTGTCTTTTGTTGAAGAGAGAGGAAGATTTATTTTTAGCTGTCTTTACCATGGGACTATGATGTATTGAGACCAAGCCTTTAGGCATTTACCGTTTCTGCACGGAGTCATTGAAATAACTTTCCTATACTCTTGATACCAATTTTGACCCCGTTTACGCGAAAGGAACAGGAGTAGATGAATTGTGTGTCTGAAGTATCTGTGGCTAGGGCTAACACAGCCCTCAACCTCACTCAATAGGTTTTCAGATTTCTGTTGGGAGGGTTGCTTGTGCTCAGCATAATGTTACCCATCATTGTGTTTCACCTGCCACCACGCTATACAGACAGACAGCTGCTCTAAAATATAACCGATGAACAGCCAAGCATAAATGTTACATGAGAACTGGGGCTGAAAGCTGAACACCTGACCACAAACTGGAGCGCAAACTCACTAAGTGGAGCTAGTATGATTAAGGTAATATGTTGACATGGCATACAATTTAAATAAATAAATATTCACCTTGTCTTACAGCCATAATAAATAGCTCAATGCAGCATTAGCATCAGATGTAATTGAAACCCTCCTCCTCTGACCAGGGCCTTTAGCAGAGGGTGTGCACAAGGCAAGCATCTGTAGAGCCCCCTCCTCCTGAGAGACTACCAGCTTGGTTGGTTGGTTGCTGTGTGACTGCTGATGCAGCCATTACTCAGGAAGGCCCATGACTGGTCGAGACAACCATCTGCTGAAGGTACGCCTCACTCTCCCCTCAGATCGATCTCTGTCATGAATCTGTCTCCAGGCATTCTTCTACCCCACAGCGTGAGCATACGGTATACTGCTCACTATTAAACTCCTTTACAAGTTCTCTTCCACATCTGCTTCTTCCATTTTGGACTCCCCTTACACTCCTTTGCGAACCCACTTTACCCTTCACCCTCTCTCTCCCAACCCTTCTCGTATCTCTCCCTCCGCTCCATCTCTCCCCACCATGCTCCTTTTCCGTTTATATATGCCCTTTACGATTCTCTATTTTGCCTTTTCTCTACTTTTCAATTCTCCGCCTCTTTTGCTACCTCACGGAATGTTCGGTGCAGACTGGGAGCCTGGCAGGAGAAATACCTCTCTGGACACGATGGAGCTCCCACTGAGCGACTTATAGACCCGTCTTTGACAGACAAGAAGCAGATTTTAATCTCATTCTGCCAGAAAGCGAAGAGCAGGGGGTGGGAGAGAAAAAAAACGGCCAATCTCAAGCAACACACTGTTCTCTCTGCAAATGAGCTTTCTTAATGTTTCATGCAAAGGGTTTGAAAAGCTATGGTCTGGCGGAAGGTGTGGAGCTCGTTAAAGAGATGCAGATAAGATGGTTGTTGACAATTCCTGAATAAAATTGTAATTATGAAAAGCAAACTATTTCCCCGCTACATTTCAAAAGAAATTGACATGGTATATCCTAGGCGTGAAATAAGCAGTTGGATAAGACTTTCTTTCGAGTGTGCGAATGTGCCACTGGAGGCTTGTGTTGTGACTATTAAGGAAAGGGATGCTGGTGTGATCCATAACCAGGCAGACCTAGGGCACTTAGGGCCTGAGGGCACTCCAATGCCGCCAATCACAGTGGACCGAAATCTTCAAGGACAATCTCACTCAGTCACTCAACGTGACAGGGAAAAAAGGTGCATTCCGGGGGCGAGAACAAGTCTGGCACAGATGAAACATGATAAGGATAAGAGCTATCTCCTTGCGACAAGACTACAAGGTATTCTAATATGTGAAAAGATCTAGCCCAAGAGCTCCTTTCTTAAAATAATTAGTTAAACAGTATTGAGATAAAAAAATGAATTATAAACCAGCCAATAATCATAATCCCCTTTCAAATTCAATATGGTTATTTAGCTTTGTTTGTCCGACACAGTTTAATAATACAGTCTTTAAACAAGGCTTACTCAGTGTATTTTCAGATGTTAGGTGAAGGCCATTCTGCTAATTACTATAGGCTATATGTAATGCTATGTGTAAGATAGCACCTGCCTCTTTTGATTTAGTTCAATGTGAGGATTGGAGCTGGGTACAGTATTGTGTGAAAGCCTACTGGCCAGGGGATAATGGCAAACCGATTTACCAACAACAGAGGCTGACCTGTTCAAGCTATTCATACAGACGCATGCATGTAAAGCCGATTTATAAATGCCCCTAATGTTTAGACTTGACAGATACATTGTAGCAGATTACTGGGAAAGGATAATAACAATTCAATTTGAGCAAATCCCTACGCTTCCAAAAGACAATTAACAATCTGAAAGCTACTGAGGGAACAAGATAATTCCAACAATTACAATACTGAGCCGATTTGTTGAATGTATTGAGCTTGGCTATGTGGCACATTTCTACTTTCAAAGAAGAATAGGCTACACACGGCAAAGTGGGAACTCTGACAGAACGCTCCATTCAAGAACAGAGCCTAGCTGTGGTTCTTTATTCTTCCATCTACTACTACTGTAGTCTGAGCCTGGTCTCTCGAGCATACAGTATTCTCACTAATGTCAGTGGGTTTTATTTTTAGCTGAAGAAAGAGCATCTACGAATATGTTCCTATACCTGCGGCCATGTACTGTCATCTGCTTTATAGATGAGTTAACGGATAACACTTTTTTAAACAAAACCTCGGAGGATCCAAGATATTGAGCACGGGTTCCTATTCATGCCTTATATTTGCTTCTCATTTTATGCCAGTACACATCCAATCCTAATTATTGAACTTCTTTATTGCGTCTTGTAAAGGGACATATGCTGTGTCAGACCCGGGAATACTAGAATTTGTATCAACTGTTGACATAAGTTTTACCTAGGGCCTTCTGTTGGTGGTAAAGGGGAATAAATATCACTTTATAGTGTGCAATAGTTATGTTTATAGCTTAGAATGGGAGAGCTATATAGCAAGCTTTCTTTCAATCCCAGTAATTATGCACTTTTGCAATCAAATAGAATTTTGTGATTGAACAATTTAGTATTTTTGTTTAAAAGTCTGTAATTAACTGTCTGTATCTCAATACAAAGCAGAGTAAGATGTTTATGAGTCATCAGCGGCAGGCCTCTCATAAAATAGCCATCATCCGTCTTAATGATCCGCTTTCCGAAGCAGCTATTAAAACAACCGGTGGTGCAAAATAATTTGCCCGTTTTGACACACACTGACTAATGCAGTAGATTTGCTAATACAAGCAAAAGTATTTACACACATGTACTTACACATACATTCATATAGGCACACACACAAACATATATGGAGGAACATACAAAAAGCGTGAAAGGCATCTTAGTGTGATGAAATAATCATTGGCAACATCTCTTCTAAGAGAATGAACAATCAGACCAAGTTCCATTCACTTCACTTCACACTGTGCGTCTCTCTGCCTTCGCTCCACACAGGGGATTAAATATTTACTGAGGGCTCCGAGAGAGCCCCCCTGTCTTCAGGGGCCCCCACTCCATCTTCATAATTAACCTAGGGATTATCCTTTGGTACAGAAAGAGGAAGGAACAAATAGAGCTTTGGGTTCTCTAGTGGGAACACCTCTGTCGTTAGACATGAAAATCATCATAACACACTGGCTGAGTATTGATGTACTTCCGACGTTGAACTATTAGATTAGGGTTTCACTTTAATTTTGGCCCTGGTAGAGAAAAGATCTCTCTTGTTACATATGTCAGACTATACCAATGACACAAAGGCTGGGGTTCAGACCCTCATTACAGGCAGAAGCGTGTGAGAGCGGCGCCGCATCTCAAACACCCACCAGGCATCATTACAAACACTGAGGGAGTAACGTGTCACAACTCTGAGGACACTTCTGAGACAACATTGCTTCAACACCGTCATAATGAACCCGCATGGTGCTGGCTGGGAGGCAGGAGGAGGAGGAGGACGACGAGGCTGAGGACCAGGGAGCAGAGGGTCGGCGGGGGGGCTGCAGAGGGGCTGGAGGTTAGGAGGAAAGTTCAAGGACCTGGAGCCACGGAGTGTGTGAGCGAGCGAGTTACCTTTGGTTTGGGGAGGAAGGCGCGGCCTGGGATGGTGAAGCAGTTCCGGACCGTGCAGAGGTACTGAGCCATGACGGACAGGCGACTCCTCTGTCTGCTGCCTGTGCTGGCAGTCAGCCTCTGGAGAAGGCATGGAAACCATTCTTAATAAATATACCACAACACATACGCATATTTACAAAAACAAATAGGGTAATTTCCATTCTCCTATCAATCTCTGGACTACTGCTTTTCCTGTAAACACTATTTTGGCTCAACACGTGGTTTATTCACAGGTTTCACAAAGCCACAGCTGACTGGAGCAAAAACATGTACAGACACACACAAACCTCTGCGACCTCTTTCTGGAACGTTAGAGTGAGTCTGGTTCGTCCGTAGGCAAAAGGACCGCTTTTGTTGGAGATGTTCTCCAGCCACCGGATGATTAGAGGCGTGGACACACTGAAGGGAAGGTTACCGATGATATGCAGGTCAGGTGGATCTGAGGGGGAACACAAACACACGGCTCAGTGACATTATTCGTCCACACACTACATTATATCTAGAATGAGTTCTTTACCATGCTAGTGCATGTGCCTGTTTAAAAAGTCTAGAAATGGTATTGTAAATGTGTCTGTTTTGTGTTTCTCACTCACCATCCTCCCATGCCTTGATAATCTTCCTTGGGAACCCTTTGTCCAGTCTGTATGTGAGTATATCCCCATGAACAATCCTCAACTTCCCTGGTGCTGCCTCAGACAGGAGCTGCATAGTTGAACATGCCAGTAACAGTAACATTTAAAAACATGTATGAAATAACAGCCCCGAAAAGACTTCAGTCGGCTACCTTAATCCCTGTACATGTTTGAAATAGATATTTAGTTATGACCAGATTGACTATAAATGTTAACAGTTCTGCATGAAAGAGCGGGACAAACTTCATCCATGGTGCTGTGACAGACTGGTTAGTAACTGAGGGCAACATTTGGTTTGAGTTATTGCTGCTAATGGTGGTTTTACATATCACTGAATCTGTCACTGAATGTGCGAATACTTTTTCACTCAAGGGCATAGGGTGTTGAATAATTTTCCTCCAAGTAAATGTAATACGTTTCCAAATTGTATGATATATTTACCCAGAATCCCTTTAATATGTGGTATAATTTGACAACCTGACTAAATCAATGTGAGAAATACTCTAAAATGCAAAAAAAATTTGACCAGGAAGAAAATACAATCCCAGCACTGCACATGCAACAGTGAGGTGCTCATGAGGACAAGTGGCCCAAAACCGACAGAAGAAGTTCCAGCGTATCTAGTGGTGGGTCACTGGTCCTGTACCTCTAATCCGGGAATGAAGCGTGTGTCTTTCTCCACCACCAGAAGGTCTGCAGCCCCGGCAGAGAGGATGGACCGTGTCAGACCCCCCGGACCGGGACCCACCTCACACACATGGGCGTCCCTCAAGCTTCCCGCCTGTCGCACAATCTTGTCTGCAAAAAGAGGAGCCATTCTCAAAGTCATGTTGCTGTCCCCACTCAAACACAGATTGTAGGAAAAAAATTAAATGTGAGCTATTAGCCATTTTCAGAAGAAAATTGTCACAAGATTTCACATTTACACTGTGCTGAGTCTGGTTTCTGTGCCGGTCAAGTTATATGGAAAGACGTTGGGATGCATTCATCTAAAAATGGTCACCTTGTCCAAGGACACCACAACAGATCTGCACTGCATCATCGATAATCACATTAGGAGGCATGTGCTGAATATGTTCCTAACAACAGACTTCAGGCTAGACACATTATCAGAAGATGTATTGTAGGTCCAATTCAATTCTATATCAAGTCTCTATAAAAAGCTGGTCAGTCTAAATTATTTTTAAAGAGTCTACGAAGAGAGTACAGTTAATGGTAGAATGGGTGAACAGCATTGTGTCCCCAGCAGACACAGAAGCTGGGAGTACAGTACCAGGTGTTGGTGCATTGCAGATAGCCAGAGGCTTGCGAGGTGGGCTGACTCACCTGTGAGCCTCATATCCAGCAGAAAGTTTTGGGACAGCTGTTTCTCGGCCCTCAGCTTGTACAGCTTTATCACCTCACCAATGGTGGGCAGGGGAGGCAAACGGAAAGAGACCAACTTTCTTACTGCAGTCATCCTTCAAAAGTAAAAAAATCTACAAGAGGGAGAGATGACTTTGTTTAACTGTGGTCAAACGGGTTGATGTCATATTGTAATCATAGTGAAATCAGAAACAATTCAAATACAAACACATAACAAGATTGGAACCCTCTAATTTAACAGTAGCAGGCCCAGCCAACACTCCTACTTTTTATTTATTTTGGCTTATCAAGATGATCGAGTATTGAAACAATACAATACAATGTCAAAATAGCATAAAACAATGCTTTCCGCAATCTCTTGCGCCACCTGTTGGAAGAACTATAATAGTTTGATGGTGACTGAGACAGATAGAACCAGTCATGGATTTTATATATTTCATAATTATATAATCCATCATGTTGAAAAGGATTATCTTTACACTCTAACCAACATATCGATCAGTGAATTTCAGGGCCGAGGTGGAGGAGGTTAATGAATCAACCTGAAAAACAATCTGTGCTTATTTTCTATAGCTTTAGAAAGGGTTTGGGCTAACGCAGCAAAGTGTTAAAGTACTTTCAAAGTCCAGAAAAGAGAATACCATAAAGCTGCATGCAAATAGCAAAAAACACAACTTTGTGTTCATCATGATATTTATAAAGAAAGAATTTACAATTACAATTGAATTGAAGACCATCTTTTTTCTTGTATTGTGAAATATCGTATTGTGGACTTATTGTATCGTATCATTACAAAAGTGATTTGTTTTAATGTTTGTTTAATTGTTTTACGTCTGTTCTTAAGTTTTATGCTGATGTTTTCATCTAAGTCAGGGCTCCATTGTAAAAGAGGAATGACATTTTTTTTTTTTTTTTTTGGCAGATAGGCCCATATTGGCCAATGAAATCAAATCAGCAGTTTGCAAACGAAAGAAAGGTAGTCAAGATTGAGAATCAAAGAGCGTGATAGGGGGAAGTCTAGTGACCAAAACAGAAAATAAAGAAACTTATTTGGACACAAAAGGAAGGAATGTGTAATAACCGTGTAGGGATTCCCACTAGGGAAGAACATAGCAGGAAAGGAAAAAAATATATACAAAAAAGAAATGTAAAAGAATACCGCGTAATTGTTAGTACCAATAAAAAAAAAAATACCACATAACTAGTTTGGAATAGGCCCATGTCACATATGAATTGATGATGTGCCTTGCAAAACGATTCAACCCCTTTGAAAGCTGTGAGACCTAACTCAATGACAAATTGTTCAGATTTGGTCCAGTTAAATATTAGGCTAAGAACTGATTTCCCAAAATGAATAATTTGAAAGTGATATCATGTGTGATTTTATGATATGATATAAAATCATATGTCATTTATGATATGACCGAATGTCACTTTGAAATGAAAAATTACCCTAACGCAAGAATTTTTACACAGAACCAAAATCTCAATGTGTCATTATTAGTCATTCAGACTGTTCTGACAACTTTCAAAGGGATTCAATTGATTTGCAAGGCAAATATACATTTATATACATATGCTCTCATGAAAAAAAACCTAATAATTTAAAACATTTTATAGACAATTACAGCAATGTTATTAGTGACGATGGACAGTAACTACATACGATGAGAATATAGAAAAGGTGATGTCCAAAAATGTGTGTGTTTGT
This sequence comes from Aplochiton taeniatus, assembly GCA_017639675.1. Classification (NCBI taxonomy): domain Eukaryota; kingdom Metazoa; phylum Chordata; class Actinopteri; order Galaxiiformes; family Galaxiidae; genus Aplochiton; species Aplochiton taeniatus. The sequence continues at coordinate 13,222,827 of CM030175.1, forward strand.
GAGTGCAATTTTATTGTCCCCTCACCATCAGTCATTGCCACCTCCTACAATGCATTCTTGAACTGACCCAGCACTACAAATTATGTATGAAATACACATAACATACACAGCTTTTTCCCCATATAACCACCATGCTTTAGAGACACTGTGTCAGGTCATTGAGCAAGTCAATGGCTGGATGTGCCAGAATTTTCTCCAGGTAAGGTTAACTTAAACCTTAACTTAAACTTAAACGTTAACTAAGGACCAAGCTAGAAATATTGGTGTCACTGACTGTCATCATTGACTCAGACATAACCTTCAACAGCCACATCAAGTTCGTAATAAAATCAGCATACCTCAAAAACAAAGGAAGGATCAGAAGACTCATGTCCCAAACAGACATAGAAAAACGCACTAATGCACTAAGCTAGACTACCGTAATGGTACTACTCTCAGGTCTTCCTAAAAAAGCACTTCAATGACTGCAGCTTATTCAGAATGCTACTGCTTATACTACTACTGCTTATAACTTTTAACTAAGACCGACAAATATGTACATATCACACAAATTCTCAGATCAAGCAGATTCTGTACTATCTAGGAAACAGATTGTATCTACAGTGAAGAACATAACAGACAGGTTTCCTGACGAGCACACTATCTCAGGCGGCAAAAGAAGTCTTCAAAATCCAATAGTAATATGATAATACTTAAGTTTACAAAAGAAATGCATGTCGCTGTGCAAGCTTACATTTGTGCCCAGGGTAAAAATAGTTGATCCACGTTTCGCTGTCGACGAGTTCTTGAAGCTACCGCTTTCGTCATAACACTGATGGTTCAGTATCCAATAGTTTTGCAAAATGACGATTTCCAACCAATCAATTGAAAGGGGAGGGATTTTAGTTTGCCCTTGAATGTTTACATTGTTGATGTAATTATATATTATAGCCACAGGGGGGAGACATGGTCAAGGAATTAATAATAAGTCAGTGGTTAGGGTTTCATAACAATCTGTCTCCAAAGATTCTCAGTCTTTATATAATGTACTCATGTAGCATTTTAAAGACAAAATGAGTGGGTTGTCCATCCCAACAGCATGTTCAGGTAGGCTAACCTGCTGGGTCTAACGTTGTTACAGCCATACTGGAAAGTGAACCGATAATGGTCATGGGAACCAGGTCAGAATAATTTGATCATGGCATAATTTGTATAAGTAGGCCTATAACGTTACCATAGCCACTTGCTGCTTACACAGCTTAATTACCCTGGCAGAACGATATCGATATTGCCTTATTGCCAATTTGACTTTAGTGAAGGTCAACATTTTTAGCCCCCAAGGAACTATGGAACCTTTCCCTCAAATTCTGCCCAATGTTTGCGTCATTCATAAAACTTTACATAGTAAAACATTCATCAATGTTAAGGGCCATATTTGGTACATTTTGGAATGTAAAATAAATATTCAGGGTTGCTTTATATACCTAATGTGATGAAAATTAGGATGGTCAAAGTTATTAGCCCCCATGTGATGTTTTGCTTTCAAACCACACCTGAGCAATTCATCAGCTTTCAAACCACACCTGTTTAATCAATCAGCGTTGGACTTCTGCACTCCATTGAACAGGGCTAGTGTCACTTGAACACTTTTTTGAGATGGACTACTCTTTAATTCTTGGTAAGTAATTTCATCATGGCAAAAAAAAAGTGAATAAATCAGTCTGAACCTCAGGCGGAAGATAGTGGATGCTCATCTTAGGAGGGGACGCTATACTGCCATTTCCAAGCGTTTCACAGTGTGTTGAACAGCTGTAGGTTGCTCCGTTGCAAAGCACAAGGAGACAACTTCTGTTAGAAACAAAACTGGACGTGGTTACAAGGCTAATCATTTTGACCTTGTCATTTGTGTTTTGCCATGTTTCGATTCAGCGCATCAGTAAAATGTCTTAATCAAGCTTAGTGGAGATTCTGTCTTTGTTCTTTTGGAGCAATTCAACTATACACACTTTTGATTGTTAATTTCCATGGAAAAGTTAAGGGTCTTGTTTGATTTCATGAAGGTGGCTAATTTTGACCTTAACTGTATATTCGGTTTATCATAGATTTGTCACAGAATTTTACAATTGGCTGCACGAGTAAGGATGCACAGGTATGCTTATCGTGGGTACGTAGTATTAGTAGGATTACGTTTGTAAAGGTACATCACGCATATCAAATACATCCAGTTGTTTCGCATCAAACAATATATGCACATTTCTTTCTCTATTTCTTCTATTCTATATTTTCTCCCAAGACGGTCACTCTGGATGTAAGGAGCCATGTTGAGAAACCTTCTAAATTCATCATTTCCCATTTGAATAGTATTAGCAAAACGTCCCGGATCATGATGTCTATTTAAAATTAGCACTTTGTTTTCCTTTTTTTTTTTAAATGGTCTCAGAAAAATGTAGAACTTGAAATTTAAATTAATATTCAAATATACAATATTCATATGTTAAAACAAAGTGATTGTAACCTTGGAAACTAGATGCATTAATCAGTGTAGAAAAGGAAATAGAAGTAAAAACATTTATTTGTTTAACTGTTCATGGTTGAGATGAAATGGATTTGCTTTGATTGAGGTGTAGGGTGGAAAAGCAAAATGATGGTTTGACACTTGTATTTGTTATCATGTAATTTCAAGGAGGAGGCAGCAGCAATTATGGATATGGGTGCAATAATTCCTGTACTAATTTATCATTGCTGGCTAAAATGACTGCCACTGCACACAGGCTTTCCAATTATGCTGCTTAATTAGAAATGTCAATATAAAGAAATAATAAAATTTGGGACCACATTAAGGTTGTCACAAATACTTTTTTCAATCACTCAAATAGCATAATGAATTCTAAAAGATGTTCTGTGATGATAATCAAAATGAAGGTTGAATATAAGTGTTGATCACACTGTTATACCCAACCAATCTAATATGGACATTAAATGATTTCTCACAGATGGAGTGGAACGCTGTATAGGACAAGATAGTGGTTTCTCTTGAAAACAGAATGTTATAGACTATGGTGATATTGTGGATATATGCATGCAGACCCAACTATTTTAATGTCTCTGGTGCAGTTTACCACTGTGCTTTGCGTTTTGTAGCTGGGGATGGTTTTGGAACTCATCATTGTACACTATCTAAGAAAGGATGGTCTTCTCTTAGTGATAGTAGAGAAAAACATTCTCTTTTTTTTGTTTACAAGGCAAGTTGTCTTTACCTTACTTTTTTTAAGCCCAACTACAGTTTGCATAGGACACACTCACAGGACTGTATCACCCTTGAAAGGTCAAAAGTGAAAAGAGAACTTGGAAAATGTGCGTTCATTTTTTTCCCCTCAGATAAATATAAAAAGGTTTTGAAAATAGTAGTTTGTTTGAGTTGAGCAATTTACATTTTATCGGAAGATGTGGGAGTTATAGTGCTTTTGTTTTGGTTGAAACTTTGTGTATGTCAACATTTTTGCAGAAAATAATGTACTGTTTTGTAAATATTGTTGCACATTTTTATTATTTGCTAATTTATTTGAATGTATTTCTTAATTGTTGTGTAATCTATACATATTATGCCTTAAACAGGGTATGGCTGGAAAAGAGACCTAGTCTCAGTCCAGATCGGAGAGGGAGAGTCTAGTCATCGGCCCACACATTGGCATTGCACTCGCCCTTGCCACTAATCAGGCACATATCTCCCAATGTAGAAATAGATGATCCACATTTTTTTAACGGTGTAGTTTTGTAAAAATTAAGATTTCCAATGAATCGATTGGGAAGGGATTTTTGTTTTGGGCCCTTGAATGTTTACATTGTTACATTGCATAATCATATGTTACAACCACAAGAGGGAGACATAGTCAAAGTGTGAATAATAAATCAGTGATTAGGTTTCACAACAATCTGACTCGAAAGAGTCTCATTATATTATTTACTAATTTAACATTTTACAGACAAGAAGCATGTCCTGAACCACTTAGTGTTTTACTGACTCCTATGGAGTTCTGTATTGGATGGACTGTTTATACTCTGTATTGGATGTAACACATTTGAGTATTTGAGTCTTTTAAAAGTTTACTTTTCTTCGTTTGGTTTAGTTGTTTTATTTATCACTCTGCCTTGTAAACATGGCACTGCTGCTGCAAAAAAGTATGTAGACAGAGTCTCAGTCAGTCAACCAGAATTAATAAATAGCATTCCCTGCAGATTTATTCATAACTCATGTACAGCACTCGGTCATTATGGTGACTGGCTTGATCTGTCCACTAATCAAAATTAAATACTTTTTTTAATATACATTTTTTAAAGGGAAACTATAATAAACAAACTACGTTATTCAGGCAAGTTAAGTGTGATATGTATGAATATTATGAAATCAAAATGTGTATAAGAGATGGCCAACTGTTGCTTGTGCCAAGAATACATATTTTATGAAACAATACAGTGGGGTTCAAAAGTCTGGGTCCCATTAAGTCCGGTTTGTTTTAATCGTTCACCATCAACAATAAAATGTTTACGTAGTTGATACATCTATGGAAGACCACAAATATTTGTGATAAGGTCCAAACCTCAAGCTAACAAAGTCAAAACATTTTGAATTTGTAACTACCTATTGCCTCATTAATCTCTCAAATGGCATTGATTGTAAGAGTGAATGCAGTATTTTAGAATCTACATTATTAGCACTTTAGTATTGTCCTTGTGATGCCACGCTATGATTCACCTTCCCTTGTTTTTACTGGATGTTTGAGGAGGTTAAGGTCTGCTTTCTGTGAATCTAAAGGGATACATGTAAATACTCTCTGATCTTTCTCATTCTTCAAATAGTCTAGACAAAGATTGCCCTACTCATTGAGTGGTCTGCCCATATATATATATTTTTTTTATTTCTAGATACTGTTTGCAGGCTGCTGCTGTTCATTCCAATGCACCTGAACTTTGTCATGCGAGGTATAGGATTGATGAAACTGTGTTGGCTACTCAGCTTGTTGCGACTGTGATACTTCTCCAGATTTGTACAATATGCCAATAACTGGTATGAGGCAGGTATACTTAATTGCTTTGTTTGATATTATTTTTCATGATTATTTCGTTTTAAATCTTTACAGTGTGCAATGAAGCATGTGTATTAGAACATAATAATTGACATGCATACTTTGTGTTTGTTTGTGTGTCCGTGTAGGTTACTGGTTTGACTGCGGGTAGATTTGCCACAGCCCTTTAGTTTATCCACATGATTGTCACTATAATCCTGGTGTGCCACTGGAATGCGTTGCTGTAATCATGGGTTTTCCTAAAGAAAATAGCTGGGTTGTATTGAATGACCTTGTGAGACACAGAAGGTACTACTGAAAACAAATCATTTCAAGATGAACCAATGAGGATCCAATACACAAGGTTTATGTACCGGTCTTTGTTGTGACATAACGCAACTATGGGTCAGTTGGCATTCCAAAAGGTATAGTAATTCATTGAATAGGCCAGAGTTGTATGAAAAAAATTAAACCATAATCCGTAATCTTTCTCCTTTTATGTTTTTTTAAGTGATCACAGCTTTACAAATAACTTGTATTTCAGATTTAGTAGGACTGTGGGTAGTCATCATAAGTATGATGGTTGGAACAGTTATGTTTGCTTTGATCTTGGCCAGGATAACAGCTGTAGTGTACAACTCGAGGGCCAGCGAACATGTGTATGAGAGCAAGGCAAAGTGTTATGAAGCGGGCCTGAGTAATGTATTATTTTCATCTCATTCATCAACACTGGAGGGCAGTATGAACATGTAAAAATGTGTGTTCATCTCCTGAGAGCCCCAAAGCTTTGCCTTCTGTCCCTGTGTTGAAATAATGACTTTAATCATTAATATCTTAAAGATTTAACTTTATAAAAAAAAAAGATTCTGTGGTCAAAATCTTATTTGTTTTGTTGGAAAAAGTAATTGGTGCCTTCACTGCTGAAGTCCTTTGCTCTTTACTTGGGCTATCAGCCTTTTTGAATTCGTTCAACTCTGAGCGTGTCCCAACTGTTGTCTTCCTGTTTGCAGTATAAGGAAACAATGGAGTTCATGAGACACCATCGTCTTCCCCGTGATCTGTGCCACAGGGTCATTGGCCACCTCGAGAACTGCTACCAGGGCAGGTGGTTTGACTAGAAAGCCATTTTAATGGACCTCTCTGAACTACTGAGACGGGTAAAGGAACAGTAATCACAACATTAAAATGATCTTGATCTTTAGATTTAGAGTCAGTTTATACCTCTATTGCTAAATGATCTACCTAGTCATGGTTAGTGGAAAAGAAAATATATACTGAAACATGACGTGTTGTTTTAATCTTCAGTTTATTATATGTGATTATGCGCTAAGAACGCTGGAAAAAAATATCACTTGACTAGAGTAAAGTATGGCCTGGGGAAAGAGTTGTTTAATGGGCTTTTCCATATAAACCATGCACTCTCTTTTTACCATTTGAATATACATGGAATTATTTACACCTTCAAGGCAGCTTGATTGAACTGCACATCAGTCAATTAGCAAATCCCAAATTTTCTATGATTCCAATTTAGCACGTAGTCCTTAGCTCCCTCTGGTACCCCCCCTCCCACCCCCGCCCGTGGACTCCCACCCTGACAGTGACAAATTACTCCTCTGCCTGGTGAGATTGAAAATTAAAAGCATTTAGAGTTGCTCATGCATTTATGGTAATGAGAAATTCAGATATGATTTGCATGCAAAAGAGGCTAGTCTGAAAGCTCATCATCGGGCCTCTCTTTTCCTTCTAGCCCTTACTCCTGCTTTTCTGGAGGCTCTTCACTTTTTATGTGCAAAAGAAAATTTGCTTTGTGTATACACTTTTGAAAGGTGAAAAGATTTAATTAACAAAACATGTCTGATGTGTATTGAGTTCTATACTGATGCTAAAACGTCCTGTGTATTTACATACAGTCCAAACTAGTAGTTTCTACCCCCATGGCCGAACAACTGAATAGGGTCATTGTGTCTGGAATTTTCCCCTCATACCATGAAGACTACGAAAGGAACCTAATGTCCCTGTGCAACTTAAATTCAGTCTTTTGCCAGCATTGCAGTACCTCTTGAGAGACCTTGAAAAATCATAATTTCCTATTTTAAAAGCATTAGCAAAATGTCCCTGAGCATGAGCAATTTGTTTTAGAAATAGTGTCAAACTTGAAATAAAAATTGAATTAGACAGTGTTCTTCTTCATCTTCTCCAAAAATTTTAACAAAATGATTGTAACCTTGGAAACAAGATGCATTAATGAGAGTATAAAATTAAATGCAAGTTCAATTTGTTTAACTGTTCATGGCTAAGGTGAAATGGTTTTGCTTTGATTGAGGTGTAGGATGAAAAAGCAAAACGATGACATGACACTTGTATTTGTCATCATGTCATTTCAAGGAGGATGCTGCAGCAATTATGAATATGGGTGCACAGGCAGCAATTAAAAAAACGGTAGCATTCATTAATAATTTTTATATTAATTTATCAGTGCCGGCTAAAATGATTGCCACTGCACACAGGCTTTCCAATTATGTTGCTTAATTAGAAATGTCAATATTAAGAAATAATTAAATTTGGGAATACATTAAGGTTGTCACAAATACTTATTTCAAAAAGTTATGGCAATCACTCAAATAGCATAATGAATTCTAAAAGATGTTCAGGATGATAATCAAAATGAAGGTTGAACATAAGTGTAGTTCACACTGTTAAACCAAACAAATCTAAGATGGATTTTATATGATCGCTCACACATGGACTATTGCTGCTGGAACTGATTTATTCAAAAACACTTCTTTGCCAGGTCATAACAGGTTTGTGTTGTCTTACAATGCAACTCTATAAAGTATACATTCACCAAATGTATTCCATGAATCACAATCAATGCTAGACAAATTATAACCATCTCTATTTACTCTTCCTGACCTTCCTCTATGGTGACTACCTACCCCTCTCAGAGATGTGCCTGATTAGTGGCAAGGGCAATCGCAATGCCAACGTGTTGGCAGTAAGCCCCTGCAGACTGTACTCCCTCTCCTACCCGGATTACAGGAAGGTCCTCAAACACTTCCCAGAGCTTGAAGAAAAGATAAACGCTGTGGCTAAACAGAGAGCCCAGAAACCAGGTATTATATTTCCTAACTTACCTCTCTCTTACTAATTACCTTCAAGTCCATTTAACTTTAGCAAGTTATAGATAATCAAATACTGACCCAATTTATGATATGATGCAAGCATTTAGTATGTTACAAATGTAAATATCGACATCAATTCAATGACAAATTAATGATTACAGGCATGTACGTTATTGTTGAATCGTCAATCAGCTGTCTCTATTTTCTTTTCTTGCTTTACATGAAGATGACCTCTATAGGCCAAGCCAGGAATTATCTGTCCTGAAAACAGGAAGCCTAAAGAAATAGGGAAATGTGTAGTGACGTGTTGTGCGTGTGTTTTTATATTCACGTTCAAGACAACCGCCTGGATATTTGTTGCATGTGTGTGTGAGATATACACTGCTCAAAAAAATGAAAGGAACACTTTTTAATCAGAGTATTGCATGAAGTCAATTAATCTTCTGGGCTATTGATCTGGTCAGTTAAGTAGCAGAGGGGGTTGTTAATCAGTTTCAGCTGCTTTGGTGTTAATGAAATTGACAACAGGTGCACTAGAGACGCAACAATGAGATGACCCCCAAAACAGGAATGGTTTTCCAGGTAGAGGCCACTGAAATTGTTTCCCTCCTTATCTCATCTTTTCTGACTGTTTTTCACTAGTTTTGCATTTGGCTAGGGTCAGTGTCACTACTGGTAGCATGAGGCGATACCTGGACCCCACAGAGGCTGCACAGGCAGTCCAACTCCTCCAGGATGGCACATCAATATGTGCCATTGCCAGAAGGTTTGCTGTGTCTCCCAGCACAGTCTCAAGAGTATGGAGGAGATTCCAGGAGACCGGCAGTTACTCTATGAGAGCTGGACAGGGCCGTAGAAGGTCCTTAACCCATCAGCAGGACCGGTATCTGCTCCTTTGTGCATGGAGGAACAGGATGAGTCCTACAAAATGACCACCTGCAGGCCACTGGTGTGAATGTCTCTGACCAAACAATCAAAAACAGACTTCATGAGGGTGGCCTGAGGGCCCGACGTCCTCTAGTGGGCCCTGTGCTCACTGCCCGGCACCGTGGAGCTCGATTGGCATTTGCCATAGAACACTAGATTTGGCAGGTCCGCCACTGGCACCCTGTGCTTTTCACAGATGAGGGCAGGTTCACTCTGAGCATGTGACAGACGTGAAAGAGTCTGGAGAAGCTGTGGAGAACGTTACGCTGCCTGTAACATCGTTCAGCATGACCGGTTTGGTGGTGGGTCCGTGATGGTCTGGGGAGGCATATCCATGGAGGGACGCACAGACCTCTACAGGCTAGACAACGGCACCCTGACTGCCATTAGGTATCGGGATGAAATCCTTGGACCCATTGTCAGCCCCTACGCTGGTGCAGTGGGACCTGGGTTCCTCCTGGAGCACGACAATGCCCGGCCTCATGTGGCGAAAGTATGCAGGCAGTTCCTGGAGGATGAAGGAATTGTTACCATTGACTGGCCCCCACGCTTGCCTGACCTAAATCCAATAGAACACCTTTGGGACATGTTTCGGTCCATCCGACGCCGCCAGGTTGCACCTCAGACTGTCTAGGAGCTCAGTGATGCCCTGTTCCAGATCTGGGAGGAGATACCCCAGGACACCATCCGTCGTCTCATTAGGAACATGCCCCGACATTGTCAGGCATGCATACAAGCACGTGGGGGCAATACACAGTACTGAGTACCATTTTGAGTTGCTGCAATGGAATTTCAGCAAAATGGACTAGCCTGCTGCCTCATTTTTTCACTTTGATTTTTGGGGTGTCTTTGAATTCAGCCCTCTGTAGGTTGATCATTTTCATTTCCATCAAACGATGTGGCATCCTTTCGTTCCTCACTCATTACCCAGTCCATATCAGTATAGATATCCAGCATGATTTTTTTCCCCCATTGAGATCTGATGTGGTTTCAAAGTGTTCCTTCAATTTTTTTGAGCAGTGTATTATAATAACTGTATTGTATTTAATTATATGACATTAAAGAGACAGAGAAATTGCAATAGTGATGTTGAGTGACACAGCCTCCCTCATGATGCGGTCGAAGCTATTGTCACCCAGAATAAATAATTTTTAAATAGAATTCTATTATTTTGACAGCAAAATTTAAAATGTGCAAGTCTTTTGGTGAAGTATACATTAACTTTCTTTTATCCACATTCTAAACTAAACTAAATACTGCTGTGTAAATCCCATTTCATACTTTCATTGTGCTTTTATTTTAGGATAGTATCTGTAATAATCCAGCAGAGGGTGGCTATGCCCTGCCTATAGAACTGGCACGTCAGCACTATCCAGTCTGCACTGATTACTGATTAGGATATTATTTGCACCTGTTAAGTTTGCTTTCTATTTAAGTTACCCTGCTAAATTTCAGTGAGTTCCGTCATTGCCTTATGTTTTCTTTGAATGTATTGTGCCAACCTATGTCCGAGTAAACATTGCAAGACTCTTTTTGGAGCACTCAACTAGTCTGTCAGATAGAATACAAGTAAAATGAAATACTTCTCTATTATTTACAATTTCCTTTCAGGTAAAGCCGATATTTCCATCTTTCATGATGTTCATGTATGATTCCAAGAGCTTAACAAAGTATTCCCTCTTGCTCGTTGTAATGTAAGATAGTCTTTCCAGAGTAATACAATGCAAAAGTTCACTAATCCTAATTTTCAATGATATAGCGTCCATACTTGTCCAACATAATGGAACAGCTCTCCTGGCTTGAGGAAGTTCAAAGTCCAGAAGTTTTGTATGTTTAGATGTTTGTATGAAGTCCTCCGGATATATTACAAGGACACAGAGTTTGACATTCAAAGGGACTTGCTGTTAAACATCTCTGACAAACATTTTATTACATTCTTCCAGAAGTTTTGGATCTTTGGACATTCCCATAGACAATTAAATAAGTACGTTTCCCATCTAAACATTTAGTACAAACATCTGGAATACCAGCAGACATGATAAAGTTTGACAGGAAGTATGTACATTCTCATTAACACACTTTCACTGAAGGAATTTAGCCTTATATTTATTGTCTGTTTTTGTGCCTTTAAATAGGCATTATTCTGTCTCGTCGATGTCCTCATGTGTATCCATTTTCAAAGCATGTCGTTTATTTAGTGCTGATTCAGTACTTTTATGCGACCAATATGCAGTAATATAATTGGATAAGTGGCCCTTCCCTTCTAAATTTTCCAGTGTTATTTCCTTGAGTTTTGATTAAGGTGGTATACATAGTATGTGCTCATATTTTAATGTGTATCTTTTTAAATATAAATACTTTAACTGTTCTTTTAAAGGATTTGACATTGCTGATATAATTGTTCAATGAAAGCATAACACATTTTCCAAATACCTTTTATATATATCCATGACCTAAAGTCTTTATCCATTTTACCAGCTGTAAACTGGTCATTACCTCAAATAGGAGAAAATTGAGACAATGTAAGTGCATCCTCTATGTCAGAAACAGAACAGGCTGACTGATGGATATCAGTGTATGGGCCTGTGTGCAGCAAATTTTAAAATTGTTATTTTTATGACAGGCCGCACATGTTGTCCGCAGTTGGAACCAGGTTGGCCACCACTGGCTTTTAGATTTTGGGAGTATTATTGGGCAAAAAGGTAAAGCCAATCTCTTAAATCACCGTTGGCCTGCAATGGAAGTGAAAAGGAGATTTAAAACTGTCTCAAAGCAATGCCTGGTTTTTATGATATGATCAGCCTTTGTGAAGCACATTGGCTATGCTTCCCTCAAAGCCTACATCTGCGAGTCTTTTAATTGGACTCATGCTCTCTCCACGCTATAAAATGTAAGTAGTACTGTTATTGCCGGGCTGTAGCAGGGTAATTACTTCACAATGTTCCATAGTAAAAATTAAGCAAGAGAAAGTTAACCCCAAGAAGATCTGTTCAGTATACAGGATTACATATCATGTACTGAATCTGATATCCCTAGTGGAGGAATGATGTTGAATGATTTGTTAACTGATCAAATGTAAATTGAACACGTATTAAAAGGGAATGTCTGTTTTGGTGTTTCTATTTTGGGAATGATTAGTTTCTATGGAAAGATAATTATCAGCATTGTTTTCTAATTAGGATTTATTTTTCATGGTCAAAAGAGTCAATTTCGAGGTTTATGCATACATCATAAAATGTAATTCTCTTTCTTGGCTATGCTGAACAATAAAGTAGGTATTGTGTTAGAACAGCATGCGTACAGGGTTATATCCTTGACCATGACTTTTGATATGTCCCCCTCCACATGGCGACCCCGTTTTTTCCCTGCTAAGTTGAGAAAATAAAAAGACCCTGGTGTACCAAAGGCTATATAAGTTAGGGATGGAGAAAGAAAGAGTGTGTACTCCATCCAGTGGCCCAAGATAAGCTAGGAGAGCCAGAGGTTCACCCCCCTCTCTGACGAATTAGAAAAGCTGTAGTGGCCCTGGCCAAGCTGACAGGCCAAATGGAAGCAATTCCTCCCAAGGCAGGGGAGAGCAGCTGTGTCCAGGGCCCAGCGCGTCGCTCTAGGCAGGGGTGGGGGTGATGGGGGCGGTGGTGAGAGTCCTTTTGGAAGGAATTGGAGGGGGACCTGGAGCCTCATCCGAGAGACAATTGGCCTTTCTCTCAAGACGGTCCCTGGGAAGCGGTGTGTGACGCTGACCTGTGCGAAACCCCATCAGTCATGGATCACTGTCCACCTTTACCTGGAGGAAAGCTTCTGGGGTGTGTTTGTTTTCACCTTCCCTACCACTACTCCTTTATCTGATGGAGACCTATTCTGAATATGAGTCCCTGTCTTGACAAGGATGCGGATGAGATGAGCAAAGTGAGATTACAAAGTAATGGTTTGGGATAATGTTTTCCCATGATCTATCTTGATTCAGACGCTAATTTAAAAATCCCTTTCTCCGATATTTATTCACCTTTTTCTGTGCTTGGAGCATGTTGGTGCGCTCTCTTCTCTCCTACCTGTCTCTTTCAGCCACGGCTCTCCTCACCCATATCTCTCTGGTATTGACCTTTTTTTATTTATTCTCTCGTCCTTTTATATTTATTTTCTCGTCTAAGTCATGTAGCTCAGACGTCGCGTAGGAACAGCCGTCATAACTAATCGTGCCTAAGGAATCAGGTACATATGAGCTCTATTGTGACCAAACTCAAGACAAGCATTCGTTTTAAAAATGATTAAAAAAATCACACTTGGCATGAGAACATTATTACTATATTTTACTATTAACAAATATATCCACTTCCTTTAGCTTGTTCATGCTCTGTGTCAGTTAAATGGGGTGTTATAAGAGGTTTGTTTCTATGGTTTTACACCCAGTAAGTATGTATCACCTCTTGAGTTGTCTAGGAGCTGTTGGTGCATAGGTCAGAGCTTTGCTGTAAAATGCTACATCTATTGTTCATTTAAAGAGAAAAAACTCCATCCATCATCTTCTAAAACAAGAGGGTTCATTTTATCACAGGTATACCTTCTGTATTTAAGTTTTTGTAGGGAGTGTTTCTTTTTTTGTTTGTTCCATAACTTGTCTGGAATATACAGTCGTAATCCTATAGTTTACAGTAGGTGAATTGAGATAAGAATGCTGAATATACCTTAACAAACAATTGAAACAATGCCTTTATCTAATCCTGTTGTAATGTGCTAGGTTACATTTTCACGAATGGCCTCAGTAATAGATGAAAGTGGGCCAAGCAGTGCTGGTGAATAGGCTAACTAAACCGGCTTCCCTCTGGCCCGCTCTAGCATCGAGATTGAGAAACAATGTGGCAGACCTGCAATAGTTCACAGCTTCAGAGAAAGTCCCTGGGGGGTGTAAATTGGCTTCTGAAGAGTAAAAAGAAACAATTGCCCTTTACCTTTGAGGTTGCATGTCATCTCTGAGCTACTCACTGCTGGGAAGATTAAGGTCAAGTAGACCATTTTCTCTTCTTCTCTTTTTGTAAAGGCAGGATAAAGTGTGAATGATGGAATGGCAGGAAAAGATTGAAGGAGGAAAGGGGGATTTTGAAGATCTTTGAAGGAGGTCTTACAGCCATTCCTGGTGATTTTCTTCCCGTTGTCTTTCGGACCATTCATAATGGCCTCTTCACATGCTCACCTGCTCTTTTATACTCGGCTCTCTGACCTGCTTTTGCAATGAACGTTCATTATAAAAATAGACCATGCAATTTGGATCTCATTGGTCTTACAGGGGTTTATTGGGTGATATTTGACATGGCTACAGACGAGGATATTATATGATACTTCTAGGTATCAATGTCATTTCAGCTCAATTGGTGTATTTTGATAAACCTGTTTTTCCTTGTAATCCCGATCACTCTAATTATAATCGTATAATTATAATTACCAAACTATTTACATGCCATTAAGGTTTTTGTTCCAATTGATTATTCTGTCAATCAGGAATGAGTTCTTCAACTTATGTAATGTTTTCATGTCAAGGGCACAGTCACAAAGTCTGCCTGCAATTAAGAATAATAGTGTGCTAGGTGGAGGAGTGGCAAAATATGGAGCCATTTTTCTGCTTCTATTGAAATTATGCTTATCAGGTACCCCACCTCACCAAAGGTGAGAGGTCGATCTGAGTAGGCAGCCAGAATTTCTCCATATAATTGAGAGGAGTTTAGATTTAATTGTATAATTAATCTTGTCAAATTAAGTTACACTGAAGTACGACCCCTAAATTAGGCAGTCTGGAATATTCTAAATTGCCTTAATGTGAAATCTGGCTTCAGGATGCACTTTGTTCTCTCTCAATGAAATGAGGTACATTTTTAGTCGCTATGCAAAGTGTACGCTGTAATAGCCAGTTATTAGTACTTATCACGCTGTTCCTATGTGATTAATTTCCCCACAAAGTAATTGTAATGTTTTTTTTTTGGAGAAAGCTTACATTATTTCCCTTTTTCCAAGCCAGCAGGGAAACCTAAATTAGGTTTGTGTAATCCATCACAAAAAAACTAGCTAAAAACTATGTTTGATGAACTTCAATGCAGCATTGTTAGTCATACTGTAGAAGGGTAAAGGTTTTAAAATAATGATGTATTGGCTATCACCAGCCTGTCAGTAATGCTGTGCTGGTTTGTTCATCGGCCCTTCAACAGATGTCACTTGTTTATAGTTGCTACAGTGGTTCTCTGCTTTTCTTTTTATTGCCCTTGACTGGACCCCAGCCGAGTGGACGCATGAATCCAGCCAATCAGGCAATCCCATTACATGCATGGTGAAGTGGCTCAGCATGGGCAGTAAAGATCCAGTGTGTAAACACGTCATTGACTTGAACCACAGCCATTATCACCTGCTTAGGAATGATGGAGCGCTGCTCATTAGGCCTGGTAAGGCTTAGCGTCATATGAGCATGCTGCTGAACGCTCTCTAGGGTACTATTGGGTTAGCATTGGATTTTGAAATCTTACGTGTAAATGGAAACACTGTACCCTATAAATGGCATGGTCCTGTAATTGGGAATAGTTTTGTGTAATAGTTTTGTTCTTCTGGCAATTAGGTTGGGTGATTGTCTTGAATCCTGTGTGGCTTGTACATTTGTACGTTTAAAGTGGGTGTAAGTCGAGGTATGGGTTTAGACTGAAAAATATTGTTCATGTGGCATTGCTCATACCTTACAACATTAATCATGTGAATCATATATATTTCAACAACAAATATCCTGTTATCAGGTGAAAATCACAGTAACTGCGTTTCCTGACACTCAACTGCCTGAGATGTGCACACTTAATGTGACTTTCAACCATCATCATATAACCTGCTGAGCGCTGTCTGTAGAAGGTCAGCATCTATCTCTCCATGGGGTGCCGCATGGTGACCGTGTGTCCTGTAAGCCCGTGCAAGCCAGATAACCTTGTCTTGAAACCAAATATTTGGTTTATATCTCCGAACAAGGCTTTTTGGGCCTTAACACTGGAAAATGCGATTCCAAAATATGTCATGTCATGCCTGTCAATCGGCTCCAGAAACATTTTAAACTGAATTTATTTACTCAGACTATTTCGCATCCGTGCTGTTATACACACCAACATCTCCTGCTGGAAAGCTGGAAGTCTCTGTGGTATTTTGCAGCATAATTCTCTGCTTAACATAACAACCTTACTCAGCTGTTGTCAGATTTAGTAACAGCAGTGACACAATATAAGTGGGTAGAAAAAGGTTCCTTCAGTTTGTGCCAATCCTCCTGAATTTGACTGCTACGAGGAACGGCAGTTTGTTTCTCTGTGGATGGTACTGCAAAGGATGCATTGCCCTGCCTTAAATGGCACTTCCCCTGTCCCAGGCATGAACTATTGGCACAAAGTCTCCCCTAGCGTGTAATCATCCGAACCAATGACAATACCTACTTCCCCATGTCTTGTGTTGTTCCATTCTACCCACACAACTTGACTGCCATGGTCTTATAATTCTCCTACACAGTGCTCCCTGCTGGGCTAAAATGGAATTACGGAGCTTTTCCGAACATTTGGGCATTATTTTGCTTCGACTTTTGGCTATTCTCTCTGATTGTTCTGGGAAATCTTGTAAATGCAAATGGAGCCCAAATAGAATGTAATTGCTGCTGTGTGATGATTACGAGGGGAACCGATGATTTCCCAACACTGGGGTCAGGCAGGGTTTAATTAGAGGAGGCACAATCAGTGTCACTCTTCTCCCGCCTTCTCTTGCTCTGTTGCCTGGGCCTGTGCCAGCTGCAGCTTCTATTAAGAGGGTCAGACGAATATAGGGTGAGAAAAAAACAGTTTGATGATTTTTTTTTTTAAAAGGCCACTTGTTTTGGAAATGCAACTTACTGCCAATAAAGGGATATACAGTACATGGTGTCCGAGCTTCGCTCTTTACAATAAACCAAAAACATTTTACAGCTGAAACAAGGGGCTGTGTTTTCTACAACCATCAAATACTTCCATGCTTTTTAATAATTGATTTAGTTTGTTCTTATATGCCGCTGTAGCGTACATAATACTACGGATTTGATTTCGAACCATTGTCTCAAACAATTGAGGGGGCATGGGCCCCTCTGTGTGAATGGACATGACGCCTCTGCTCCTTATTATCAATAAATAATGGAAAAGGATAACTGACTAAGTAGACAAATAGGCCTCGTTAGGAAGGCTCCTCTCAGTCCTTAGTATTATATTCATATGAGGGCCTACATCTTCCAGTCGCTCAAATATATCCATCCATCCCTTTCAGGTCTTAACATTGCTAGTAAGCAGGCCTGCCAGTTAAGAAATGTATCTGGCCAGGGCCAGAGCTTTAAAACATTGGCCCGTACAATCCCAGCCGTTGTCCATTGATCTATTCTCCTGCTATCCCCTTTCTTCCCCTTTTTCCGGGGGTCTGCTGAATAGAAAGCTCCTTAATATGGGAGATCAAGAGGAAAATAAGGCTCTCCAAATGGAATCAAATCAAGAGGCGGAGCAGGCTGGCGTGCGGTGAAAGGCCTCTGTTGCATTAGGCCTAGAAGGAGACAGTGCAATTGGACTGTAATTCCTTTTGCCGCTATTAGCCCGTCACAGCTTGCCGTTCACTCGGCTCGTGCCTCGTTCCCCTGCCTCGACCAGCCGCCTTTGAGTCATTCATTCATTCACTAACCATAGCCGAATCACACTGCACCGGTCGGCCGCCTCAAATTAGATACGGCAACAATCTGCCCCTCCCACGCCAGAGTCCTCAGACAAATCAGAAATACAGCATTACAGAGTAAATAGGGTTGTTGGGCTTGATTATTTGCTGGGGTTTCATACTTTATTTATATGTAGAGAAGCAGCCCGCTGTATATCATAAGCCCAACGAGGCAAGTCAGATTGGGATGTATTGATTATGGCTGACTGTGTACCACCCCTCCACACCATTCATCCCCCAGCTCCCAGCCCCCACCACCACCGCCCGCTCACAGCCTGCGTTCGTCTCTGCTTAGCCATATAGCCTTGACATCGGCTCTCATTCAAAGCCCCCCTCTCGGCTCACAGGGGCCAATCCAGTTCCTATCCATTCAATATTCCCATTATAAGCTCATTAGTCTAGTCATTGTTTTGGGCTCATTAATAGGAGATCCATCGTCTTAGACACCTCAGAATTACCATGTCATCCTGTTGCTGGCTGAGCACCAGCAGCAGCGGGTGGGAGGGCAGACCTTTGCGTGCGTGTGTGTGTGTGTGTGTGTGTGTGTGTGTGTGTGTGTGTGTGTGTGTGTGTGTGTGTGTGTGTGTGTGTGTGTGTGTGTGTGTGTGTGTGTGTGTGTGTGTGTGTGTGTTCATGTGCCGACCTTGAGTTTGCTGACATGCAACCCCCTATTGAAACCTGCTGACAGACTTTATGCAGACTACAGAACGCCCATCCCGTGCATACACTCTCTCCACACTGCACACCCCCACAGAGACACTGACAAACGCATGCCCTGCCTAGCTCCCCTTCACAGCCGTCACCCACAAGCCCCCTCCCACAGGTCCGTGTGACAATGATACAGGAGATGGCGGTGCAGGCAGGGCTGGTGGTTTTTAAGATGCAAGGCAGGTCTTCCTGTGCTCGTGTATCGATCCTCTCAGGGCTCCCAGGCTCCCTTTCGTTTCCCGGCAGTGAAGGCCATTCATCACCAGGGCCACAACTGGGGAGCTGAGACGAAGACGCCCATCTCTGTCAGTGTTGGCTGTGCCGTGCCAAGCCTGCCTGGGCTGGGCCTGGGCCGGGCCGGGCTGGGTGTCTTCCCAGCAGCAGACTAATCAGGAGGGAGAGGGCCTGTCACCGTGACTCATGACGAGACCCACTCCACTCGCTCATAAGAGACCTGAGCGCAATGGCCAATGCTCACCCGTGCCGTCATAAAAGCAGGTTTCCATTACTCCTATCGAATTGTGACGTGGTGTCTTGTCTTGCTGACATCTTTGCATTGATTTCTGGCGGGCGAGTCACCTAAAAGGCAGAGAGAAGTATGAAATAAAAAAAAATGGACAAGTGTTTTTGATGTTTCATCGCTGACTTAAGGATGTTATGTGTTTTCGTAAAAATATGTGTGTCTTTGAATGAACAGGGTGTGTTTATCTTTTGACATAATTGTCAGTCTCTCTCACGGTCTCACCTTGGTCTTCCCCCGCACTCTCGTGTTTGATTGATAGTGACTGTTGAAGCCACGCGGGGAGAGGCTCGTCCCAGCTGTATGGAGCTGACTCCAGCCTGAGCCCCAGGTTGGTCTGTGACAAGGGCGAAGCGAATACGATCAGAGCGAGGCCCAGCATCAGATATGTTTTAAATAACTTTGACAGAAGAGGTTTTTTTTTGTCTCTCTAGGCTGGAGCTAATCTGATGTGAGCGGGATGCCACGCTGAGGCAGATAGGACGGGGAGAGGGAGGGAGGGAGGGAGGGAAGAGAAGAAACGCTCAGCTGGTGAAAATTAGCTACACTCTGGCCTGTCTCACTCTTTTGTGCACACTGTCTTTTCTCTCTGTTTTCTTCACTCCCACTGTCTCGGATTTAACCCCATCCAACCATCACTGCCCTCTCTCTGTTTCTCTCTCTTTCTCTGTCTCTCTCTCACTCTCTCTCTCCCCCTCCCCCCTGCTGCATCTTTGCGTCTTTCCCAGACGACTTAGTCCCAGCCATAATTTCCCTCCCATTTAGAGAAATTGCTTGTGTAAATGTTTTTTGTACCCCCATACCACCCACCTCCTCTTTGCTGGCTTTGCCCATCTTCTCTCGTAAGTCTTTGCGGCTGCATCCCCTTAGCAGATACTCAGGAAGCTCGATCCCCGTCCAGAGAGTGTGTGCGGCTCAGTGGGCGAGTACTCAAAATTCACAGCGGGGTAATCCTCTGGCACGGCGCACCCGGCCCTGGCTCCACGACCCCTCTGGAGCATCTGCGCTCCTCCTTAATCCCCCACACGCGCCCAATGTAGCCGGCTCTGTGCGACCATGAAGAGACCCACACCTCATTTTTTTTAAGGCTATCATCCCGTTGTTTTTATATGTCCCTCCGCTCAGAGTTCAACTGTGTCATGACCGTTGCATGTGTGGTACCGTAATGCGAGAGGTTTTGAGGACCTTGAGCGGTTTTGTCTTTGCCAGCTGATTTACTGTTTCAGGGTTTGTGTGTGAGAGGGTCAGGAGAGAGTTATAGGTTTGGATTAAAGTGGAGGACAGAGACTGTCTGAATGACAGAGGGTGCTACATCCAGACGGTTCTCTGTGCTTTTATGTGTCAGTGGGTCTGTGGACACCAGAATGTACATTTCAAGGGTGACTACATGAGGTACTTCTCCTGAGAGCCAAACAGAAAGAGAGCCAGAGTAGAAAGGAGTCAAAAGAAAAAAAGCTTATGGTGGCGGTGGCGGTGGGGGTCGAGAGAGGAATAGACAAAGTGAGAGGGAATGTGGCCTGTCCTTGTGCCTCCTCTTCCACTCCACTCCACTGCAGCCCTCTCCTGTCTGTTTCTGGCTCATTACCCCCAGCCAGCAGGCTTCTCCCTGGGCGGCAGTGAAAAGAACGGCCCTCTCACTCAGACAACCCCGGCCCCAACGCTGCCCTCCAGATATTAATCAACACACATTCTCCCCGTGAGCTCTTCCAACGGACAGCCTGGCAACCATCTCTCCCGGCCCCGGCTCCACTTTCAAATGACACAGTCTGTCTCTCAACAAAGGGAGATACTGGAAGTAAATGTATAATATATTTTTTTTATATATATTTATTTTAAAAAACCGACTGAAGAAAAACATGATCCTTAGTTTTGTTGGAAAATTATTGAGAATGAAATATGATTTTGTCCAGAACGGGCTTCAAAGTAGTCTTTTACACAGTGATTAACAACCGTTATGCGGTTTACTATGCATTGATGAACAGGCCAGCTTGCTCTGCCCTCTTTGCCCTCTCTAAAACCTGCGCCCTCCGACAGACTGCCAGGTGTGCCCGCACCCAGGGGACGTGTCGCCGGGTGAGTGGGCGCATTCTGAATACGAAGAGGCACATTCCTGCCCGGGCAAAAAAAGACTTGTCATGTATAGAGACGATCTCTGATGCCAGTAGGTGACATTCGCTGGCTGCCTTCCCTCTCCTCTTGGCAGGGCTCCTGTCCCCAGCACAGCCTTCAGACTGACTGTATATGTGACCTGGTGTCCAAGAGACACGCTCACTGGCAAAGAGTCAGAATTGTAAATGATTGTATTATTCAAGCCCTACCTTTGACATTGTGTTCCGACCGTGTTTGGAGGCAGTAGAGGTATGTAAGTATAAAGCTGTGCTTCGCTCATGCTTCCTGCCCTGGAAATACGGGTGCTCCAAAATAAGAGTCCAAAACATGTCGGAATTGTTCTCCCGATAGCTTGGCTCTCTGAATTAAGGGCTGTTTTCTCGTGGGTGTTCCTTCTGTCTTCCTGTTCTGGTAGTGTGGATGGACACTGGGGAGTCACAGCTCCTTTCTCAGGCACAGTATGCAATTTAAACCTGCCCCGGGCATGTAGATAATATTACTCCCCAGTGAGATGGTCGAAAATTAATGGAAATTGTTTTAGAGGGATCATTATTAACGTTCTCCTTTCGATGCCCTTTCGTCACATCACCCACCAGTCCATTTTTATTTTCCCAGTAATTTATGCACACTTTGACATTACTGTTTGGTAAATGTATTGCAGCATGAGGATAGGAATGATGGTGATAATGATCAGTTTTTGCGTTCTTAAGAAACCTTAGCTTAAAGCTTAGCTTATTAAAATGTGTCCTCTGATAGATAGCAAAACTAGAGATGCAATGGTTCTACAGTGTTCAAGACATCTTTCAGATGGGGGATGAAGGCATTGGGACTTTCTCCTCTTGTTTTTTTCTACTGCACCCATTGCCTGTTGCCATAAAGTAGTAGTAGTCACTCTTATCCCTGGCAAGGGAATCACATTTCTCACACACAACTCAATTTCACACCTCTGGCTGGATTAAGAGGCCTCTTTGCTCGGGGCCGGCTCGGGAAAGGGTAAATATCACCCTTGTTCCTAGCGCCGGAAAATCGGCTATTTAAATGGGAAGTAATAGAATTGACATTTTCCAGTTCATTATGCAGCCCCTGACCTTCACCATGTATGACTTGGATACTTCGCAGGCAAACATGGGCCCAGTTCTTCCTAATGGGAAATGTTTGACCTTGTCAGAAACTAAGGAGAGGTCAGAGGATGAAGGCGACTGAGTTCTGCCCTATAAAGACTGTATGTACAGGAAGCAGGAAACACACTCAGTGGGCCTGAATACTTTAAGGTCTAGTATGACGTTGTACAATCCTGATGGCCGTATTTGAGGTAAAATGCTCTTTTGTTTATGATATGCACATACTGTAAGGATGCAGATGTGATATACGTGTTGAATGCTTTGAATAGCTAGTCTTTCCTTTCATTGTCATGTTTAATCCATATAATTATCTTCAATTGAGAGTGTATCATTTCAAAGAGCGTTTGTCTGGACCTACTCAAAAAGATTATCTCGACTAAGAAAGAGAACAACTGAAGGTGGAGTAATCATCCATTGAGTTTTACAATTATGTTTGAATATAATGGCTAAGACTTTTGGATTTAACAGTGAATCCATCTCGTCCTGCCTTAAAATGCAACGGAAAATAATCATATCCAGAGTCTCACACGGATTACAACGCTTTGAATGTGACTTGTAATCTCCCTCATTTGTGGAGATATGCACTGGCCGCTCTACAGAGATAATCTTATTACCGAGGTGTCTTTTGTTTTGAGCTGGCTTCTTTTATTCCCCATTAAAACAGTTTGCTAAATTAAACATGCTAATTTGTGACTAGGCATAATTAGGGTCTTGCTTTAAAAAGTCTTCCAATTCGTTAAAAAGATGAGAAGTTTCATCCTCTGGATAAGCCTATAACGGAAGCCCATGAAATTTGTCTCTGAAGCCAACATTACTTATGCTGCTCAACCCTATTCACTTACAGGGTTTATTTTTTCTCCTGAAAAAGCTTGTCATAACACAAAAAAACAGTATCAATGCAGACAGCAGTTAACATGTAGTGGTAGCGTTTTATTTGGTGAATGAGGTTGGTGAATCCCCAGTGTTTACAGCTTAGAGTCAGAGCAGGTTGGTAATAGTCACGCTAATCAACAGTGCACATGCGAATCAAAAGGAATGCCACATATTACATCTAAGGGCATGGACTAGCTTTTCATATATAATTAAAATATAGTTATAAGTACAGAGTATAATATACATGTATACATGCAGCAACTCACTTATCTCTCTCTGCTCTCTGCTCTCGCTCTCTCTCTCTCTCTCTCTCGCTCTCTCTCTCTCTCGCTCTCTCATTACTGGTACAGCAGAGGCAAATCATAGATAGCTGGACACCAGAGGGGATACTATCAAATGTTTGAGCAGTAGATAACACACACAAGCCCTTATTGATCATTGAATCGCTACACAACGCTCAGATGTACAAAGATGGCAGATATATCTCACTGTGAAAGGATAGCACAGTAGAAGAAAATGATGCCCCTATCCGCTCGGAAGTGTCAAAGAAACCACGCTAATGTGAACAGAGGATTTAGGTGTCAGTATTTCTGACTAGTTCATGTTTGGCCCTAACAACGGATTACACAAAGAAGGGATTCTCTCCCCTGAAATATTGAGAAACTTTAGATTTTGTGTCAAAACATATTTAAAATTTGAACATTGCTGTTGCTCCTGCGGTGTGTGCCTATCTCCATGGCTTGTCATGTCAGGCACACGGCGTGCACTTTCACCACACACGGTGCCTTTCATTTTCTTGCTGACACGTTAAGTGGCGTGATGATACAAAGGGGTTCCATTTTAATTGTTTGGACAGATCACTCAGGGGAGAAGTCTTTGGTTCTGAGTGTTGACAGAATAGACACAGACCTATAGACAGGCTTAAGTGTCTGCTCTGCTGTCCCATTGTTTGGATTTAACAATTGATTGCTTGAGGCCTTACTACAAAAGTGAAATCTAACCTGACAAATTGGATTGAGGTTATTTTGATTGCTTTTTACTTTTTGTGGGCCAAGTAGTTTGTATACAGTCATTCTGAGAAATATTCATATTCAAGATTGCACTGATCTGTGTTCAACAATATGTTTAGGCCAGTTACCTTGCATTGTACGCACACCAAATAATGTTTTACTGGAGACTGACAAAGAACTGCATAGTATTTGCTATCAGACACAGACAACTATACTTAGACAGGATTGATTTGCATGCATGCGCCTGAAAGCTGGGAGGATAGAGAGGGATCACTTGATGATGGCAATAGCTATGATGCTACATGTCTTTTCAATAGTTGGGAATTGAATATCTGATTGCTGTTCATTAGTATTCTTCTGCTGGATCTGTGCCTTA
The DNA here is from genome assembly GCA_017639675.1 of Aplochiton taeniatus. Lineage (NCBI taxonomy): Eukaryota > Metazoa > Chordata > Actinopteri > Galaxiiformes > Galaxiidae > Aplochiton > Aplochiton taeniatus. The sequence goes on from CM030175.1 coordinate 13,247,362, forward strand.
GCTCTCTGTTCCCAAGGTGGCAGCTCCGGGGGAATGATTAGGGTGACGGACGACGGCTTGATGGCACAAGAAAACAACCTCCCCTCGCCTCTTCTCCCCACCCCACTCCCACCCACCCTTCCATTCAACACAACAGCCTCAAATTACCCACTTTACACTCAATATTATCAGGCCCATCACTGCTGTCCATAATTACAGTATCAGTGTCGTGTAGCCTCCATTAGACTAACAAAAGGGCTTCGGAATAGGGCCACTTTGGGCAAATAATGTTGAGAACACTTGACTTTTACGGAGAGATAGTGGCACGCATCTGATGCCATTACCGAACAAAAAGGCCTTGAAGGGCCGACTGGCAAAAGCCAGATGCTAGACACAGTAGGACAGGCTGTGTATGGTCACAGTTTATACACACACACACACACACACACACACACACACACGTACACAAACAGAATCGTTTTTGACAATCCATACCCATAAAGTGACAGCGTTTTCGCTGCCTGCACCCGCATCCCTCTGACAGCAACACAAATACAAATATCATCAAACTGAATGCTGCAGCCTAGTGGAGCTTGTGTTTCAATCACAGTGCGTTAGATCGCTGGCTGCTGAGTTCCTCTAGGGCTAGGGAGAGAACGCTCTCTGTATTCTGAGCCTGGCGTGTGTTTGATCTCAGTCATTCCCGCTCTAAGACGTCATTGTGTAACACAGTCAAAGTGGAGGGCAACATGGAGCAAAGGAAATATCAAGGAAGTTATTCATAAATATTAGATAAGATCAAAACAGGCGGTTGCTCTCAGACTCTCAGCGCTCCCGGGTAGGGCCATCCACATGCGTTAGATTCTTTGCTCGGGCTGAGTGTGAAGAAAAATTAAACTAAGGCAAAATAAAATGGAGAGTCAAATCCTGTTACTTGTAGGCTGGTAGTAAGTGTTTTGTTCCAATTCTGATCAACATTTTTATTATTCATTATTCTCTTGTTTTGATTGCGTCCCTAAAGTATTTGAATGGGCCCAACCTGAGGAGATAAATACGCAGTGTTACCCAAACTCTTCCTCCCCACTGAAAGAGCTAACATAAATTGCTGAAATATCACTTTGATCATGCTTCTTGAACAACAAACAAAACACAAAACCTAATTAGCCTAATTCCAAATCGTCCCAAACACCCCGGCTCCTTAGGAAAACCTTCCACGTGTTCTGCTGTAGGAGATGAAACAGAGTTCCATCCTTGTTGGTGTGAGTCAACGTGTGTGCGTGTGTGTGTCCGTGTGTTTCTCTGTGCACATATGTGTGGACTCACTCGACAGACTTGTCTTCTGTTGTCTCGTTCAACCTTTTGGCCTTTCGATTGAGTGTGGGGCGCAGGCGGCAGTCGCCCCAAAGTGTCAGTCCTCTCGTCTGAAGACCACGTATCCCAGGAGACTGTGCAAACAAATCTGGTGAAGCAGACAGCAAGCTGCATCACAGTTTCTCTCGCTGTGTGAGGTCCCACACGCCAGAGTCTATGTTGACGTTGGCCTACTGATCTCGACAGGGTGCTAATGCCAAGTGACTGAGGAGATAGAACAGCGCTGATTCACTCTGGTTCATGACCAAATGGAACGCTCCAAACGATGGACTTTGAACCCTGGTTATAGAAGTATGTGGATAAGCCGGTGCAAGCTGTTAAGTATTCTTCACAGCAACTGTCAAATGAAACCAAATTTCAATTGCTTATAAGAGATTTCATGGATCGAATACAATGGTCCAAATCTAGTTTTTTGCATTGCTGTTCATGTGGACAAAGATGTTTGGTCACTACACTTCAGCTTGTTCTCTTGGGGAAATAAAGGCATTTGACACATTTTCTCTGCAGACGTGTGATTGGGATCGTGCATCAGGGTGGAGTAGCTTCACAGTTTTGACGTGTTTACTTTTGTTAGTGCTGCTTACAGCAAGCGGCACTAACCCTTGTACCTTGCAACACAACCAGATTAGCTGGCAGTACCTCACTAACATATTCACTGACTGTCGGCGAGTTCTCCACATTAGGTTCTCACATCAAAGGCAAAGGGAGAAGTTCTTCACAGGCAGTTAAAAGTGGGCTCACTGTGGATCTTGTAAATGCCCTCTTTGAGTCTGTGCCTCTCGGGGGATACTTCACACACTCCTCGGCCCGGGAGGAGAGAGCGGGAGAGGGAGAGCAGGAGAACACCAGTGACAGGCATCACGGGGGAGGAAGGTAAAGAGGGGTAGAGGGAGCGGAGAAGGGAGGGAGGTGGGGGCTTTTTCACCAGCAAGACAGGATTTATGGATAAAGAGAAGAATCCTCCTCTCTCATCTTACACCTCTCTCTCTCTCTCTCTCTCTCTCTCTCTCTCTCTCTCTCTCTCTCTCTCTCTCTCTCTCTCTCTCTCTCTCTCTCTCTCTCTCTCTCTCTCTCTCCTATACAATTCATATATTAGTTAGAACGTTGAAATAGTACATAGCTATTACCGCTGTCTTAATGTACACGTTTTTGCAATATATGATAAATCATGTTAAGTGTCTCAGGATATAGGTGTAATTCTTTTAATATATTTTAAACATCGCTAGAAATCCAAAGCACTATTACTGTTGAGACCCCTTCCTCCACTAGGAGCTAAACGGAATAAGAGATGCTTTTGAGATGCAAGCAAGCACGTGCACACACGCGCGCACACACACGCGCACACACGCACGTGACTCTCCGCCTGGCTTTGCAGACTGATCAATGCAAATGCTGTTATTTACCCAAGCCTGAAATTAAAAGAGTATGGATCAATTTGATGCACTTCCATAAATCAAGGTGTGCTCACAATGGCTTTCATCTTCTACAAGAACCCCTCAGCATGAATCGTTTGCTCCCCCTAACCCTGCTCTTAGAATAAACACTATGCAGGAGCACACAATGGCACATACACACACACACACACACACACACACACACACACACACACACAGTGCTGATCATGAACCACTACAGTATATATCTGCTTCACATGCTCTCTTTTAGTCTATCTTTGTCATGAGTGCACACATACAGTAACACGCACACACAACCCCCCCCCCCCCCCCACACACACACATACACACACACACACACACACACAGCGGCACAGGGGCTGCATCCTCCTGAGTTATTTTCTTTCAGGCTGACCCACTTTCTGTGCTTGGCCAGGCAGGCAGGCAGGCGGGCTTGTGCTGCTGCTGCTCGGCTGTCTGCTGAGCTCTGCTGCTGGGGGAGATCCCTGCACGTTACCCCTGAAGACGCTCCGGCTTCAGCCTCCTGACAGACAGCCTTAGTGGCATCTTAGCCCCCTGTGGATTGCAGACCTCTGCTCTGTGGAACTGTTTATAAGTGTGCGGATGTGTGTGTGTGTGTGTGTGTGTGTGTGTGTGTGTGTGTGTGTGTGCTTGTGTTTGTGTATGCGTGCGTCAAGCTCTCTCACGTGCATTTATATGCATGCACACACAGATCTGTATTAACACGGCCCCTCCCCTCCTCCATGGTGTCTGGAGTTATTGTTTCAATCTTGCTGCATCAGGAGGCCCTGAAGGTTATAAATTAAACATAAATGCAAATGCGCTGAGCCATTGTTCCCCTCGCCATTCAAACAGATCAGTGTGTCTGCGGATTAATGGGAGAACAGTGGGCTTTTTTAATGAGCAAGAGAGCGAAATTAGAGTTGCAAAGCTACCACGGCAAACCCGGAGCCTGACTGAGGCAGCAGCATGAAAGGAGATGCACAATCATATAATATGGTAATGACGAGGACCCTGACTATCAGCCAGCATTGGAGATGAAATAGGGTGGCTTTGATCAAAGCCCTGATAGTAGAAGCCTATGAGGCGAGTGCACAAAGTGCAGTGGGGAAGGGTGCATAGTAAAATATATATATGTACACATATATATATATATATATATATATTTTTTTTACACACATATACATGAGTGTGACTGCTGCTTTGTTAACATCAAATGCATCGTTGGCTTTGGATGGTGCAGAGTACAATGCAGGTTTAGCAAGCATCACTACAGCAGAATATAAGTTCTTTTGAAATATACTGTCATGCACTTAGTATAGATTACATCTATGTATACTCTCCTTTGGTAAATGGTTTTACTGAGACATCAGGTGCTGCTGTTTCTAATTCAGTGCATTCACTTGTACTTACACAGTATCTCCACCAGGGGTCTTCCCTTTGACATGGACACTGTCACTCGTGTCGTTTCGGTGATAACAGCACATTTAGATCGAATATGTCAGCTTCATATCCTTTGTAGACCACCATCTGATTCTTCTTTGGATTCAGGAGGATACAGGTAGCTTAGGCTGCAACATAACGTTCCCAAGATGCCTAAAAGATGTGTTTACTAATGTGGTGAACAACGAAATCATCAAGCCGCTGGCATTAGTTCATACTCTGATGGATGACTTGCTGATCTTCATCATTATCAATTGATGAAGTATCATTATCATCTAAAAACTTTCACTATGCTGATCATTCATCATCATCATTATCATCATCAACATCATCATCATCATCATCATCCTCATCATCATCATGATGATTAACGCTGCATATTTATTTCATCCAGTAGTTGATCAAATAACAGATATCTCAGTAAAGCTGCTATAGCTGCAGATTCAAACCCCAAAAGATTTACAAGAAAAGATTATCTTCTACTCTCGAGCCCTATTTTGCATTAGAGGTTTGAATTACATTTAAGACCCAAGTTTTGCCAATATATCAATCTATCTTTACTTGTCTTGATACTCCCATGTTGTGTGAAGTAATCATAATTATATGTTAGATACTGAACATTTATGGGCAGATATCTGTAGAAATCAACAATCTGTTTTCATAATGCTAACTTCATTTTAATAGCTGATTAACATTCTCCATCAACAGTCTATGTGTCAATGTGTTGGCAACGATCAAGAATGAAAAATATAATCTACAAAAGCCGAAAGGACTGACAAGTAATAATAGGCCTTTAGATATAGTCTAGAGACTATGGCGTTGAATTATGAAAGACACATCTCTAGTGCAAGAACATGGAAACTTTGTAGCCGCATTAATGCTATGTTAGTTCGGCTATTACAACATGTGATTACACACTTATTCAGATGGCAACATTTCTGTGCGCTGCTTGTGGTTGCGTGTCTGACAGTCAGAGCTGCAGAGAACTGGCTGGAACATTGGGAGGAGGACACAGTAAAACCCAGATATGGAGTTCTCCCTAAAAGACAAAGATGAGCAAGTAAACACGGAATGATTTGAACGAGATATGCTGTGAAATGATATTTGAAAGTTTGAAATATAGACTATTTAATGTGCGTGGGTGTCCAGAAAACGGCAGTTGAAAGCATAGGGTGTAAAGTGTTTTGGGTTGATGGACGATTGATTATCTTTAATTGCATTGTAGGTTAGGTGTAAATATCAGCCCACACGTATTTGTGAATACATATTTAAAATTCCTAAATAAAGAAATCACAGTTTGAAAGCCAACCTATTGTTTTATTTTTACAATTCCTCACAATCTGATACATAAGTGGATCCAGTCCGCATTTTCCATGTGTGGCGCGCAAGAGCCTGAAGGTGGATAAACTGGTAGAGCTCGCTCTCTGTCTCATGCTATGCTGGGCCAGAAGGGCTCCGGGAGACTTACATCTACCAATAACCGGGATGGAGCAGAGGGAAAAAGTTCTATTTAAACCTGGACAGAAACTTTTAGTATGAAGCCGCGCTGACGTCGCCGCGCCTCGGTCAACGACGCGCTTATGCACAGCACAACTGTCGCGCTATCAGATTGAATCGTTTTCCCCAAAATATTTTTTTTTTCTTGTATTTTCCTCGTGTCATTTTTGTATGGGAATCTGTTCGTGAATTTCTGCCACAGTGTGAGATGTTGAAGTGACAATGGCTGCGCAAGTGGCATCAGCTCCAACGAGAACTAATAATAAAAACAAAAAATTGTCCGGGAGTTTGGGTCAGGAGCTCAATTCGGGGAAATCTGGAGGAGGAACTGTACAGCGTGGATCTATGCTTGGCTCCGAGGATGGGACTAACACAATGAATAATGTAGACCATCACCAACGAAACGAGCTCAACATGGTTAATTCAACTTCTGCTCATTCGGACTCACGAGATAAGGAGAGTGGAAATAATGTAATGTCTATGTCTTCGTCCAATTCAACGACTTCTTCGATTGAAACTGGTCTGATTGCAAACCATAAATTGAAAAATGTTGGGAGCGGAGATCCCCCTTCGTCTCAGCACCTCACGCCCCATCAACACTCGCATTTCAACCAGTTTTCCCAGCATCAGCAACGGCAAACTAACAACATCAACAATAACGGTCAAGGCGCACGGGGAGACAGGCCTATTGATAATCAGCATCACGGAGGAAAAGAAAACGTTGTAGGGGGCCAGGGTGACCAGCAGCAGATGCCAGGTAAAAGTGAGGTGGATCATACCTGTAAACCTGGCGATCGAATGGGCGCTCGGTATGAGCAGGCCAATTTAGGAATAAGCAACAACATCAGTAACCAGCCACAAAGTGCGGGAGGGAACAACACAGTCTCCGATTTTAACAATTATTATGGTACTTCAAGGCCCTGTTATGAGCAACATGGCGGGCAACAGAGCAGTGGGATTGGAGTAATGCACTCATCAGCTCATAACAGCATGGACCCTGTTAACAACTCTCATGAAGGGTATCCTAACAACCAGTATAACCATTACCCAAGTTACCGGACCGGCTACGGCGGAGCAGGCTACAGTGTGATGGGCCCTGCAAGGCAAGGAAGTAACATGATGATGGGCAGTAACTCGTCCGTCAGCCACGGTAAGGCGTCTAGCTCTGCTGCCAATGTCACTGGCTTTCAGAGATTCCCTGGACAGAGTCAGCAGCAGCATCCCTCAGGGGCCACCCCGACCCTCAACCAACTGCTGACGTCTCCAAGTCCAATGATGCGAGGCTATGGCAGTGGGTATCAAGACTATAGTGGTCCAACTGCACAACACCAAGCTGGCATGGGCATAGGCAAAGACATGCTCTCTCAGTATGGACCCACGACGCACGGTTGGGGAGGACAGCAGAGAACCCACCCGTCCATAAGCCCTGGGAACGGAGGGCAAGGTATCAGCAGAACACAGGTAAACACATTTGGTAATTATTTTATTTTCCCAACTGTGGTTGGCGTGGAAATGTACATTTTAGATTGTTTCGATGGGTTATCTCTTGAACACTGAAAATTGGTATATGTGGAATATAGCTCAGTGGTGAGGTTCTCTATTGCTAGTTTTTCCTATTTATTTATTTAAGTCAAGTGTTAGTTGTCTATGTGGAAATGTTTTAAGGAGATATATTCAGCAGAAGTGAACAAATATCCATTGTGTGGGCAAACAAATGTATCTGACCGTTGGGCACATTATAGACCAAGAAAGAATATAGCCCCAAGTATTAATAACTATTTAACTGAATTTTTTTTAGATGAATACATAAAGGCCTACGCTGGATTACTTTATTTGTAAAATCACAATTTCTTTTACAAAGTAGATTGAATCGTTTAAATTAGCTAAAAGTAAAACTATTACATTTCAGGTCTGCTAGATTTACTCAGGAGACGTGTTTCCAGACACGTACTAGGCTAAAAGTACGGCCTGTTGAAAGGATGGGTGATTAGTCGCATTCTTTGTGCAAAACATGAAATGTTTATTTTAAATGTAATAATACATGGGCCTGTGTCATACATTTTGGCTAGTCTTTTAAATTGAGACGATATATCTGTTAAAGGATGATCCATTCAATGACCGTCTGGGTTGCAGATTAGCCCACACTTGCCAATAGAGCTGTTGCGGAGTGTGTTCCTCACTTAGCAAGGTTGCATTTTGAATTGTGGAGGTAAACTGGCTGTAATGCTCTCCAGCCGTTTGGCTCAGAGTTGACATGAAATCTGCAATCTGATTGGCTCCCAGTATCCCCGCGTGGAAGTCACCCAAAACACCGCTCTCATGCTCATGCGAGTAGTGCTCTGCTTAAGCCTTGAGCCAAAGGCAATTCTGCTCATCGTCACCGTATATCGTCCAGGGCATTGCCCATACAATTTAGTGTGGCCTAGTACTGCAGTCTATTAGATATTCTATTGTATTATGGCCACGGGTGCAGGACTGAATGACATCTGGAGGACCTCAGGGCAAGATTGAGAATAGTTTACTGTCTGTGTTTTTCCTCAAACAAAGCAATTCATTAGCACATATTGTTGTTTCAATCAAGGGCAATTTGCAGACGTTGTGTGGGTTGCAAACAAAATGAAATGCGTTTTGTGTGGTGGAGTTTGATGTTGTATTAATTATGGTGGAATGATTTTCAGTTCTACGATTTTTAAAAGAAACGCTACCTTCTTTTTTTAATACTCCGTTAGAATGTAGTTAATAGGGTAAGTGTAGTTCTGCCTATAAACAAAACAAAATAAAATGTAATCAAATAGATATTATCAAAGATAAATACACACAAAAGAAATGTTCAATAAATAGAATAAATTAGCCTATGTGTTGGTTTGCGATGTACATTTCATTATGTTTTTTTCTATACCATAGCCCTCAGAATATTATTTTCCCCCATAATTTATCCACTAGGAGAAAGTCATCCAATTTTATGTTGCACCTATATTTTATATTTGTGTGTGATGGAAGAGCATATCACAATTTTATTGGGCAATTTTTTTGTTGTTGTTGAAAAAAACAACAACAACAACCTATCGTTAATTCATTCACCATACAATGCCATCTACAGAGTTCTAGAGATACGGACTGGTGTAGTGCACATCCACTAAATTGGTCCCTGATGTGGGTTTTTGCTCTTCAGCATGTGTTTGGTTGAGCATGCTTGAGTCACCTGTTGGCAGAGTTTTCCTCTTTCAAATTCAATTTTCCCCCCATTGCCTCTCTTCGGGTGCATGCTGTGTGTGAAACGAGTGCTCCTCATTTACAAGTCTGTTTTCACCAGGCTTGTCTGACTATTCACTAGAAAGAACACAGGGCCGTGCATTGAAGACATGCTGTGTGTGTGTGTGTGTGTGTGTGTGTGTGTGTGTGTGTGTGTGTTTGTCGGGATACTTGCTGTCTTGTCCAAATTATACAAAATTGTCCCTGAAAAATTGTATTACCTTTTTAATTGAGTGTATAGAAAGAGGAACATCATTGTTTACATATACAGTATTTACATTTTGACAACTAAGACTATTTCCATGTTTCTCCTCTTTGTCATAACCATAAAGATAGAACACTCTATCTCTATGGTTATAACACTGTATTTTTATCGTCAACATGTTAGTTATAGTGATCCATTTGAAATTGCAATGTTTTTCTATTTCTGTTTATAATGGGAACAATAGCTACTACAATCTCACCATAGCAGTAATCGTGCAAAAGTAATTTATTATTTTATGCCGAAATTTTATTTGATAATTTAGAGTTTTTTATTTTACAAACCATATCATCATGTACCAGAAAATAAAACATGTCTATCCTAGAAATATTTAATAAAACTGACAGTTTTGTATACTGTTTAATACTGTTTTATATGATCAAAGCCACATTTTAAGAGCTACATCAAAGCTTCAATAGCTTTTATTTTCTTTGCTCTCCTATAATTATATTTTACTTGCAAAGTGTGTGTTTTGCATGCTATTTATATATTTTGTGTAATGAATTATTAGAATCAAATGAACTAAGACTTTATAATGGAAGCAATGAGTTCATTTCACATTAAATTATGCTGCACTGTCACACAGCCTTTTGCATTGTGTTGGACTTGATTGTTGTTCCAGTGTAATTAATGATATATCATGTATTTGTCATCGAGCATGTAGTCTGAGTTTCATCAAAAAGTGGGAAAAGATGTCTGTATGTTTGTGTGTGTGTGTGGTGTGCATGCATGCATGTATGTCCTTGTGCATGTCTGTGCAGCAGGGAGCAAGCAGAAACAAACATTGTCAGCACTTTATTGTCTTGGCGAGCTCCAGCCCAACATTGTCTCTCTCTCTCTCTCTTTTGGCTCTCTCTCTTTTTCTGTGGCACTCTTTCTCATTCTATCTCTTTTTCTCTCTCAACGACATGTTTGTTTATGTTTTGTTTACATCTCTTGCTCTGCTAGCACAGCGCTGATTAGCAACAACAGAGTGAAATTTTAATTTGCTCTGTTGCTCTCGATAAGGGTCTGGCGCTGTTTTCATCTTCCAGGATGAAACGCAAAGCTCAGGAGTGTAATTGGCAGCCAGGTTATCCCAGGACTGCCCGTGGTTTTCCTAAAATGCCAATTAATTCCGAATTGCCATAAGAAATTGACTGGCTACTTCGCCAACTGTACGTGTAATTAGTAGACTAATAAAATAATTATACATTTATCTTCTTTGCAATGATGTCCTGCTGAAGACTTGTAGTCAAACGTGGAATTCCAAAATTAAATGTTAAATCCTACTTTTTGCTGTCGTTTTTATTAGCAATTGTCTTTTATTCTTTTATTTCGGTAGTGCATGCTAATGAGCATCCATGATAAATGGTTAATAATGGTTTTGACCAATAGTGAATTGGGTGACTGGTTGAAAAAAACATTTACTAACTACTATATTATCAGTTTAACAGCATCGCTCTGCTTTCCAATTTAAGCATAGTTGCTTGGGTTGCTGACCTGGTGACACTAAGCAATGTGGGGACTTTGCTTATGGTGGCTAGCCCTCTGGCATTCTGGGAGTTGTAGGTGATATCCGTGGATGTTGGCTAGGGGCTACCCAGGCTGTAGAGTAGAGGAGATTACTGGGCCTGAACCGGAGGCCTCCCCAGACTCCAAACTCAGAGAGCTGTCGGTATCACTCCAACCAGGCTCTCACCAGAGCTGCCAGCAACGCCCCCGTTTCTACCACTCGGCAGGGGTGTGGTGAGCAGGATGTGTGAGTGTCTTTTCTGAGGGAGAGAAAGACAAGGAGACAGAGAAAGGGTTTATGAGTGAAAAAGACATTAGGGCATAAACAAACAGAGTATATAAAAAAGGGAAAAGAAAGCTAAAACAGAAAGAGAGGGGGAAAACCAAGCAGGAGGGGAGAGGAGGAGCATGGGGCCTTGAGACGTCTGGGAACATGCAGCTGTATGTCACATGGAGGGGTGCTGACTAGTGAGGCATGGGGGGCTGGCTGACTTCACACACACACACACACACACACAGAGAGAGAGAGAGAGAGAGAGAGAGAGAGAGAGAGAGAGAGAGAGAGAGAGAGAGAGAGAGAGAGAGAGAGAGAGAGAGAGAGAGAGAGAGAGAGAGAGAGAGAGAGAGAGAGAGAGAGAGAGAGAGAGAGAGAGAGAGAGAGAGAGAGAGAGAGAGAGAGAGAGAGAGAGAGAGAGAGAGAGAGAGAGAGAGAGAGAGAGAGAGAGAGAGAGAGAGAGAGAGAGAGAGAGAGAGAGAGAGACGACTCTGAACTCTGGCAAATGTCAACGTATTTCAAGCCTTTTCCTTTTTAGAGGGCGCCCTCGCATTTTGGACTCTTGTGAAACATGGCCAAAAGGAGGTGTTTACGAGTAGTTAAGAGGTTTCACCACGGCGAGCCCCTACCTCTCCGTGTCCCTGTGGTGCCCTGGAGGGAGCGTATCGGGTTTCCCCCTCCAGCGGTAGCGTGCGTCGGGCAGGGAGCCAGGCCGTGCTGGGTGGCCTATCCTGTGGTGGCCTCACTTACCTCGCACAATCCCCCTGACCTTCACATATGCAAATTAGCCATGTGCAGCCTGTGAATAGGAGGGCGAGTGTGCCCTCCCTCCTTCTCCCGAGGAGGGGAGACGGTTTTTGTCTTTGCCCTCTGTGCTTTCTCTCGCTCTCACTCATCCTTTCGTGCGCACACACACACACATCACACACACACACACACACACACACATCACATACACACACACACACACACACACAGGCCCCCGAGTGTTTTCCGTGCAGCCTCCAGTGGAAAGGGAAAGCAAGGAATGGCAGTGTAGCCCAGAGGGACTGTCTATGTCTGCCTTCTGCTCACTCTTTTCAGTGTGATACCTGGTTTTACGCTACTAGAATTGACACAACATACAACATAACAAAGCATTTATCACAGTGAATCCTCCATTTTAAGATGGACAGCTACTCTAATGACAGATCCACAACCACAACCATTTGGTAGCTTTGAGAGTCATGTGGAATTCTTTGAATCCCTCAGAGGCCCTGTCTCTCTCTCTGCTAGGCCATCTTTTCTCGGGGGTATCTCGAGCTAGCATCATCAGCAAGAAATATTTGGTTTGTCTCCAGATCCGCTCAAATATTTATACACACAGAATAATCTGTATTATTCCTGACACCGGCCACTTTCCCTCTGCCCAAAGGGAGAATATGGGATGATAGACTCAGTCTTGTTCACTTAGCCTGTGTGTGTACGTGGGTGGGTGTGTATCCGCATCTCTGTGTATTATTGTGGCTGTGTTTGTGCACATGTGTGTGTTAGAGTGTGAATGTTGATGAAGGTCTACCCCTCTGCGCTGTCTGCTTGGCTTTTCACTATGAAGCGTTTGATTTCCTCTTCGTCTGTCACGCTCAAACGTGGCGCATAAGATGACGGCTGGTTTGTTTACATTCTGCCACAGAGGAGAGTTAGGAGGACGATTTTGTCGTTTTGGTGATGGTGACTTTAATCAGTTCTGACATAAAGGGGACCTTTTAGTTTGACTGAAACAAGCAGATTGTGAGACGCTGTCTAGCTCGAGTGACAAAAATACCGTAAAAAGAATTGCACGTCAGACAGGCAAACATGCAGACCTCATTTGTGTGAGTCTGTGACTGTGTTTCTCTTCCTACCTCACAGTTGTGTCTAGGTTGGGGTTCGTCACTATCTCTCTGTCGTGTTCCCCCTCTCCAGTGAGGTGAGGAAGGAATGATTGTCTCCTATTATTTGATTATTATTATATTGTTTTGGTGAACGCACTGCGCTGCTTACATTTTTTTTCCACGTTTCTCATGTTCCACATGCCTTTTAGAGCCACTACCAGGCACAGCTCCAGACCCTGATGAAGCTAAGTGACAGTGTAAACAGGAAGTTGAGCTGATAATCATGATTAACATCCACAGGGGACATTGGGAACACTGTTGGCCAACTCTGGCCAAACAGGGGGTAATTTAGCGCAATGAAGACGGCAATTCTGACATCCACGACCTCGCACATGCTGGCGCACGGAAATGCGCCGGAGAACCGTCTCTTTTTGACCAACACAAGCAGTTCATATGATTCGGTCAAACCACCAGCAGGCCATTTTATTTAAAATGTTCTGGATGGGGTGTAATACAATGAGAGACTATAGAAAAATGTAAGATCTTTTTGTATTGTAAATATTTTTGGAATGAAATCTATAGATTAAAATGTCTGTTGAGGGAGTCATAATATTTAATAGACTTGTATAGATACATGTACTATTGTATTTTACCAATGAGTAAAAGAAAAAGATGCATGAAGAATAAAACATGCATGCCTCTTTACCTGAAACATAAAACCATCGCTCTGCTGCTCTTGACTTCACGGTAAAGAGGTTCCATGTGACGGTAGGGTGCGTCGTATTGGTTTGTTATTTTCATTAAATCTGTTTTGCTGATACTACGTCAATAGGGCCCATGGGAACTGAACGTGGCAGTCAACACTAGCCCTGGCCTCGCCACAGAGGCTGGGCGTGTGTTTAGTCTGCTTGATGAACATCCACTGGTGTTGCTGGATAAACATGTAAAGGTTACTATAATGTCAGCTGTATGTCAGAGGGGGCCCTGTTTGGCGTGTAGTAATATCGCATTACCATAATCCATAGTTTGGCTAGCATGGCCAGGGTTTGTTTGCTGAGAGGCACTGTGGAGACCTGTTACACTCCAGGGAAGAGCTCCCTTTGCCTTTGTGTTGACTTGCTACTGTGAGGGTCTGGTACACCGATTCTTTTATCTTTGTTGGGCTTTGGTTTGACCTTCCATGTGTGAACTCGCCACACAAATGATTACTATTTGAGTGTAGCTACTCTTGTCATGGTTCAGCCAGTAGAACCAATTGTGGAGTCAATGAAGGAACCTTGAGTCTTTAATTTCAAGTACTTAAATGTATTTCTTTATTAAACAAATGGCAATGTTTTTCCTGAAGAGTGGCAGAATTGCCAGCTGCTTCAGAATAGTCGTTCAATGGAGCTATCTCCTCTGTCTCAACCATTTCTTCATATTGTTTTCACTCTCTTTTTTTTCGGCAGTCCTTGTGGGTGACCTTGACTGCCGTAGTGACTACAGTGTACTCATTAAGCATTAAAGATGAATTGTTCCATTATAGGAAAGGAGGGAAAAGAGACACTCAGTCCAATTAGTGGTAATTAAGATCTGGGAGGGCGAGGAGAGCTGGAGGGCAAAGGGACCTGGGTTCCAGTGTGGGCAGGCTGTAGAAGGTGTGTGTGTGTGTGTGTGTGTGTGTGTGTGTGTGTGTGTGTGTGTGTGTGTTTGTAGTTTAGTATAAACTGTGAATGTAAGGAAGGTAGTGATATTACGTTAAGTGCCTGTTGGGTCTTGGCGTTAGGTGTGCACGTGCACCTGCCTACCTGCACTATTGCATAGTATGTGTTTTGGGGTGACAAGGGTGTGCCTAGGACCTTTGGGGTCAGTTTTACCACTCCTGCTTGACCTTTGAACCATGACTTTATGTCACTTTCTGCCTGAAGCCCTTTGGCGTGGTCAGGGAGCTCGTTAACCAGGGGAAGAGATCAGAACGGAGACCTGAAATGCCAAGCCAATACTGTCACCTTAATGAATACTTTCAGATGTTTTGTTCCTAATTGGGATATGGATTTTTATGCTGATCTGCAATTTTGATATATAGTATGCTGGTTTGAAGGGGATGTACAAGGTTGACTAGACAGACAGAGGAAACAACCTCCCTTCCCTCTCGCCCTCTCTCTCTCTCTCTCTCTCTCTCTCTCTCTCTCTCTCTTTCTCTCTCTCTCTCTCTCTCTCTCTCTCTCTCTCTCTCTCTTAATGTTGCTGCTATAGACCTGGGAGAATCCACTGCAATACATTCCCTCTATGAAGCATTAGGAGAAAATCAGAGCCCTGTCTGGTCTGCAATGTCAAAACTGGATTGTTAAGATACCAGGAAACCGAGGATGATAGCGCAGGTGCTTTGACGGTACACATTATCTTTAACTGAGCCATGCGCATGCCTAGGCGGACTCAGAAATACGGATATGTCGTGTTGTGTGTACTGTGAGGAGCCCTGCGTATGGCCCCTATTATCCCTCATCGCTAGCGCCGCATGAGCGTGTGTTTGTGCGGGCGATTGCGAGCGTGCCCCTCGTGTTTAGTTGGCCATATACGTCGCGGCTATTTCTGCATGTCTGGCACATATACACAACAGGGCCCATCCATTCCCCCGATGTGTCCTTGCTCCCAGGAGCGCCCCGTGCAGCGGCGCCACTGAACTATGGGGGCCGCCTTCCATCAGAAGCCATTACACATAATGGCCCTTTTCTCCCCGCACATCATTCTCCCCCTGTTATGACACTTATTTTATGACTGCTTACATATCAAATATTTAAATACACAGAATAGGGGCTGATGCCGGAGGGGCGAGGTGAGCGAGGAGGAGGAGGGGGGGTTTGGATGATGGAATGATGGATGGATGATGACATTCATTTCCGAGACAAGAGAAGAAAAGAGAGGAGGGTGGCAGACGGGAAGGTTTGGGGGTTGAAGGGGGGGTGGGGGGGGGTGGGGGGGGGTTGTCGGCAGCAGGCGCGGGGGAAGAGAAATGCTGCGCTTGGCTCCAATCAAAGTGGTGGAGGACGTTTTTTCGCTTACGCCTGGCGCTGGCGGAGACTAGTGGGAGCGGGGCGGCGGGGGTAGGAGGGGAGGGGGGGCGTGCAGGCAGCGAGCGGCGGCACAGGGACCATCCGTCAGCGTTTCCACGGAGCTGGGGAGAACGGCCGCCAGGCCCCTGTGGCTCGTAAAAGCAGCCCAGCGTAGTGTACCAATATCAATCGCATGCCAACTGCCAAGGAGAGGACGGTGGAGCGGAGGTAAAAACGGAAAATAACACAACAATAAGAGGAGGGGGGGAAAGGAGAGGACACAGGACAGGGGGGAGGAAAGGGAGAGGGTTGATTTATCTGTGTTTCCCTGCGAGAGCGAGGCCGAGATAAAGAGAGAAACAGAGATAGACAGCGAGGGGAGAGAGAGAGACAAAGATGGGAGAGAGAAACGTGTGCATCAAGGTCCTCTGGCGCATGCGGCCGGTCCTCGCGCTGGCGTTGGTGGGAGGCCCATTACTGTCAGGCTAATCTTAAAATAATTAATTGCGAAGTCGACGCTTTTTAAAGAGTATTGTAATTGAATCTTAAATTAGACTTGGGAAAGAGGACACGTCCTGCTTTGCTGCAAGTCTGCTCCAATTCCCCCCCTCCACAACCGCACACACACGCACACACACACACACACACACACACGCACACGCGCACACACACTCGCAGACACACACACGCACACACACACACACGCAAACTCACACATTGCTTCCAGAAACAGGCATGTGTATGCAGGAAGAAGACGTCGGCAAAAGGAAATGCTAATGAAATGCATATTTGGGGAGAAAGGGGCCATCTATAATTTAGTTGTGCTCTTTGAATTTGAATGATGTGTGTGAGCGCACTGTGATTTATTCCTGTTGTGGAGAAGGATAATTCTGTCAGGGTAGGCTTTTATTCTTGTAAACAAATGTGGGGAAAGAGCAGAATAAAAGTCGAGTAATAAAGTAAACAGAATAGGATGAATACATTTAGCTGGTGGCATGAATAATTTGTAAGGGGACGGAAGGGAGCAGAGAGAATGAGGTAGACAGGAAGCTAGGTTCCCGCCGAGGCTGAGCAACATTTTTCTGACATTTGAAAAGTCTTTCTGTCGGGCTTATCTAATACACATTTCTGTGTTCATCATGTTTATTTCTCCTTTTGTCAGAAGGCAGATATTCTGGTGTGGACCAGGACTAGTAGTGATTCAAGTAAACAACCACACATATACCATTAATACAAATACTCTCCTCCCACACACTCCAACATACACACGCACACATACGCGCACACATACACTCCCAATGACACAAATACTGGCCAGCCATCTGAGCTCTCCAGCCTCCTGCCCTCCAGTGTGATCCCAGGTTTTTTGCTGCTGGCCTGCTCCTTCCATAGTTAAGCTGTGGGGCCTCACTGCTGTGTAAAAGGAGCTCAATGTGCTTTCACTTACACAGCCAGGCCCCCAGATGGGTTTTGCCTGGTCCATCCCTACAAAACGGCCTAAGAGTACCCTGGATCAAAGCTTTTGGAAGGGGTCTGCCTCCATAAATGTCTGTCCGTTCCCCAACTTGCGGAGAGGCCTCGGAAGAAAGATGGTGTCAGGCTGGAGGTCAAGGAGGGGGCTCTCTCTGTGTCAACCAATGGCAACCGACTTGACAGAGACACGTGAGCTTCTTCTTTTTTTCAACATTACCTGTGTTTTATTTGTAGTTGCAAATACGACGGCAGCTTGTTGTACTTCACCTTTTTCTGAGAAGGGGTCGTGCTCTCATCACGGTGCAACAAGGCCGGCATGTGGGTGTTTTGGACATGTGTGAGCCCACTGTTACCACGTGTTGCAGTGGAGAGGACAGTGTTACGAGAGTACGGAGAGCAGGTCGGATTCCGCTCTCTTTCCTTCTCTGCCTCTCTCTCTTTTGTCCTTCCATCAATAGGCAGCAGGGTGCTGTTAGAAGCCCTGCCAACTATGTCCTCCATGAGAGACTTTGCAGCAGCCTTGTTCTGAGCAACATCTGGCCGCAGATGTTACACCGCTGTCACACAGAACATGCAAACACACACACACACACACACACACACACACACACACACACACACACACACACAGACCCCAACACAGAACCCAAAACATACACCAAAGTATACACACACGTCCTACCGTACACAATAACAGATTTTGAAATGAAACGGGTGATGTGGTGTAGCCAACGGATTTGCTGTACTCCCTCTTGGGAAATATGTCTATCCCTTAATATGTCTGCCCTTTAATAAAGAACACTGCAATAAAAATGGGCCAAGGGTACTGTGTAAAACATTCTGACTAAAGGTGCTTATTATTTCCCCCACCTAATGGCCAGTCCATAGTGAGGTCTATAGGCATTAGCCTTCTCCCTGTTTGTTTACTGAATGCAGATAGTAAAAGCTACTCAAAAGGTGAGCGGTAAGCTACTTGGTCCAAATACAGACGGTCTTGGTTGTGTTCTGCTCAAATACAGGCCGCTGAACATTAAATTATAATAAGGATGACATTCTTTTTTTCCCCCTGTGTGCATTTTCACACGCCAAGGGAAATATACACAACAGTAGGTGCTGGGTAGACATTGGCAAATGCACACCGTGGCAGAGTGAAGCAGATATCCGTTGCTGGTCGGGGCCCTGGCCCTGCGTCGTAGAGCAGGTTATTGATCACTCAGCTCCGCCTCCTCATGTTCTCCTCCAGCCAGGGCTGATTGATTCTGAGGAGCGAGGAGATTGGAAAGAGCCATGGAAAGGTGCCGTGGCCCTGGGCTAGCCCGGGGAGGCCATTGGGGTCACAGGCAGCCTATTTCCTGGGGCCCACCCCAGGTCAAGGAGTCCACCAGGGGATTGTGATGGAGGGCACATACACATTAAGGGGACAATCAGCCTCGGTGACGCCTTGGCTGGAACGCCGTTGTGTGGGAAGGCTGTGTGAGTGTGTTTGCAAGTGTGGGGATTCCTTTTAGTCTGTGTGTGTGTGTGTGTGTGTGTGTGCTGAGGAAATGCCTTATTGTTGCATTTTACACCCCCCCCCCCCCCCCCCCGCCCCCCCCCCCACACACACACACACACACACACACACACAGTTACAGCCATAGACACACTTGCAAGTAACATAAATCTCAAATCTCTCAAATATTATGAATGCAGAACACTTCTCCCATTCCTACTGTTATCTCG
Organism: Aplochiton taeniatus; assembly: GCA_017639675.1. NCBI lineage: Eukaryota > Metazoa > Chordata > Actinopteri > Galaxiiformes > Galaxiidae > Aplochiton > Aplochiton taeniatus. The sequence goes on from CM030175.1 coordinate 13,266,429, forward strand.
TCCATATCAATGTCCCCACGACAAGAACTCAACAGTTGTTCACCTTATATGCATTGTGATGGTCGACTGAAGCATAAAAAAATTAAATGAAAATCAATTCTTTTCTAATTAACTTTCCCGCTGAGTTATCAGACAGTGGGCCCCGTGTCGTGCAGAGTCCGATAATGAAATCAATTTGCTTCAAATTGTTTCAGGTGACTTTTAATGAGTATCTAATAACCGCCGGAGGACAGAAGGTCAGGATATCTGTTTGTTGTTTTTTAACGTGATGGATCACTGGGACGGGGAAATATGGATGACTCCAGAGAACTGGGCAGCCCTCCAAAACAGAGCCCCGCATGTAAATCCCAGAGGTTCAGTGCTGAATCACGCCAACAACCTTATCGGAATGACTTAGATTGAAGACTTGCTTTTGGATGCCGAGCAATAATTTATCATATTTCCTTGAATATATGCTTTTTTGGGGGGAACCGTCGTTCGAATAGAAAACAGGGATGAGTAAACATATTAGCATCTTCTGAGAAGACGTGACCTGGCTCATTGATTTGGGGTCCGGTGTGTTTCATTCTTTTTCTTGATCTGAATGGCTAGCCTGAGATTGGAGAGCTTGTTTAGTTTTGCCTGACAGGGCAGACTAATGGATAAAGGAGAAAGCTCCCTTAGGAGCCTTTAGTATAATTTCTGTCTGCTCTCTTAATATTTACTGATGTAGTTTCACCCTACTTTGAGCACATTATCATGAAGAACCCCAGCTAATTTATAAACACACTTTGTAATACGTGGCCTCATTTATTTTCATCAGAGTTGCAAAACACAGTTCCCAAGACCGTTTTAAGAACATTGCCAGACCATTCCATCAACCAAGGTGGTGATTTCTATGAATACCTAAAGCCTACGTAATATTTAATAACAGTCTTTAGTTCAGTCTCAAGAGAGGGAAAAAGAAAATATGACAGCATATTTGTCTCGATAAACAAATAGCTTTTCCTCCCTCCTTGGGCGGATGTAATTATGGCTATTCTTTTTTCTTCTCCCTCCGTTTTCTCCCCTTTCACTTGGTTGCGTAACAAAATCTCCCTACCCTTGGTCGGCCGGGAGGGAAAGCGGAGCGCATTCCTGCCGTGCCACGGCTGCCCTCTGATGAAATAGCTGAGTGGCGTCTGGGCTCTTTCCCAGGGTCGCTGCTGGCAGGAGGCGGACTGTGCTCCCACTCAGGGCTGCTCCTCAGAGGGGCTGGGAGAGCCAGCTGCTGCTGCTTCCTCTCTGTCAGTACACGACTGGAGGGCCCCTGCAAATCACTCCGCAACGTTAGCACTGACACATGGAGTGTACACTTCGCATGTCTTGGACGTGTACGTGGCGTGCAGAATAAAGACAAATAATGCATCCATAACTCAACATTATTAGGTGACCGTTGGTAGAAAGTGTTCCCTGTTGTTGCCAGAATAAAAAATATCCATGCCTTCAAAACTAGGAAGAGTGTGAAAAACCTATGAACCTACCTCCCATTCCACAATAAAGTGTACTCAGGGGAATTGCTATGGCAGCCTATCACTGGCCAATCATTAGCAGTAATGGGGTGTGGCAGGAAACACTGCATGCAGCAATACATTTCAGAGGGAACAAACTCATACTCCAGGTCTCTGATCAATAAGAAGCCCCTTTTCATTGTTTGCAGACCAAATCGTTTGTTTTCTTTAATGGTGTAATATGGCGTTAGCCATGTCTCGTTTTGCGAGTAAATCTCTTTTTTCCCCCTCTCCTCTCCTTTCGGTCTGGCTGGAGGTAAAGGGTTCCGTTGACCTCGTAACCTCAATCTCACTTGAGACAGATGAACCGGCGTCTCCTCCCTCTCACCTCCTCCCCACACTCCCCTCCTCCCCGTTCCATTCTCTCTCTTAATGACGTCGGCGCTCCAGCCGTGAGGAACCGAGCGCTCGGCCACTTTTGCCGACGCAAACCGGTGGATATATTTTCACTCGCGCGGAAGGGAATGTGTTGTAAATATTGGTGTCAAACGCAGAGGGCAGTCGCACCGATCACTGCCCCGGCGGACGTCCAAAACGCCCGCAAGAGCAATTACATGGCTGCTGCCGAACACAATAGCACGATGGTCGGCTGCATAACAACAAGCCTCTTATCTTCTCACTCTCTTCATATCTTCCCTTCGGTGTCACTTTCTGTCTCTCTCTCTCTTTCACTGTCTCCTCTCCCTCTTCATTTATCTTGGTACTCTCTGTAGGCCGAAATCTGTGCCTCAATTCAGTTCCATAATTTCCCTGCTCATTTCTCAGCGGCGTGTCTCTCTGTCTCACTCCTTGATAATTTCATGCATCTCATTCCTAGCTGGCCTTCATGCGTAGCTGCCTGGGCCACACAGGACTATGGGGCTGACGGAAGGCAATTTGCCCCACCGGAGTCCCCCATGGACTAGTAACACAGTCAATGCTCTCATTTGCCGGGAGACTTTTTTAGTAACAAGGTTGGCGTATCAAGTGTTTAATGATATTCACTGAATTCTGTCCTTTGAACAACAAAATATGAATGAATGAATGTCACCTTGGCCCAGTTTACTAGCATACTACAAGCCCGCATGATATAACATGACTACTACTACTTTTTTCTGCCTATAATATGTCACAATATCAGGGTAAGGCATCCACAGCCAATAAGTGTTAAGTGTTTTGAACGTAACCTGCTTTAAATTTTCGAAGAAGGTAAATAAAAGGTTAATAGAGTGAGAGAAGGCCATTTTGATATAGCTTTAGTTGTTCCACCTTAGAGGATGGGCAGCTAAGAGTTAACAATGCACACGGCCCACTCCTCTCTGCTTGATGACATCAGTATTGTCTTTGCATCCATGAAATTAATTTTCTAATCTTAGTCAGCAGGAGCGGGGAATTTGCACACATTAATATGAAACTACATCTCCTCTGCGCTCCTCCGCAGTGTCTCTGTCTCCCTCCCTAACTCTCTCTCTCTTTCTCTCTCTATATCGCTCCCTTTTTTTCCAGCCCTCATTTTTGTATGAAACAGCAGGCCTAAATCGCCTGGGTTTCAGGCGGAATGCAAAGCTTTGTTCTGAAGGCATAGGCGGCGTGGTCCCGTGGCTTAATAGGAATCGGGGAATGTTATGCTGCATAACATGAAAGAGAGGCCTGATTGTCTTATGATACTATGCCTGGTGAATGTTGATTCTTAATAGAAAGTGCGAGACACATATAAAGAGGCATATTTCCACAGTGGCTAGATTTATTTATTTATTTCCAGTCCAGTCTTACCACAGATCTCAGGCATTTCATTTAGGTTGTTGAGTAATATTTAAATGGATGCTTGCTGGAAACTGTTAGCTACGTTATGCCACAATTTAATTATGTCCACCGGCTCGCCTCAGTACATTTGAATTCTAATTTAGGAAGGTGTTTTGTGTTGAGTAGTGACCGTCTGAAGCACAGGAAGTCCTCCACAGCTGGAGCGCCTGCTAAGCAGATCTATTTTAGGGTTCAGGTCCGTCAGTTACCTCCATGAGTCCCCCGGACCGCCTGTCCAGCCTTGGCCCTCACTCAGCACAGAGAGGGTAAATATAGGGTTGAATTTCCACTGACTGTGTGTGTGTGTGTGTGTGTGTGTGTGTGTGTGTGTGTGTGTGTGTGTGTGTGTGTGTGTGTGTGTGTGTGTGTGTGTGTGTGTGTGTTAAGAGCCACAGTAAATAACCTTAATGAAAGGCTGTTACAGACAGTGTGGAGGACGAGGAAGCACTGGTCACCACGAAAGGGTGTTAGTGAATGAATGTTTGGATTTGGAGAAAAGCCCAGAAGAATTCCGCTGTACACCTCATTCTGAATGGAAAACAAACAATAGTAGCTAATGGTCAATATATCAAAAGGACTATCTTATAGTAAAAGGTGGAATTACAATAATCACCTCCATTGTTTTATGGGTGTTTGGTGTGAATGTGTGTGAAGAGGGTTGTTTTTATAATCTGTGTGTCAGTGTCTTTGTTCCAGGCGCTTTGTCTTCACTGATTAACAACTTCGCACATTAAAGTGAGAGGACGAAAACCATTTTGGAGACATAAAACTGCTGTCAATAGAACTCTGAAAAGCAATTTAACAGGTTTCACCCCATAGTCATTTTTCTCATGTTCTCTTTTTAATAGCTTTGTTTTGCAAAAAGCTCACAAGAGTTGAAGAACTGCGGGGGGAGTTAATAAATTGAATTTCAAATTTAGCACCGAATTAGTATCATCTCCAGCACCTCAGTTGAATGGCATGCCCAGATGAACAAAAGTGAAAAACACATTTGAAGAAATAAAATCATTTTATGCTGTTATTGCCTCTGCTTTCAAAAAAAAATCTGCAGTCCCATTCCGCATTAAACAGAATTCAGCTCTTATTATTCATCCTTCTCTTAAAAGTACAGCTGCTTTTCCAATGAAATAAATAATATTTAAATTTGTTGAGAATTATGTTCTCTTAGCTAGCATTGTGTATATGCAGTTTGTCTGTGGTGGGTTAAATTTCATTTGGTGGAACTGGAGTGAATGTTTTTTTTTTTTCTTCAGTTTTATCTCTTGCATTGAGAAATAGAATCGAATGCTGTTAAAGCCTACATCAAGTGGTTTTGTTTATCCTGCTCTAAACACAAAGTAAATTACTTAATAAATTACAAACATACACACAAAGTCAGAAAACGAAACGTCTAAAGACGGGTTCTACCCTCTTTACAGCCGTAGTTGAAAACTCGGTTAAATCTGAGCCTCCCGTTAATATTTATTATTGATTATTAATGATAACGATTTTCCTCATAACTCTTTCCAATGGCTCTTTGAAAAATCTTACATTATGTTTTGAATTCCAGCAAATGTATTGTGCTTGTGTGTCTGTGTATGTGAGCCCAATCACCCTAAGGCTCGAAAGTCCTTTTTCGGGGTCCACAGCACTTTGGAGTGCAGCGGTCAGGTTTTCTGCACTTGGCATCGACATGAAGGGATTTGCTGGTGTCTTGCGTTGCTCAGCATTTTTGGCACAGGGGGACCTCTTGAGAAGGATTGCTGAGGGGGAGAGAGAGGCTGTGACCTGAACCGTGTCCCATATTGAGAGTGGCACAGTGCCCTGGATTTTCAGGGATTCAAGAGTGGCGCCCTTTAGCCACATATTTCACTCTAATTGATGCAAATCTGTGTGTGTTTGTGTGTGTGTGTGAGAGAGAGAGAGAGAGAGAGAGAGAGAGAGAAAAATGTCGATGAGTCTTACAGGAGACCGGCATGCACTGTGTTTGGGTTTGCAGATATTTTAATAGGTCATGTAGCAACACAAGCATATGACCGTGGGCCTTTTTCCTGCCTAATCAGGTTAAGCTAATATCACAGCATCCTTTATGTGTGTTTGGCCACAAGTGTTAGAGATGGAGAGGTTCTGATGAATTGGCCTGTAACGCTTGTCAGACGATAATGAAATGAGAAAGTGTAAGCCGTCCGTCCTACATTACTGGTTTTGTACATTTAACACAAAATAATATAATAATTACTACCATCATTTAAATGTATAATAAACGGTGTTCTGTCACATTTTGTTTTTATTTGCACGGGTTAAAGCCTCCTTAGAAGCTTACTTTGGAGATCAGTTCCATTTTAAGTTAGGAGGTGAAAATGTTCTATACAGAAAATTTGTATTTTATACCTACCCGCAATCTTTGTCTCAGTGCATCCATATACTGATGTATTGACAGAGTATTCACAAATATTAATGTTCAGATAGAATCACTGTATGCCTCCCGTTACATGTAGTATTCCTCCCAAGCGTTACTTTGGGCTTATGTACAACCTTGTGGTCAGCCATTGGTCTCACTGGATACTTGAGTGGTTACTATTTGTGGGTTTGTCAGATGGCAAAGTGAAGACTTTATAAAAGGTTAGGCTCTCACAGAGACACAGACACACACACACACACACACACACACACACGCACAGCAATTTGTCGGCTTGGGATCCCCAAATCCCTCTGATATAGAGCCAATAGCAGCAGCAGCCAGCGCGCCGGCCTCTGAACCAAACATCTAGTAACTAAGACTAAGGAAAGCCCCATCAATCAGCCTCATGCTGCACCCTGGAGAAACTGACGCCGTGAGTTCTCTACCTCTTCTCGCTGAGTGAAGCTAGAGTGAAGCTAGCGCCCGTATTCCTCTACAGATGTGAAGGAGTAGATCTCACAGCATAATTCTGAGATATTACGGCTAACGTTGTAATATTTGTACAGAGCTTCCGCAGTTCTTCCCCTGTGCTAGGGGGGGTTAACGCCATATTGAGTGGGGATGTAGGGGTCTGGTGTTGGGGCCTGGAGTGCATGAGTGAAAGGGGGGGGGGGGGGGGGGGGTCCTGTGTGACAGACAGGAAGAACAAATGCCATAAATCATAACAGCTCCTACTCGGCAGAGAGGAGAGGAGAGGAGAGGAGAGGAGAGGAGAGGAGAGGATTTCACGTTACCTGCTGCCTGACAGACAGACCAATACAGCCTATCGGTGACGGATTAGAGCCAAACCCCACCTCTCTCCCCTTAAAGGATCTAGAACGCTTCTAAGAAACGCATTAAGCTGACACGTTTTCTTTAGGTGAACAGTTGACGATTGCCGTCTCCATAGTGTCTCACACAAAGTCACCATTTTTCTTGGGTACAAATAAAGCTTTTGAATGAATTGATAATGGCCCAGGTTTTGGGGGCTTTGAACCTGTGACTTGGGATTCCCTGTGCTGTGCCAGACCATGGCCTTGGTCTCATGGCCTTGTGTGTTGTCTCCAGGTGGGCTCCATGGACTTCATGGCCATGAAGCGCTCTCAGCTCTATGGCATGGCCAACCACCCCTACAGCCAGCAGCAGCAGCAGCAGGCCAGCCCGTACCCTCCGCAGACCTATGCACCCGGCGCCCCGCAACGATACCCCATGGGCATGCAGGGGAGGGGCCAGGCGGGCATGGGCGCCATGCAGTACTCCCAACAACAGGTACGTCACGGGACTGTTGCTAGCGTGTGTGCGTGCGGATGTGAATGCGTGTGTTACCGTGTATGCACGCTGCTGTCGCTCAGCAGGATTGGCACTAGAAGGTGCTTAGAGCAATAAGCTATATTTTGATGGAGGGTTTGGGTCTACCTCTTTAACAATAACAAGGTTGGCATGCTCAGTCTGAGGTCCAGGCTATAAAACCAGGCAGAATCAGTTATTCTACATTTCATCAAGCCATCAATGAACTCTGTCTCCCACTGGAATGAGAATGCTTTGATGCCTTGATGTGCTTGCGAGGGGGTGCGTGTGTTTTGGTGTGTATGTATTTGCGTGTGTGACAGACAGAAAAAGAGAGAGAGCGATAGAAAAAGATGAAACCCAGTCCTGGAATGCTCTTTGGTGTAGTAAACATCTATTTGCTGAAGCCAACCAACGTCAGAGTCTCCAGAGCCGCACTCAGGAAATACAATAGTGCACTGTTGTAAACAATAGTGTTCTTGTCTATTTTATTGAGTCCTAAGTAAATCCCATTTGGACGGTAAGTGTGTGTGTGAGTGTGTGAGAAAGGGAGAGACATAAAGAAAGAGCAACAGGCATATTTAATGTGTAATGGTGTGTGTACACACACAAACACACACAGATATATATATATATATATATATATATATATATATATATATATATATATATATATATTAATACAGTACTGTGCAAAAGTTTAATGCAGGTGTGTAAAGTAAGAATGCACAGTACTGTATGGATATATATATATATATATATATATATATATATATATATATATATATATATATATATATATATATATATATATATATATACACATACAGTGGGGCCAAAAAGTATTTAGTCAGCCACTGATTGTGCAAGTTCTCCGACTTAGAAAGATGAGAGAGGTCTGTAATTTTCATCATAGGTACACTTCAATTATGAGAGACAAAAATGAGAAAAAAAATCCAGGAAATCACTTTGTAGGATTTTTAAAGAATTTATTTGTAAATTATGGTGGAAAATAAGTATTTGGTCACCCACAAACAAGCAAGATTTCTGGCTCTCACAGACCTGTAACTTCTTCTTTAAGAAGCTCTTCTGTCCTCCACTCGTTACCTGTATTAATGGAACCTGTTATCTGTATAAAAGACACCTGTCCACAGCCTCAAACAGTCAGACTCCAAACTCAACCATGGCCAAGACCAAAGAGCTGTCGAAGGACACCAGGAAGAAAATTGTAGACCTGCACCAGGCTGGGAAGAGTGAATCTGCAATAGGCAAGCAGGGTGGTGTGAATAGATCAACTGTGGGAGCAATTGTAAGAAAATGGAAGACATACAAGACCATTGATAATCTCCCTCGATCTGGGGCCCCACGCAAGATCTCATCCCGTGGGGTCAAAATGATCATGAGAACGGTGAGCAAAAATCCCAGAACTACACGGAGGGACCTGATGAATGACCTGCAGAGAGCTGGGACAAAAGTAACAAAGGCTACCATCAGTAACACACTACGCCGAGAGGGACTCAAATCCTGCAGTGCCAGGCGTGTCCCCCTGCTTAAGCCAGTACATGTCCAGGCCCGTCTGAAGTTTGCCAGAGAGCATATGGATGATCCAGAAGAGGATTGGGAGAATATCATGTGGTCAGATGAAACCAAAATAGAACTTTTTGGTAAAAACTCAACTCGTCGTGTTTGGAGGAAGAACAATGCTGAGTTGCATCCCAAGAACACCATACCTACTGTGAAGCATGGGGGTGGAAACATCATGCTTTGGGGCTGTTTTACTGCAAAGGGGACAGGACGACTGATCCGTGTTAAGGGAAGAATGAACGGGGCCATGTATCGTGAGATTTTAAGCCAAAACCTCCTTCCATCAGTGAGAGCATTGAAGATGGAACGTGGCTGGGTCTTCCAGCATGACAATGATCCCAAACACACCGCTCGGGCAACGAAGGAGTGGCTCCGTAAAAAGCATTTCAAGGTCCTGGAGTGGCCTAGCCAGTCTCCAGACCTCAACCCCATAGAAAATTTGTGGAGGGAGTTGAAAGTCCGTGTTGCCCAGCGACAGCCCCAAAACATGACTGCTCTAGAGGAGATCTGCATGGAGGAATGGGCCAAAATACCAGCTACAGTGTGTGCAAACCTGGTGAAGACTTACAGGAAACGTTTGACCTCTGTCATTGCCAACAAAGGTTATGTTACAAAGTATTGAGTTGAACTTTTGTTATTGACCAAATACTTATTTTCCACCATCATCTACAAATAAATTCTTTAAAAATCCTACAATGTGATTTCCTGGATTTTTTTTTTCCTCATTTTTGTCTCTCATAGTTGAAGTGTACCTATGATGAAAATTACAGACCTCTCTCATCTTTCTAAGTAGGAGAACTTGCACAATCAGTGGCTGACTAAATACTTTTTGGCCCCACTGTATATGAGAATAACCTGGTCAGTTTTATTGTGTGCAAAATAATGGTTTCAGTCTGAATAGAAGAACCCTCCTGCCACTCTAGTCTCTGTGTAGTCGGGCCTGTTGGAACTCATTTGAATGGTAAACCTTAGTAAAGGGGGCTGTCACTGCTGAATGGAAACAAGCTTGGAATAATCCATTTCCTAATTTGTTTTATCACAATTTAAAGGAAAAGTACTCTATAGTCTTTAGTGACTTCACCATTGATTATGCAAACATAGACGGAGATGCAGTTTTTTTTGTTTGGGTCGTACAAATGATGAGTGTTTACAGATGATGAGTAAAGACTTGTAAAGAATATAGACACCAGTTGAAATACATTTATATAAAAAAATAGCAAAAGCAGGCTCAATGATGATTCAAATTGAGATCCATCTTTGGCACGTGCCCAACCATGGGGGCACACAGAAATCTGTGTCTCGTTGTGGTGACTGAAACTAACATCCTTCAACATTTTCCATTTGTTGGTAGCATCACTCTTTATTTATTTATTTATTTCACAAATGCGTGATTGTTTTATACTTTAAAGGCTCGTGTCGGAATGACTTCCCCATCATATTGAAATAAAAAAATAGTTTCCTACAAACATGCTTTTATACCAGACAGAGCTAAGATGGACAGTTGAAAAGAGAAAGGAATAAAACAGTATGAAGACTAACAGGCAGGTGGACAGAACACTGTCAGACTGCATCCATCCTTCTCCCTCTTTCTCTTTCTCTTTCTCTTTCTCTTTCTCTTTCTCTCTCACACACACACACACACACACACACACACACACACACACACACACACACACACACACACACACACACACACGCGCGCACACACACAAACGTAGAGAGAGTTTACTTTCCTTGGTACACTGTAATCCATAGAGATATCAAAGCGGCTGATAATAAGCCCCTTTGCCTAAACCATTCATAATTTACTCTGCCATTCTCCTGTTCAATGTGAGCTCCCACTGATATTACTCCCATTGTTTTCCTGATTAGAGCTCAACCCTGGGGCCAGCCAACGTTGCTGATACCGGTCACATCACAGACTTCATTACCCAGGCTGCCGTGCTTAACACTGCTTCTGGCACTTTCTGATGACATCAGCTCCCTCCTGAAAGGACGATTAATGAACCAGACAAAGGAACATGGGGGTTTGATTTTAAATACATAGTGGGCATGCATTCTCAGATTAACGCTTGCATTTGCATTAGGTTCTGAGACACACACACACACACACACACACACACATATACATTACCCAGCCTTTCTGTGGTTCTTGGAAACTCCAGTGTATTACATCCGGAAGAGGAAGAGACATTTGGCCCAGCAATCAGGGCAGCGCCTCGCAGTACAATTAGAGCAATAGACTTAGTTGTTATCCCTGGCTGTGGCCAAGGGAGCTAACTTCTAAAGTTTCTAATTGTCTGCTGACATTAAAGCAAAGGCACCCGAGTGCATTTGTGAACTACAACTAACCAAAAGTAATGAGTTTATAACCAGCGAGATGGATGCATTTGTATAAGTCTACACACCCGAGGGCACCCCGGGGCGCCATGAGCCCCGCAACGGATGTCAGAGTAAAGGGCTGGTCCTTCGTCCGAGGATGAGTGGAAGACAGAGGGACAGCAGACAGAAAAGGAGGACGGGACGAACAAAGCCAGCCACCTTGCCGCGAGTCAGGCTGGCGCCTGGTGCTTGTAGTTGATGAAGGGCAGGACCCTGACGATGCCCCGGGATGCCCTGCACTCCAGGTGGAAGGCTCGCCGGGGGGCAGTTAGGAGTGCAGGCCCGTCGCCGCCTGGCAACGTGACGTCAGCGGCACCGCGTGCGTCCCTCAGTGACAGGCGTCCGTTGTCAAGGTACGTGACGCCACAGGGCGGGCCCCTGGGATGGATGTTGGGACTGCAGGCGGAAGGCGAGGTCCGACCGACGGATCCAAAACAATACACTGATGACACGCTGAACATTTAGTCTGAGCGTGGCTTGACCTGCGACCTGTGGCCTAGGCTGTGAGGCCCACCCGACCCACGGCCGTTCCACAGTCCTCTCTTGCGTGGATGTGTGTGTCTTCCGCGTGTGTGCGTGGTGTTTATCTTTTTTTTTACTACGCGAGTGTGTCACTGTGTGCGAGTGTGATGCTGCTGTCAGTGGCAGTGACAGACTGCTGTGGATGAGGTCTTCCCCAGGTTAAGTTCCTCTCCCTGGGGGTTGGAGCTGCCCTCACTGCACCACTGACGAGAGCCTGGAGCACTGGAGCGAGATGCTGTAAGGGGGGAAGGTAACTGGCAACCCCCCCCCCCCCCCCTGCGAGTGTGTTCCACACACACACACACACACACACAAACACACCCGCCCGCCCGGATTCTACCAAGGTCGTCCTCCTCAGCAGGAAGCACACACTCACACCCTAGCAAGGCATCAATTAAAGGGAGCCCTCCTGCTCTCCCTTCAATGGTTCAGCCACATGTGGCAAGCTCAGGTACCGAGCCCACTTTCATGTCTTTTGAAAAAGGCCTCCACCCTCAAGCAAATGAGGCTGCACGTTGCATTAGGTCTAGTTAGTTTCATGCTGTGTGTGTCTTTGTGTTTGTGTACAAGGGTGTGCGCGTGTGAGAGTGTGTGTGTCAGTGAAGCTACGGGAGCCCGCGACCGCGGGAGGCAGAACAAACAGATTGCGGGGAGCCAGCAGAAGCGACCAGCGTTGGCTGACAGGGACGAGGAAGCCGTTTGTTTGGAAGTGGAATGAACTTCAAAGCAAAAAAGACTGCCAATTCCAACTGTAATTTCCTGTGATGTCAAAGTTGGCAGACAGAGAGGAAAAGGAATTTGAAGGAAACATTAGCGTTTGATGTGAAAGAGGGGAGGGAGAGGGGGGAGGGAGGGCGTTAAGGGAAGAAGAAAAAAAGATTGCCTGTGAAATGAAAGAGAAAGGGAGAGAGGGGGGGTGTCAACAAGCCGGGTAGAAGCCATTACCAGGGACTGCTTCTCGTTTCTTACATACTGGGCCAAGTTAATGGAATCCAACCAGTTAAACTGAAGTGGAAACGAGTGTGGCTGCGCTGTGTGTCCACAACCAATGTTACCTGCCCTAAAGACCAGTGTTCTACTCTGTTATTTCCTCCGTAGTGCTTCACCCTCTGTTTCCCTACTCTACATAACCTTGAAGTATGTCGTTGGCCCCCTTCCCTTCACCCGGCCCCCAGTGAAAACCCAGTAAAAAATCGCCATTCGCCAAAATGGGCCTCCATCGCTCCGTGGTGAAATGAGTATCGACTGTTGGGAATGAGATGGGCAATTTATGGCATTGATTGAGTTGTGTGCTTCCGCGCTGGTGAGGACCACTCGGAGCCGGTGGAACCACTTAGGAGCTGGGGCCGGCTGTCTTTGGGGTTAATGCAGCCGGCGCTGGTCAGGCTGACGGATGGCTGATAGGCCCAGATAAATCAGCCTCTTCCAGGGGACGGACAGAGAGGGGGGCACAGAGAGGGGAAGCAGGCCAAGGAGGGCCAGTGGGGGCTGTAGCCGAGCAGGCCTCTTTTGAAAGGGCTTTTGAAATGTGGAAGGCCTGGCCTTCAAACCCCCCCCCCCCCCACACACACTTTTATCCTCATTCCCCCCATCTCACCCTTACCTCCTCCAACCCAAGACCCTTTGACCGGCCTGGGATGGCAGGCGCTACCAACAAGCGGTTTCAGCCGAAGACATTAAATAACAGACCCCGAAAAAAAAGAGGACAAGGCTATGGCAGGACTGATTAATTAAGGCTTCTTTTCTCGCTGCAGAATAGATGAAGTTTCAGGATCAATGAATTACTGTGGCGCCCTACGCACGTCAATGGCTCTAATAGCCTGCCCTCATTTGTAACTTTTATTACCCGGCTGTTTGCTAGGCCTCAGCCAATCAGCCGTGCCCAGGGAGAGGGCTTCGCGTCCATTAGCTGGAGATAGAAAATCGCACCTCGCTCCTCACAGCTCATTTCTCTTTCCCTTTGACTCGGAATTAGTTGTATCAAAGAACAATTTTCTTTTTCATATGAATTCTTACTGTCATTGGGCCAAAGTATTTTGGTGTAAATGTGCCATGGTTTATTTCAAGTCTTTTATTTGACAGTGTTTTCACTGTGCTCAGACTGCATGGTTGAAGTAAATGAGGTAAGAGGAAAGAAAGGGAGAGAGAAAGAGAAACAAGAGAGTGATAGAGTGTCACTGCATTAGTCTCTGTTCTAATTGGCTCTCCCAGAATCCATCTTCATTTTCAACCAGATTACAGATGGATTTACGCAGGTGGGGCCTACTCAATCAGTTGAAAATATGAACTTTGAGAATGTGTGTGTGTGTGTGTGGTGAGGGGGAGCTCTGTTTTTATTTTTGTACGTTGCTTTCCCATGATATCAAGACATTGTAAATTACACCTAGCCAATGATTGCCACGTGTGTAAAATAATGTATGTTGTGGAAACATGAAGGGAACAAAGCATTGTTCTGCCGCTAAACCAGATTCTCTGTTAATCAGACTCAACAACACTTCAAGTCTGATATGTCTCAAATACAAATTGCAAAATCTGCAAGGCTCCGCGTTCTGTAGCACTTGATAGAACATGGCAGGTCACAATTTCACTGCCAAGTTGATTTAACATACCTTTATTTGACAGTGTCAGCTTTTCCAGCCCATCATCCAGTAGTTCAGGATGTGGTCAATCGCAGTGTGGAGTGTAATCTTCTGTCCCTATATGAGCCGCTAATGATGAGCTAGCATGTTTTGCTAGCAGTGCGTGGTTCAAACGTAACTGACAGGGCTCCTATATATATATATATATACATACTGTATATTAAGTATATTGGCCGAAATATCGACATCTACATTTTTCTACTCCCTAATATCGGTATAGCCAAAATTCAGTATAGGTCGGGCTCTAGTTAAGATGCTATTTAAACACTGCTTTGGATAAGGATATGATGTTTTTCCAAAACACAATATACATTATGTAGCTATTTTACATTCATACCATTTTGAGTGATAATATGGATCAGTTTCTTTTTTTTATCTATCCTTCTCTTTCTATCTGCAAAACCCCTTTTATCCCCATTCCAGGATCACAGGCTAAATTCTAAATTCCTTCCCCCAAAAGAGTCAGGTTTACGCAGGGTCAGCCAGCAAAGGAATAAGCCCAGTTTCACCACATGAATCAGAATATCTTTTTTTTCTGTTTCTCTCGTCTGCTTTTTACACCCCACCTCTCTCTTTTTCTCTCTCTGTTTTTCTTGGCCTTGGATTGGGGTCAGGAGTTTAGTGGGCAAAAACATTTGAATCAGTGGCACCGGCCCAGAACCTCGCCAAAACGGTGTTCACACACACATTACAGAGCACATTAACCTCGCTTTCTCCTCCAACGTCTCCATTACAGCCCCCTGTAACCACGCAGCCACTGTTCTCACAATGCCAGCTACCAATAAAAGGCCCACAATAGGGAAACTAAACTGGCTAGGTTTTTCTCCATCGATTGAAGTGCAGAGAAAAATATAAAGGGCAGTGACAGGGGTCTCACACACACAAACATCACTTTCCATTCTCCCAGAGAAAGAGAGAATGTGCTCAGAGGCTATTAGTCAAGACATTGTCCAAAGTGTCGATATGAACATGTTTTTTTTAAACATTATTGATGATCGTATCTAAGCTATTATATTAAACATGCACAGAGCAAGACAACGTTTCATTTCAAGTCTTTAAAAAAATCTATCATTATGATATTATATGCACAACCAATCTATTTGTAGTGCACAGTTATGTCACGTAGTAACGCTGTGTAGGCCGGCCTCATTGATATTCAGTGGATAAGTAAGTTGCCATATGAGTGTCAGAGTTGAGAGCGCGGCGTCCTGTCTGTCCATCTGCTGATCGTCTCCCCCCTCTCTCCTCTTCCAGAGGGGCTCTCCTAGGGCAGCTCATTCTCGGCGTGTCAAGTGACTGGTGTACAGGAAGGGGCGAGTGGGAGAGCGCGGGATCAAAGGGAGGCTGTGAGTGCTGTGGGTTCGTCACCTTGGGGGAAGAGACAGCAGCGGCAGCCCCGGCGATGTAATCTC
This sequence comes from Aplochiton taeniatus, assembly GCA_017639675.1. Lineage (NCBI taxonomy): Eukaryota > Metazoa > Chordata > Actinopteri > Galaxiiformes > Galaxiidae > Aplochiton > Aplochiton taeniatus. The sequence goes on from CM030175.1 coordinate 13,281,985, forward strand.
CCCTCCCTTATGTTTAATCATGAGCCCCGGATTCTCGATCGGCCCCGCCGCCTCGCATCTCATTAAGGGACTCACCTTCGCCGAGCGTACGCTGGGAAATTAAAAGCGGGGGATTGTGTCACTATCCTGGCATGGCGTCAACACGGGGCCCGTAGTGCTCAGACAGAGAGGAGAGGCTGATCGTATCTGTGCACCTGAAGTGGCGTCGTCGGCTGATTTGTTTGGTCTTAAGAGCATCGATAACCTTTGTGAGACGCGACGCTAGGCGGTTGGCTCGATGCGTGCGAGTTGATATGCATACCCTGAGATGTACACTTTGTATGTTAAAGAGATTGGAGGGAGGGAGAGAGAGAGGAGCATTGGATATTCATGAGGGTGATAACCTTTTCTGATAAGCTTGGGGGAGAAGCTGGTACAGTCAGCGTAGGCCTACAGTGGTACATGGACCTGCGATTAAACGCTGTAAGTTTTAATCTATCTCTCCTTCACCTTCTCTGTCTCCATGACCTATTGTGGTTTCAGAAAACAACATTTTTTTTTTTAAAGTACGCTTTTTCCCTTTTCACTATTCAGTCTTTCTTTTTCTTCACTTTTTTCTTAATATCCCCCCCTTTTTCTCTGTCCCTTTCCTCCTAATCCAATCCTCTACCTTGGTCTTCCTCGATCCTGTCTGGGCCTCTTCATATGGCGGTCACCCTCTTTCGGCTTGCCCCTCTATTGCTATTCTGATTCCTGACTGCTGGGATCTGCAACCGGTGACGTTAGCCATGCTAGAGTGCTAATGCTGATGTGCTCTGTGAACATTATTGGCGATACGTCCCCAACGTTGCTTCGTCTAGGCCGCGTCCCCTTTGTGACAAACCAACCCTGCCATTGATTTCAATGAGAACTTGGCAAACCTTTTAGAAGTATGAGATTAGCACAATGCCCATAATTTGTGGTGTCACATATTGCAAGTACATTTTTCACATATTCAATTAATAGGGGCTTAAATAAAGGGGAGTATCATTCAAATTAGAAGGAAAAAAACCCACAAATCTAGATGCAAAGTTGACAAAGTAGTCCATAGATAAAGTGTATTTTAATTGGGTTCAAATTGGGGTGAAGATAGTTAAAACAATCTTTCACATTATAATAAAACAAAGATTTGTTTCAACCGTCATAGTCTAATGGCGCTAAGAGGCAGTCATTTCGTTACCAAATTATGTTAAGCAACAACTTTTGTTGTGAATTTCAGGCATTTGGAATTGGGATACATGTCCTACTTCTTTCTCCTTTGATACGTTTACTCACTGTAGAATTCAATATCTTTAATCATGTCTGGATCTACAGTTTCGGTGGACACCTCATTCCTGGCACAGGCAATACTTCTATATGCCGCAACCCAAGCAGACACATGCTTCCAGCTTGAACAGGAGCGCACCAACATGCAGCTTTTATATAGTCTGAGGAATAAAATGTATGCTGATAGCTATGAGGTTTAGTCCAACACAATGATTCTTTGGCTCATGCCCCAGCTCCCATTCAGTTCGCTTCACTGATAGTTCGGCTCATGCACCAAGTCTTGTTCAGTCCAACTCGTTGATAGTTCGTCTTATACCCCAACTCTTGCTCAGTGTGTGCATTTTAAACATATATACGAGTCAATATAGGATTATGTTATTAATTTGTTCAACTTGGCTCATTCCTAATAACGTTTGGAATTGAATTAGCTAATTTGGTGCCATTTTGCCATTAAGCTGATTAGTTTTTACTTCTATTTTCTCAAATATTCACTAGACTGGTTGTATGTGTGGTGTCATAGAGAGCTATCTTTAGTGGACGCATTTATGTGCAGAACTACAGGTAGCCTGCATCTGCCCAACAAAGCTGCAGTGATTACATGAAAACCCCAAAGGCTACCCAAATAATCAAATTCTAGTCTTAAACAAAAAAAATATTTTACCGAACAAATGACTCTTGACTTAAGTGGTAAAAAAAATAAATAAAAAACACCATTTGAGGTAAAGACTCAAAACTCCAATAGTTTGATTCATTTACATGAACAGACTCGAATGAATCGACTCATTAAGAAGACTTAAACTGCGCATCTCTACCAAAAAGAGGCGGAGACTTGAAATACACCAGTGGAGTATCTGTATGGGCCCATAATGCCTATGCCTGCCATGTATGATTGGCCTGCTTACTGCTACGACATCTCTCTGGTTGGCTGGACCCGTATGTCATTCAAATGGGCAAACTGTGCACTGGTACAGGCCAAGCAGCCAGCCAGCCAGCAAGCCAGCCAGCCAGCCGTGTCGCCGCGGCAATGGAATTATGAAAATTTCGTCCATGCTCATTGGCCCAATTGAATTACAAGCAGTACTGTTTATAGACAGCTTCACGTGGTTCTAAGTGGACGATTTGTGACATGCACGCCCTCTCTGTCGCCCTGAGTAAGGTTAGAGCTGTCACCATTGATAGATGGGCCAGGGTTATTGTCGAGTTTTCTGTGCAGATGACAATTGCTGTGAAAGATTTGTGGCATATTATCTGGATTTTTATTTGCGTTGCCCATTTTTATCCTCCTGTGTTTTTGCGCTTGACACCCAGACTTTATGTCGGTTTTTATCATATCCGTGTTACAGTTTATGAAGAATTATTTGCTCTTCAAGATATCGCGGCATTGTATTCCGGCAAACACAATTTTCAATTGTTTTCTTTTTATTACAAACATTGGCTAGGCCAATTTTAGGTTGTGCGGCATTGAATTCAGGCAGCACATCTTTTCACATCCGTTGTTGTGTGCACAGTAATCCAGATATTGAAAAGGAGCTTTGTGCCTCCTTTCAGTCAATACTATTACTCCTGAATGAGAAACTTTACACAAAGGAAATAGAGGAGTGCGGTTTAAACACAAATATGAACATACGCACAATCCATATGGCCCCAGTTGCTCCAGGAGAGAGCGTCTATGTGCACTTATGTTCTGTGCTCTGAACCAACACTGGCAGGTTGCTGCTTGTTAGGCTTTCATTTGTCTCTCTGTGTTCCTTGCCAGGCATCCAGAAAGGAGAGGGCCCACGGTTGTTATGGCTAAATCACCATGGCGGCTAATCCCCCCACCCCCCCATCAGAAACCTGTTCTGTTACTGCACCTTCCCTTGACGAGAGAGTACTCTTCCAAACTGTAATCTGTGAGGAGGCTGTTGTCTGCAAAGCTTTTATTTACTTCTGGAGTGTGCCTGTATGTTAATGTGTGTGTGTGTGTGTGTGTGTGTGTGTGTGTGTGTGTGTGTGTGTGTGTGTGTGTGTGTGTTTGTGTGTGTGTGTGCTGATCTAGGTTTGTGTTTGCTCGAGTCTCTTGTTTATGAATTGGGTTTTTGTTTGAGTGTGCATGCGTGTGTGCATCCATGTGTATGTGTGTGTGTGTGTGTGTGTGTGTGTGTGTGTGTGCGTGTGTGAGTGTGTTTGTGCGTGTGTGTGTGTGCAGACATGTGTTGGAATTGAATGCCAAATGAATGAGGAGTGTCTCATTAGGCACAGCAGACACGGTGAGATCAGACTACTTGGCAGAGAGGTTAATAGTCTGGCCCCGCTCATGCCAACACCACCACTGGATTCATTAGTGCAGCTAGAGCGCCACACACACACACACACACACACACACACAGATAGAGACACTCTGTCAAGCATAACATCAACCTCCTGTCATTTGCCACTATATTTAGTACAATGTTGTTTGCGTTAGGAACTATTATTTCTTCTTTATCCCGTGCAGCATGTGCTAGTTTTCCACTAATGTATCTGGCCTCCAAGGTACTTCTCAGGTCTTCTTTGTACGTCTCCGATTTCACTGCACTGCAACCACGACCAGTTAACAAAGTGGTTTTATGAAGACACTCTGGAATGAAAGCTCTCTCTTAATGCTCATCGTAAAGAATCGACGCTGCCTGCACTCCACTTTGATCTGATACTGGACGGACGTCCAGGACTGTATTATGGTGGAGCTCACAAGAATGTCATCATACTCCTAAAATAAATCACTCGAACGGGAGAGAACTTTATTTTATAGTCCTGGACATTTAAAAGAGGCTATAAATGGAGTGTCTGTCTGTCAGTGTATGTGTGTGTGTGTGTGTGTGTGTGTGTGTGTGTGCATTCCTACGAACTTGTTGACAGGATCAGACATAAAGCTTTTGCACGCACCCCAAATTGATGCTTTTTCTGTGCTTAACAAGTTGTGGGCAAGGCCTTGGCAGCCTCAGAGAACAACGAAATAAAAAGACAACATGAAAAGTGTCTCACTACACTGGCAGTTGTAAAAGTTTAGTGGTGATTTAGCGGTGTGAGTGCTTGTATGCTTGTCTGTGTGTCTGCGTGCGTGTCTGTGTGTTAGTGTATGATCCGACTCCAGGGAATCCTTGGAGGAGTGCGAGCACCTGCCGGTGTTTCGACATGAGGCATCACAGGGATTAAGACAACACCATTGTGTGCGTGCCAACTTGTTGCGCACTCTCTCACCGGCCATTGCTTTGCACGCGTGGGCGGATGGTGTTCGTTTTGGAATTGTCCATGTGGAGATCCATGTGTCCCTCAATACTGTTATGGCTTGGGCTGGGCCCACATCTAATATCCAACACACCCCTTCCCATCTGTATGCTGGCTGTGGGAGAGGAGCAGGGAGGGAGAGCTTGGCAAGAGACATCACGGAGCTTCACACAACGGCCCACATTGCGGTGTGACTGGGCTTGGCTGGGGACGGGTATGAGAATGGCCTTTTCGGGTTGGCGTACCGTAACCAGCATGTTGTTCCCGAGGCCACCAGGGGCCTCCGTTTGAATAAAGGTGGAATGGAATTGATATGAGTTTGGCTGGCCGATTGGCCCCCCAGAGACAAAGCAGGGTGACAAAATGGTTCATGATTGTGTTTTTCGACCAGAGTGGGCTATTCCGGAGCTTTAGTTCAGAATCTCCTGAAAACGCCAGACATTTAAAAACATTGTTAAATCTGTGCACCACTAGCTTTATAGTCTGGAAACTGTTGAGTCCGAAAATTGAAAAACCCACCTCGCGCACCAGCGGTCTCTCACCCTCTTATGTACAATGCTACACGGATGCCAACGACAATACCCTGCTAATGTGCCAGCAGGTGAAGGAGATGCCCTAGAGATGTTCTAACGCCTTCGTAATTGGCTCCGTCTGCTCTAACAGCTTTCTCATTGGTCTCCTTCAGCAGGTGCAGCCCTATGGTGGACAGCAGGGTATGGGTGGATACAGCCAGCCCCAGCAGCAGCAGCAGCAGCAGCAGCAGGGGACACCCCCGTACTTCAGCCCTCCCCAGCAGACACCGGTGGCCCCCTCTCAGCCCCCCTACATGCAGCCCCGTGCCCCCCCACAGCAGGTAAGACTGCTCTGCCCTCCCTGGTGCTTCCGCCAGGCGGTTTTCCCTTTAGTTGAGTTTCTAAGTGTTCGACGTACACCAAGGCGGAGGTAAGTGACGGGCAGAAGGGGGAGAGGACGCCACTCCCACCCAGCAGGACGCTATCCAGCCTGGGCCCTCACCATTTCCAATGACCACGCCCGGCTAGATTCGGTCATCACGTTGCAGTACGATAACAATATCTTTACATAGAGCCGCATTCAATGTGCATTGGTTGGTCAGCTGTCCATGCCAGCGGTGAGCCAGTTTTTTTTATGTTGTTGGTGTTGTATGTGTGGGTCTGGTGTCTGGCTGGAGGTCGTTAGGTATTATTCATGAGGCCTATTTCTGGAGTGTCTTATCTCAAACACCACGACACAATTTTATATATGCAGGACATTCATATTATGCAAACCAGCGTCGCCTGAGCATGCAGGCTGTACCAGACACAAGAAGGCACTCACCGACACACACACACATACACACACACACACACACACACACACACACACACACACACACAAATACCAAATACATTCTCTGCTCTTTAAGAGTGAGCTCGAGCAAGCAAATATGTAAAAATCGCACTCCGCAAACAAATGAGTGCGCCAGTGGAAAGGCAAGGATCGGAGTTGAAGTGTCCTCAGTGTAAGTTGTGTCCATGTGGTTCTCGTCGACTGTGGAGCCAGAGGAATGTGTCTGTCTGAACATACCCTGGCTGGCTGCCTCAGCCCGTTGGGCCCGGACTGGCCTGACCTACAACAACATCAACACCACAACAGAGCGTAGTACAGCACTGCACAGCATAGCACAGCACTGCACAGCACTGCACAGTATAGTACAGCATAGCACAGCACTGCACAGTATAGTACAGTATAGTACAGCACTGCACAGTATAGCATAGTACAGCACAGCGTGGCACAGTACAGAACAGCACAGCACGTTTTCTTAGTTTATTTCTTTGTGTGTATTTGCGTGTTTTGTGTGTCTGCTTCTGCGTGTGTGTAGGGCGTGGGGGGGGGGTTAGGGTCTGTGCTGGGAGCTTGGGGTACGTTTTGTCTCATTTCAACAAAATTATGGACAACTGTCATTGTGTGACCTCTCCTTGCCTGAAATTTCTACCTCACCTTCTGCTGATCAACACACACACTCTCTCTCTCTCTCTCGCTCTCTCTCTCGCTCTCTCTCTCTCACAGACAGACACACACACACACACACACACACACACAAACACACACATAAAGTTGTTGCTATGACCCTTATTCTTGACCCATCATTACTTCGTAAGATTTGGAGATGGAAAAGCTGTTTTCTTCTCCAGCGTTTGTTGTCTCAGATTAGCGGAGGACAAGACACTTTCATCTTGATATCTTTCTTCGCTCCATTTCCCTCCACGTCCCACCACTATCATCCCTTTTTGTAACACATCGAGGTAAAGTGCTGCTCTAGTGCTGGGCCTCCTTTGAACAGTTTGCACTGTCCTGACCTTTGTGGTTTTGGAAAGCAAAAAACATGGGAGGAGATAAAGTCAGTTGCAATAAAAGTTGGTGTGAGATGGAAAGAAGATTGCAATAAAAAAAACAGCTTTTTCTTTGAACGGCAGTTTGGAATGTAAGGAGGCACAAACCCTTCATGCTTCTTCTCAAACCCTCTTTGTGCAGGACAGAATGTCATGGTATAGAACCGGGCCTCGCATAATGTGCTGCGCGCATTCTGATCTCTGTCTCCCTCTCTCTTTGTCTGCTTCTCTCTTTGACAATCCGTTCTGAGCGTTGGTCTTAATCCTCCTCACTATAAAGGCTTCTCTTCAATGTGGCGTGTGCCTGTGTCTCTGTGAGGTATACATAATTCAACTATGTCTACCTATTGATAATAGAGGAGCTATTAGTATAGCATCCTAATATTAATAAAGTTAGTTTTAAATAAACTGAATGAACTGCCTCGATAAAAATACAGCGGTACTGTAAATTATATAGTAATTTAACAGTTACTTAAAGAACACTTTTTTTAGTTTTGGGGGGGGATCTGACATGTAACTGTCTGCTATATGTATACTATGCAGTGTACAATTATTTAATATTCAACAATCGACCTTTGAAACAGGAAGTGATTTCTCCGTTGTTCAATTGAACAGTCCCCTACCTTAGATGTCTCCCTCTGTTTCCGGTCTTGGCTCTGACTAGTTCCTGGTTAACCTGCCTCTGTGGACTGGTAAATGGGATGTAGCTGACCTCTCAGCGGACCGGAGTGGAAACGTGCGGCTATGTTGATGTATTGGGCAGACTAACCTTAGTGGATGTACACAGGTCGCAGTGACTGTGGAGACTTCATAATCACCGCTGTGGAGCTGTGGTTTGGTGGACATGAGCCCAAACATAATACACACCCATGGATACTCACAGCGGGTTCTACACCTATTGCTTCCTTCACATACGGCGTCCACTGCTATTTAGCAGGGTACCGAGCAGTGCGGTTGAAACTCGGAGCCCGAGTAGGGTTGTTTGTCTCGCTGGGTCTGTTATCTGAGAAGCATGGGAGATCAGATCCAACGGGTGTCCGTTTGTGCTGGAAGACTCCCCTCCTGTTTGCTTTGGATGGTGCTCTGTCCCTGTGTGTGGTGCAGCCTGTCTACCTGCATGATGCCCCCCCCCACACACACGCTCACACACTCCCCCTTCCCTTCCTAATGACACAAGGTTAATTAAAACCCCATCACATCCCTCGGCTGGCCCCGCTTTATCGGCCGCCATACCGGCTCTGACGCAGGCTTTAATCATAGCCTCAGCCGCCGATAGCGCGCCGACTGCACACCCCCGATCGCTGGAGGAAACCACGGCAACCGGAGTGGGGGGGGGGGGGGGGGGGAGTGGGGGGGGGGGGGGGGGGGGGGGGGGGGGGGGGGGGTGGAGGGGGTCTGAGGGGAAGGGAGGGTGCAAGGAAAGAGAGGGAGCGAGGCGGAGGAAGGGGGCCATTCAAAGTTCAATGTCATTAATTGGTCAGCATTTGAATATTAGCTAAGAACTCTGTTAATTAACAGAATAATAAAAGTGCTGCTATGGCTGGAAGGGGGCCGTGCCGTGGAGGGCGGGAGCGATAGAGGGATGGAGAGAGCAAAAGGAAAACGAGGGAGGGCTACGGAAATAGAGGGCATATGGCAAAGAGAGAGCCCGGCGAGGGGCGATAAGAGGGACCCATCCGTGGTAAAGGTCTGGCCGCGGTAATTTGCGGGGGAGCTGCTTTAATTGTCATAACCTTTTAAATGCCAGAGTTTATCGGAGTCCTCTAAATGTCCCCGCGTATCGCCATGGTGCCAGCACCACAGCAACGAGTTCCGCGCTCCCATTGGCCGCCGCCAACGAGCACTTAAGCTTGATGAGTTAGGAGGGAAAAAAAGCTCGCATTGTGTGTATATTTAATTTGAGTTTTTAATTTGGCGTTGTTTTTTTTTTTTTTACCTCCTCATTGACTGGCACTCGCTAATTGCCTGAATGAATTCACCACATATTTTTTGATTTATGTTTGTTTTTGCAAGGCAGCCTTCCGCAATTCAAATGCAAATTTGCAAGTGGAGAGGTGTTTCGGTATGGCAAGGACAATTGTAATGGCTCATAGAGGGCTAGCAGTTAGCACACTGCAGCCAGGGCTTTATTTGGCAGCCATTTGGCAGAAATGTCACAGCATTTGTTTCTTCTTCCAGACTTTTCAAAATGTATAGTACGCAACCTCGGGAAGAACATGCCAACTGTTACAAGTGTGCTTGTTTGTCCATCATTTAACAAAAGGACATGTGTGTTCAGATGTTTGCTCACATTCAGATCCAAGGCCTTTAACAGAAAGGAAAATGGTTGAGTGTGCCAGACATGCCCGTGGTGTTGATGACGGCTGGGCAGTGTGTGTGTGTGTGTGTGCTCGTGCTTGTGTGTGTGTGTGTGTGTGTGTGTGTGTGTGTGTGTGTGTGTGTGTGTGTGTGTATGCTCGTGTGTGTGCATGTGTGTGTTGTCTGGGGACAGGGGCATGCCACCTCTTGTACCTGCTTTGTGATAAAGGTCAGGGCGTTGCTGGTCTGAGCGTTCTATCTGAAGGACATTGTCCTGGAACAGGCCTGGAATAATGGATCCATTAAGAGACCAGTGGATAATCACGCTTGTCACCTCAAACACACACACTCACACACACGCACACACACACACACACACACACACACGCACGCACGCACGCACGCAGACAGACAGACTTAAAGACACACCGTTTTACAATTTTTCACAGAGTGCCTATATACCAGTAAACTACCTTATATTTGGAAAGAGCAGTTATTGAGACTTACTGTTTCACAGATTCGACATAAGATTTTCAGTAAATATTTACTGTTGACAATATTCCAATATGTATTCAAAGTTCTACACCCACAGTATTTCACGCTGAATGAAAATTACACAGGGATTTTAAATGTAGCTCGCAGAAAACATGAAAAATAACGATTTGTAATAATTTCTATAGTCTCTCCTGAATGTCTCAGCTCATTATGGCCCGAAACAGCAATTTCTATCTGAATACTTTCATCAGCGTGCCCCTAACACACTGCTTATCCACCCTCGTGTGATATTGGAACAACTCACTGATTGCTATTGAGAGTGGCGCCAATTTGAAGGGCTATTGTTTCTGAGTTGGCTAATGATGTAGGGAATTGGAGAAATATGAATGTGGAAATTCTGCTTCTCCCTCCGCCTCCCTGTCCTTATTCTCTCTCTCTCTCTCTCTCTCTCTCTCTCTCTCTCTCTCTCTCTCTCTCTCTCTCTCTCTCTCTCTCTCTCTCTAGCTCTCTCCCCATCTCTACCCTTTCTGTCATCTATTTGATGAGCCAAGACTTTGTACACACATAAGCACGCAGACACACACACACACGCCGTTGAGATTTGTGTACACGCCTTTGTTTGTATTTTTAAACGCCATGTTTTTCATCCGATGAAATCTAAAAATATCCACAACAATCAGATGCATGAAACAGAGACACAAACCCACACACAAAGGCATGGACACACACACACAAAGAGGATCCAGTACAGAGCCACAGAGGAGAGAATATCAGCTATCAGCCTGCCAGTGTGTGACTCAACACAGGCTGGCGTTTGGTGGTGGGATCCCTGGTCCCCCGCTCCTCCCCTCTGTCTCTGTCCCATGTGGGATGCATCAGGGCTGTTTACCTCCTACCTGCTCCTGTCCCTCTCCGTTGTACCACGCCCCCCACCATCCCTTTCTGCTTCTTAATGGGATACATTCTTTTGTCTTTCATATTTTTGTTTTAGCTCTCTCTCTCTCTCTTTGGGTGATTTCTCCCCAGCTATGTGTCCATGTCTCCCTCTCTCCTTCCTGTCTGTGTGTGTTCGGCAGGGACAGACCAGCGGTCTTGCCCGGTGGAAATCGGAAATGGCTGCCCTTGGGAGGAGGAGGAGGATGATGGGGGGGGGGGGGGCAGTGGTGCTGGGGGTGTGGATGTGGTGGGGGCCATGGGGCGCTCTAAAGACACGCAATTAAGCTTAATTTTTAATGAATATTAATGGAATTAGTGGCAGATTTGGCAGCGATGTGCATCTGTGAAGGTGTGGGGATGACTAATTAATTTGGTAGTCCTGAAAGAGAGAGATTGAGAGAGAGGGAAACAGAGAGTTTTTTTGGGGGAGGGGGGGGGGGGGGGCGGGGAACAATCGTGCCTCCCATAGTTCCACGCGAACCTTGGTAGCCCTGCTCAAAATGGGGGGAAAAAGAGAAAAGATCAGTGCGTGCCTGTGCGGTGGACACGCCATCGCCCCTCCTGTCATGGAGGCCGAATCCAAGGCTGAGTGGAAGGAGAGAGCGACGTCCACAGGCTGCTTTCCCAGACAGACCTGTGTGGTGGTTATTGACGGAGCACGTACCAAAAACGCTCCATCTCTTTCATATCCACCCGCCACCACTGCAGCTATTTAATAGAGGGCTAATATTACACTGCTTTCCAAAGTGTCGGTCTAATATCATTTAAGTCAGCGCGTTCTTGCGTTCCCTCGTGTACTTCAAACATTTTTTTTTAACAAATATCTTCTTTTTTTCTATTATGCTAAGATGAAGTCTTTTTAGAAGCAAGGGAGGGATGTGTGTGCGTGTCCAAATAATGTGTGTGTGTGTGTGTGTGTGTATATGGGGTACTATAAAGATAGGATTAGTTGTGCCTCCAGGCTTAAGGTGTACTGTATAAAGTGGCTGGTATTTTATAGCTCCTCATCCCGGCTTCCAAATTAGCTTTGAAATTGGATTTTTAGACAATAGCCTGACAAAAGAAAATGAAAGGATTCTCAATGTACTCTGTGTTCTCTGGGGTGATCTCCGGAGTCTCTATGGGTCTCTCTCTCTCTCTCTCTCTCTCTCTCTCTCTCTCTCTCTCTCTCTCTCTCTCTCTCTCTCTCTCTGTCTCTCTGTCTCTCGCCCTCTCTGGCCCCCCCCCTCTCTCTCTCTCTCGGTCTCCATAGTGAGAGTGACGGCGGCGGGTGATGTCAGTACGTGACTGTAAATGGTGGTGTGAGGCTAACCTTAGACTGACCCAGATATTGCAGCATTACCCTTGAGTAAACACACGCGCAGACAGAGAAATCGCACGCATGCCAGCACGCTCGACCATGCTTGGGTAAATATTTGACATGCATTTTCAGCGCCTGTTTTCAATTAATTGTGTGCCCTTGTACACACATGAACGGGGATGTGTGTGTGTGTGTGTGTGTGTGTGTGTGTGTGTGTGTGTGTGTGTGTGTGTGTGTGTGTGTGTGTGTCTGTGTGTGTTAAGATAGCGTTTAAGTCAGTCGGCTTAATTTGCGCTCCACTTCTGACTCCAACTGCCTGCGTCGTCCCCTCTCCTGTTTTAATCAGCTCATTTCCCGCCCTGTCTTCCACGGTGTTTGTTTACCTGGAAGGCCAGTGGATTTGTGTACATGGCTGGCGCTTCAAACGGAGTGCTTCCCAGGACGTGAGGAAAGCCCGTTGTCTGGCACGTGGCCATGCTGGAGTGTTCTTCTCTCCTGGATAAACAGGGGGCTCGCCCCTTCGGGCCCTGGAGGAATACCAGCCGGCCTTTATCCCCTGCCCTTCAAAGGAGAACGGCGGGTTTGCTTTGGTCCAAATTCAAATCCCCTCCTGGCATCGCCCGGGCCATGCAACGATTAGCATCATGGGTCACTTCCTCGAGAGGTGGACTGAAGAGGTTATTCCAAAGCCACTTAAAGCACACCAAGAGGCCTTGCGCGTGTGTGTGTGTGTGTGTGTATGTGTGTGTGTATGTGTGTGTGTGTGTGTGTGTGTGTGTGTGTGCTCACAACACGCATAAACACTCCTCCTTTTCAGTTGTGTGAATGTCCACGTGTCCGAGTAATGTTGTGTGTGTGTGTGTGTGTGTGTGTGTGTGTTTTGTCCAAGCAGTGCCAGACTGAGTTAATCCGTTGGGCCGGGCTGCTTAACAAGATGCCTTTGTGTTGTGATCACTTAACATGGCTGTTTTTGCAGAATGAAAGGCAGCCGGCGAGAGTGGGGGGAGGGGGAGAGAAAGAAATAGAGAGAAAGAAAAAGAGAGAGAGAGAGAGAGAGAGAGAGAGAGAGAGAGAGAGAGAGAGAGAGAGAGAGAGAGAGAGAGAGAGAGAGAGAGAGAGAGAGAGAGAGAGAGAGAGAGAGAGAGAGAGAGAGAGAGAGAGAGAGAGAGAGAGAGGCCACTGCTTGTGACAGTGTGGAGAAAATTGGTTTACACAAGATATGCTCGAGATTATATGGGAGGCAAAATGACTTCTGTGGGAACAATAGATGGGTGATGTGTTTTTTGCGTGATGGCCGTGGTTTGTCATCCGTGTGTGGGTGGCTGTAGTCAGCCCAGTGGCGGTATCACTGAGGAAAGTGATGCTTTGTGTGTTGTGGCTCGGTGGACAGTGACTATTTTCTCACATGGTTGAGTTCAGGAGGGAATGGTTGGCGTCAGGTTGGGGACTTCAAAGGGGCTTTCTCAGTGTCTTTCTCTCTCTTTCCCTCCCCCCCCCCCCCCCCCCTCTCTCTCTTTCTCTGTTGTTTCTGTCCGTCTCTCACCATTATTCTCGCTCTCTTTCTTGCTGTCTGTCTCTTTATTTCACTACCACTCACTCCTCCATGAAGCTTGAAGAGAGCTAGGGAACCGGGGTCAGGTCACAGCGATTTCTGGGCAGTCTAACCAAAGCCCCACTCTTTAGTGTTCTCATGCCATTGAATCTAATGCTGCTAATATGAGTGGCTCAGACAAAAGAATCGTATACCCTTTTGTGCGTGTGTATGTATTTTTCTCTCTATGTCTGTTTGTTTGTGTGTGGGTGTATGTGTGTGTGTGTGTGTGTGTGTGTGTGTGTGTGTGTGTGTGTGTGACAGCACAGTCTCCATTGCTAACACTCCGTCCAGCCCCCTGCACTGACCTCCCTACTTCTGTAAGGAACTGGTGGAGAGCCCTGTCACTCAACCAAGCTCTCCAATCTGGCGGCAGTGTTTCCTTTAGAGTCTAAAGAGTATGTTCTAACTAGGAAAATGAAATCACATATCAGCATTTTATTCTGCCAATTGGCGACCCAATAAAAAGGGGTCTGCGACCCATTTTGGGTTGCGACCCTAAGTTTGGGAAAGACTGCTTTAGACATCCGCCTCCTGTGTCGAAAGGTCAACTTTCCGATTTGACTGTTCATTAGATATCTAATGCCCATATTAACGTGACCGTGACTTAGTTTAAACTGTGTGGCTGCCCAGAGCAGTCCTAAAAGGCCACATTAGGCTTTGCTACAGTAATCATAGTCTGGGCTCACACAAAACCCCACATACAGGCCCTCTGTCATCTCCAGGACAAAACTCACACACACATAGTCACAACTGCACACATACTGCATCCATCCACACACACACACACACACACACACATACAAATACAAAGACACACACACACAAACAAACACACTTTGCTGCCAAGATAGAAATGATTAAGGAGGTTGACTGGAGGAGTAATTGAAGATATTCGGGGAAGCCAAGCAGAACAGCTGAGGTGTAGAGCCGCTTGGTCTGAGAGACTGCAAGTCATTTGGTTTAATTGGAATGAGCTTCTTCACGACATACTCACTCTCAAGATGGAAGCAGAGGGACCCCACACTCCTCTTTTCTGCTTCTCTCTCTCTCTCTCTCCCTCTCTCCTCATAAGATTAGACTCACCTGTCTGACTTTTCCCTTCATCTATTTGTTTGTCCCTTTAGATGACCCTCTACTGACCACTTCTACTCTACCATGCCTTCCAGCCTGCCCTCCCTATTGTTTCTGTGCTCCTCTCCTATTCGTTCACTCTTTTTCAAACTGTTTTCTCGTTTGTTATGCTGTCTCCCTGCTCTCTGACCCCATCTCTTTACTTCTTTTTCTTTCTTTTTTTTGTACCACTATTCCCCTTCCACTCTCTCTTTCTTTCTGAACTAGAGCCACGAAACGCTCTTCTTCCAGTTTTTCTTTTGTCAGTTATTCTGTATCTTATGTTTTTACAAGTGAGAGGTTGCCTTGATGTGTCAGTCGGCGTCCACATTGGCTGAAGGCCCTGCAGTCGCTGGTGCCTGTCTATGTAAACCGGGACTACTCTAATTCCCTCCCCCCCCACACACACACACACACACACACACACAAACACACACACACCCCATCCCCCCTGAGAGACCCTGTGTTTTGGGATCCCCCCCGTGCGCAGAACTAGAGGGGCTAAGTCCTAATCGGCGGTGGTTTTCTGATGGGTGCATGGGGAGAAAAAGAGTGTTTGGTATTTGGCGAGGTTTGAACAGCCGTCACGGGAGAGATGGCTCTGTGTTTGATGTCAGATCTGAGACCTCTGTCGTTGGGTCCTCTGGGCGCAGGGAGAGCAGGGTAGTTCTGCTGGGTGTGTGTGTGACGTGGTGTCTGTTTCATGTGCTCGTTTGAGAGAGTGTCCACGTGGGTTCAGTAGTTCCACCCGAGAAAGTGGATAATAATATACATATTTTCCTACGCATATTTATACGTTTTTACGCGGCGGTGCGTCACGAAAACCCTGCCAGCTCCACTTGTCATTCCTCATATCACAATGAACCAAAATGTCATGGTCCTCGTGCTCACATTCCATGACCATGCAACCTTCCAGCCCCATTACACACAGCTCAAAAGACAGTGAAGAAAACGAAAGGTATTTTCGATCTGAACATCAAGTTATTTTCTCCGTGTCTGATAAGTAGCCCTTTTGAAGAAACAAGGTTCACTTCACAGCAGCGTTGTGTGCAAATGTACGGCATTTAAAAAAAGAAAAAGCTAAAGTTAAGGTTGGGTTGTCGGGTTTGGAAATACCCCCGATCAAAAACTATTATCGCAACATATCATAACAAAACAACAAAATCCAACCCTGCATCCTGCTTTGCCCAGCCAGCTGGGCGTTTGGCGGTGGGCCGGGGGGCTCCCCGTCACGGGGCTGGTGGAGCCTGTTCACCCAGTCCTGTCAGGGACGCCAGGCGCCAGCTCCAGTTTCACACCGCCTGCCCCTGCTCCAGTCACTACATGTTCCCGTGCTCTCCACGGCTCCCCTGACAGCCCCGCTGAGGAGGCGCTGCGCTCCCGTCCACCGCGATGGGAAGGGGATGGCTAGCCATGTGGAAAGACACAGCAGGGTCGAGAGAGGCCTGGAGGACGGGAGAGAGGGAGAGGGAGGGAGAGAGAGAGACAGGGAGAGAGAGGGAGCCATGGGGGGAGAGAGAGACAGGGAGAGAGAAAGAAAGAAAGAAAGAAAGATAGAGAAGGTTGCAGGAGGAGGTGAAGTGAAACTTACCTCTTTATGTCAGGTTTAGGGTTTAGGCACATACAAGCATGTAGGCACAGACTCATACACACACACACACACACACACACACACACACACACACACACACACACACACACACACACACAGCCATCTCCAGTCAAATAGTGTGGGAAACTTACCATTCTTCATTTTCTACTCCATTGCTTGTTTTCCATAAAACATAAGGAAATCCTCCCTCTCTCCAGTCTCTCTTTATCCACCCCTCTCCTCCTCCTACTCCCCTCCTCTGTTTTCCTAGTGTTAGGTCATGATTGACAGGGCACAGCTGGGGAGGCTGAGTCTCCCACTCTCCTCTACCGCAGCCACACACACACGAACACACACGCACACACACACACACACGC
>CM030175.1:13306105-13326105 GCA_017639675.1 Aplochiton taeniatus
GCATATCTATAAATTCACCTTCACACTTTAGAAGAGTTTGGGAACAATGGCCAAATTATATTCCATCAGGACACTAAGGGCATCCTTCTTTACAATGATATGGAAGGGTACTTAAGTATACGATTTTGTATACGTTTGTATGTATATGTTTTATCCATATCACTTTTCCTTTTTTATTTACCAAGCTTCTTTAGGTTACAAAAAAACTCACATGCATCTGCTAAACATGTAAACAGTACCCTTGAGAAGAAAGACGCGCAAATTCTTAATAGTATTGGTTAGTTAAAGGCAGAAAAACAAAAACAAAAACATTGTAATCTGCTTTAACATCATCAGTAATTGACCCAGTGTAGTGGAACCCGCTCGTGGAGACGGGCCCAGAACAGAACCCCCTCACTGCTGCCCGGTCCCCCTTCAGGTCCCTCCACCTGGGCACTGGACCCGCCCCAGCTTTCCCTTAGATCCTCGGCGCGTGTTATCGTGGGCCGCGTCCCTCCACAGGCGAGTCTCTGCCAGCCTCAGCGGCGGGCTCCGTTAATCCAATAGAAGGGCGGGCCTGTCTCCCCCAACCACCACCCGCCCTCTCACATGAGAGACCTTCAGTGGGACTCGCATTTGCATTGCATTACTCCTTCAGCTCGCGTCTCGTCCCCTCACACACACACACACACACACACACACACACACACACACACCCCACCAGCAATCACATTTAATCTGCAGGCCAGGCCACGCCAAGCCAGGCCGGGTTAGGACAGGTTGGGGCTAATTCAATTGGACGTAGCATTATTTAGTATTTAATAATTCAGCACTCTGCAGACAGGGGGGGGGGGGGGGGGGGGGGGGGGGGGGGCAAGGGTGGCAAGGGTTTTTCAGGAGGGACAGGCACAGCAACCAACATGTGTGTGTGTGTGTGTGTATGTGTGTGTGTGTTCATTAATGGCCACAGGGGGATACGCCCGGTCTAGTTTGCAGCGTGCCACCAACGCTGGTCGGTACATTCACTTGATAACGGCAGCTGAGGAAGATTTGGCTTTTTTCCCATCAGTCAACTACCAGCTTTTTATTGTAAAAATGATTTTACCGTTGTGGTAAGTGCCTGGATATTTCACCTTTGTGGGATCAAGGCATCCAAGCAATCTATTTTTCTTTCTGTCCGTGTGCATCTGAGGAAATGGTGGGTTAGAGTACAAGGTGGTGTTTTTGTGTTCCTTCCTCAAGGTTGCGTTGTTCCCCTGCGGTCCTCCACTGAGTGCTCTTGAAAGCAATTAGAGGAGCAGAGAAGGGCCAGACCCAAGGCCCACTTGGCGCAGCCTCCCGCTGCACGGCTCAACAGAAAAATGGCTGGGCTACAGCACCGACTCCCCACCGTTCAGGGCCCCGTGATAGGGGGAATACAAGAGAGAGAAATAAAAGAAGTCAGACGTTTGAGGCGTTCGCCGTTGCCGACGCCGTGCACGCGGGGAGGGTGTGTTCACACGGGGACAGACGGGAGACTTTCTAAACCAAGGGCCGTTAAAGAGAGAGATGAAAAAACGGTAGCTCTCTTTAAAGTTTCTCAGATTCGCTCGTTCTTCAAAGCCCCCTCACCCCCCCTTTCCCCACACACACACACGCACACACACGCACACACACGCTCACACACGCACACATGCTCGCTCCCTCCCTTCACCCATCCAGCCCAACTGCCTACCAGGAACCAGCAGAACAAACAAATGGCCTTAAAGCCTACCCGTTATTAGGCTATGTAAATGCAGTGCGCGGAGAGGGAGAGAGTCGGTGCGCGGGGTAATTTGGAAGGCGTCTGTGATGTAGCGCTAGCGCTGGGCTAATGGCATCTAGTCTGCTTCCTCCCAGGCTGCTGCATCCATTACCACACATATTATTGCCTCATAATGGCTTATTTGTTGGCGGGAAAAATTGCCAAGGCATTGGGATGAAAGAGGGAAGAGTGAGGGGAGGGGAGTGATTGTCTGAGGGATGACAGAGGAGGATGACAGAGAGACGGAGGGAGAAGGGGAACGAGAGAGGAGATGAGGAATGCACTGCCTGGAACGAGCTCAGATCATTTGGAATTGAGTTACTGAGGTTATGATTAGTCGTCTTATTTCTCTCTCTGTGTATTCCTTGTGCGGGTAGATATCTTCCGGACAGTATGGGAGTATTTTTATCTTCTAGCGGAGACGTTTTTTAATGACACGCAAGGTGCTTCTTCATATTTATCTAATTTGTGTGTCGGGTCAACAAAATTATCTGTCTTAGAGTATGATGGGTGTGGGTGTTAGCGCCTTTGTGTATTTGTGTGTGTGTGTGTGTGTGTGTGAACGGTTGTGCATGTTTGGGCCAAGGGGAAAAGTGTCTTTGTGTGTGTGTGTGTGTGTGTGTGTGTGTGTGTGTGTGTGTGTGTGTGTGTGTGTGGCACAAGTGGCACAAGTGGGAATCCTGGGGATGGGAGACACAGGAATGACACACTGGCATATTGTGCTCGAACTGTGTCAAACAGCTTGCACAGTGGGTGGCCTGCCCTTCCAATAGACTACCCTTAATTACTTGGACAGAAGAAACACACACACACACACACACACACACACACACACACACACACACACACACACACACACACACACACACACACACAGACACACACACACACACACACACACACACACACACACACAGACGCACACACACTTGCAGGCTTGCAGTGAAAAATAAAAGTTTGCTCACTGGCTCACTTTTCCACTTTGCTCCAGTTTTGAAGTCGGTGAAAGGCACTCAATCCAGCAGCTCTGTGACACTTCCATATACAGATCATATTGGAGTGGTGCTTCAAGCTTCTACGCTCTCATATACATATTTCATAAACACACACACACACACACACACACACACACAAACTATGGTGAAGGTACACGGCTGGTGGTCTGGTGGTTAGGCACACAGTACATTTACAGTATGAATATGCATAAGCCAAATATAGAACACACACACGCACACATAAACACATAAATCCAGACAAACAGACTCTAAACTTTAGCAGGTAAACACACTATTAGAATGCACAGAGAAACTTTCTGGCGCGCACAAAGGCTGACAGAGAGACAAAAGTAGACAAAGAGTTGGAAGTCTGTGTTGTGTACACAGTGTTTGTGTGCCTTTGTTTGTCTGGGAGTTGTTAAGTACAAAGCCTTGTTTCCTTCTGTCTGCCTCATTGTGTGTGTGTGTGTGTGTGTGTGTGTGTGTGTGTGTGTGTGTGTGTGTGTGTGTGTGTGTGTCTGCGTGTGCACACAGGCTTTCATACGGGGGCACTGCATCCCGGACGTGAATGGCCGAGTGAATGTGTCTGAAGCGTGGGCCGTGGAGCCGCTTGGAAAGCATGTGCTCACTCGCTCGCTTGCCTCGGCGAGCGTGGGGGGGATAAATGATGTGGAAATCAAATTCACCTTGAAGAGTCCTTCTTTTTTTCCTCCCTATTTTGCCTTCCTCCTTGCTTTGAAAGCGCTGCCGCACCGAGTTCAAAGGAAAGTGTCTCTGGGTGCGAGCTTGTGTGTGTGTGTGTGTGTGTGTGTGTGTGTGTGTGTGTGTGTGTGTGTGTGTGTGTGTGTGTGTGTGTGTGTGTGTGTGTGCGCGTGCGCGCGCGCACGTGTGTGTGTGTGTGTGTGTGCGCTGAATGAAGAGCGTCGGCAGGGCTTAGACGAGAGGGCCGCCGTTGCACTCGTTTAATGCACACTCCCCTCATCAAAGAGGAGCCTGGCTTAGAGGAGCCCTCGTCCTTCTCGTCCCTTCTTCCTCTCTTCCAATTAAAAACAACCTGGGATGGAGAGAGGAGGTGGGTGTGGAGGGTGCAGGAGAGAGGAGGTGGGTGTGGAGGGTGCAGGAGAGAGGAGGTGGGTGTGGAGGGTGCAGGAGAGAGGAGGTGGGTGTGGAGGGTGCAGGAGAGAGGAGGTGGGTGTGGAGGGTGGAGGAGAGAGGAGGTGGGTGTGGAGGGTGCAGGAGAGAGGAGGTGGGTGTGGAGGGTGCAGGAGAGAGGAGGAGGGTGTGGAGGGTGCAGGAGAGAGGAGGTGGGTGTGGAGGGTTCAGGAGAGAGGAGGTGAGTGTGGAGGGTGCAGGAGAGAGGAGGTGGGTGTGGAGGGTGCAGGAGAGAGGAGGTGGGTGTGGAGGGTGGAGGAGAGAGGAGGAGGTGGGTGTGGAGGGTGCAGGAGAGAGGAGGTGGGTGTGGAGGGTGCAGGAGAGAGGAGGAGGGTGTGGAGGGTGCAGGAGAGAGGAGGTGGGTGTGGAGGGTGCAGGAGAGAGGAGGTGGGTGTGGAGGGTGCAGGAGAGAGGAGGTGGGTGTGGAGGGTGCAGGAGAGAGGAGGTGGGTGTGGAGAGTGGAGGAGAGAGGAGGTGGGTGTGGAGGGTGCAGGAGAGAGGAGGTGGGTGTGGAGGGTGCAGGAGAGAGGAGGAGGGTGTGGAGGGTGCAGGAGAGAGGAGGTGGGTGTGGAGGGTTCAGGAGAGAGGAGGTGAGTGTGGAGGGTGCAGGAGAGAGGAGGTGGGTGTGGAGGGTGCAGGAGAGAGGAGGTGGGTGTGGAGGGTGGAGGAGAGAGGAGGAGGTGGGTGTGGAGGGTGCAGGAGAGAGGAGGTGGGTGTGGAGGGTGCAGGAGAGAGGAGGAGGGTGTGGAGGGTGCAGGAGAGAGGAGGTGGGTGTGGAGGGTGCAGGAGAGAGGAGGTGGGTGTGGAGGGTGGAGGAGAGAGGGACGGGGTCGCACCCTGATTTGAATTTCTGGTCTCGTGGCTTGGGCCTGAAAGTACAGATGTAGGTCTCACAATAAAAAAAGGAGGGGGAACCTTTGAACGGGGACCTGTTCCACTGGGGAATCCTAATCAAGAGGGCATGTCCGTCACGGATGAATGTATTATGACTGTGCAATGTTGTGTGTTTATTGTTGTGGATCGTTTTTTTCAGTTTTTGCTCAATACTGAGTGTGTGTGTGTGTGCGTGTGCGTGTGCGGTGCGTGTGCGCGTGTGTGTGTGTGTGTGTATTTGAGCGTGCGTGCCCCTGTGCGTATATTCTATTTGGCCTTGCCTGACATCACATAGGCCCTCTGATCCGTGACAGTGATGGAGATTACGTCCATTGTAAAATACATATTCGGCGTGTGGGATGTCTAAACATTGACCTCCAGCCCAGATCACCTCACCCTTTATACAGAGAGCCTTTTGCCTGCTGAGGGAAATTGCTTGACCTTCGGGGCTGCGACCTGTTAAAGCTTATTCGACTTTAAGTTCAAATGTACTTTCTATGTGGTGTGCGTTTTCAGGAGGACTAACCCCTGCGGCGGGAGCGTTATAGATCCACTCGTCAGGTGTTGTTTTTCGTCCCGATGGAAAAACCGACAGGAAAAAAAACGGCGTTAAAATAGAGGAGGAGAGACGGAGAGATAATGGCGATGAAGGGAGAGGCAGCGGAGGGACGCGAAACGTGAAAAGGGAGGACGAGAAAGAGGAGGAGGCGAAAAAGTGCGCTCTCGCCTGGCCCCCTGCCGTCCTGAGAGGCTGGATTAGGGCGAGGAAGCGGCAGGGCTGAAGACAGTAAAGGTCACATCTTTTCTCTCTCCCCCCCCCCCCCCCCCCCCCCCCCCCCCCCCCCCCCCCCCCCCCCCCCCCCCGCCCTCTCGCTCCTCCCTTCCATCGCCACCAAACGATTTCCACTCAAACTCTCAGGGCAACTTCATTTCCCCTCTGAAATGGGCTGCAGGAAAAGAATGTTGGCAGCGTGCTTCATGTCAGGGGGAAAAAGAACACTATAGCTCAAAGAATGAAAGAAAGGAGAGACAATTACCGCTCTGGTAGTATACCGGTTTATGGCACCGGAATAAAAGACCAAAACTGCCTTTAATGGCGTCGTAAAAGCAAGCGATTGCATGAGAATCATCTCAAAAGAACACGCTTCTCCGCGCTCTCCAAGAAGAGTCAAACCAGACACAGGTTTGGGCCGCGCGGACCACTTGGAGAGAATCAATCGCAGAGTAGCTTACTCGGGGGAAACAACACTGTATCCGGGAAAAGAAAAAAAAAACTGTTTTCCTCGCCATCCCCGTCGAAGTGAGTTGTCTCTGCTAGCGGTTGCATGGAACGTCATCCCACTGATTGAAACTTTTCTAAAGGCCTCTGTCTTTGCAGTCAGAGAGAGAGAGAGAGAGAGAGAGAGAGAGAGAGAGAGAGAGAGAGAGAGAGAGAGAGAGAGAGAGAGAGAGAGAGAGAGAGAGCAGCTACACGGCTGTGGTGTGAATGGATGGGAGCTGGAGGAGGGGGGAGGCCGTTGGGGTGGTGATTATACCGGGGGTGAAAAGGTGTTCATAATTCCACTGTAGTGCGCCGCCTTTTCTTTTAACGCAGCTGGAGGTCTTCGTCAAATCAAGCGGGGACAAAATTAAAGACAACCGGGGCACACATGGGCAATGGCGCGCACACACACACACACACACACACACACACACACACACACCATGGAGCTGTGGCGGAGAGGTCATTTTCTCCGTACACCCTGCAGAACAGAACAGTGTTGTTGCAGACTTTTCCGTGGTCCTGCGGTGCTTCAAGCAGCTGGAGGCGATAGCTCTCTTTCTCCCTCCCCTGGTTCTCTCCTGTTATCTCTCCAATTGAGTGCTGTGGTGACACAGGCCTCGCTGTGCTCCTTATTTTCTTTGTCTCCTCTCCTCCTCTCCCTCAAGGCCTCCTGTCTGTCGTCCTTTTCTCGGCTTCCCTTTCCCCCTCTCCGTCTTCTCTCGCCCTCCTTCTTGCCTTCTCATTCCCGTCGTCTCTCCTATCTCTCCTGCCCCCCCCCCCCCTATCTTCTGTCTCTCCTCTCCTCCTGCCGGCCCGTGAGACTCTGTGCAAAGGTCACACCTACCTGACATTTTCAGAGGCCTCATTGATTTCTGTTCTTCGCTTCTTATTTGGGGACTTGAGCTCGGGCGAGCCTCCCCTCCATTTTCCCCTTGCCCTTAGCCCCGTGTCTAGAAAACAGGTTCCGCGTCCCACCCCGGGGTCAACAAGCTCCAAATAGCTTTTTCTCTCTCTCTTCGAGCGGCTGTTGCCCGAGCTATGGCCTCTCGCATTCACCTATATGGGCTGAGATGGAGGGAAGCCAGGAGGAGAGTGCAAAGGGGGGGGGGGGGGGGGGGGGGGGGGGGGGGGGGGGGGGGGGAGAGATAGAAGTTTGGAAGCATCAAAGTGGTCTCTGGCAGCACTGAAAGGATTAAGGGTGTGTGTGTTGCTTGGATTTTGTTTGTCTCCCTGTGTCCTGCTCGGGGATGGGTGAGCATAGAGAAACCGGGATGGGAGAGGGTAAAGAAAATAGCTTGGAAGCCCAGGGAAGGAAGCGTGTGTGTACCCAAGTGTGTGTGTGTGTGTGTGTGTGTGTGTGTGTGTGTGTGTGTGTGTGTGTGTGTGTGCGTTATTGGGTGTGAGCGTCTGCGAGGTGTGTCTGTTGGCCTGTGAGCATCTTTGTGTGTTTGTTGTGTGTGTGTGTGTGTGTGTGTGATTGGGGTGTGAGCGTCTGCGAGGTGTGTTTGTTGTGTGTGTGTGTGTGTGTGTGTGTGTGTGTGTGTGTGTGTGTGTGTGTGTGTGTGTCTCCCTGTGCGTCTTGTTCCCGTTCCTCCTGGCGTCGCGGCATCGGCTTCCTGCCCGCCGAGCTCCTTACGAGACGGCGTGGGGAATAACATGTCCAGGAGAAGCTGTGTAAACAACCAGCCATCTCTCTGATATGATAATGCTCCCAGAGCTGTTTTTGTTCTTATGCTAATGAAGTGGACCGCATCAGTAATCACTTTCAAGCCTTCAGCGAGGAAAAATAGAGCCAAAGAAGAGAAAAGGCAAAACAAAGCCGGGAAACAAAACAGCGTTGAATGTGCGTTGAACGATCAGCGCGCGCGTGCGTACGTGCGTGCGTGCGTGCGTGTATGTGTGTGTGTGTGTGTGTGTGTGTGTGTGTGTGTGTGTGTGTGTGTCTCCTCTTCTCCCCTTACCCCAGACACTAGACTCCTGGCTAAACAGACCTTGACGCAGACCTAGACACAGAGAGAGGGAGAGATTGAGAGAGAGAAAGAGAAAGATAGAAAGAGAGAGAGAAGAAGTGAGATAGAGAGAGAGAGAGAGAGTTAGAGAGAGAGAAAGAGAGAGCGTTAGAGAGAGAGAAAGAGAGAGTGAGGGCTCCGCTAATGAGCCTCAGAGGACAGGTCTCAGACCAGCCATCCATATCTCCGTGACTGGCTGCAGGGGTAGGTCAAAGGGCAGGGGGCTGATCCTGGTTCAGCTGCCCTCTGTCTAAAAGGTCCCCGGCTGAGCTCCATGTAGGTTTGAATTCGACCGAGGAGGATTGATAAAGCGTTTTGTGTTCACGGTTGGAGCGCAGATTCCCCGGGCCCCCCAGGGAAGAGGGAGGGCAGGTTTCCTCCCGCTCCACGGCCCTCCCGTGGGCTCGGTCCTCTCTTGTGTTCTCCGAGCGGCAGCCGCTCCGTAGGTGGGAGTGTGTGCGCACGTCATGCAGCTTGATTGACGGGTTCACTGGGGGCACATCCCTCACACCCACTGTAGGAGACCTACACCCTTGAGCGTACACACACGCACACACACACACACACACACACACACACACAATATGCGTCCATACTTGACTGGACGTCCCTCACCTGTGCTAGAGGTTTCTCATTACCGGTGGCTTAGGAGGCAGAGACATTTGAATCTTGCTTACGTTTGTGTTTTGGAGGCCTTGTCCGGGCCTCGGCCTCGCTCTCTTCTTGCCATCTTTCTTAATCTCAGCCTGGGTTTGGGCGTAGTTACTAAGCCAACCGGTTTCAGGCTCAGAAGTGGGAATGGGGCCCTAGAGAGCTATTTGTTTACCAGGTTCAGAGTAAGACCTTGAATTTGGGATCTTTTTTTTTTCCAAGGGAGAAGGTGATTAGTGGACACGTGTTCGTTGTTGTTTTTCCTGCGTATTCCTGGATCGGGGGCGTAATTCCGCACCGCCTTGATGTTGAAGCGTGTTTGTGAGGTATGCATGTTTTTATTAGGTACTACTGTACAATTTAATGCACACACACACTGACACACACACACACCAAAACACACACACACACACACACACACACACCAAAACACACACACACACACGCTTCCTCTGCCATATCCAAATGAACAAAGCCATCCACCAGACATACCTGAGACACCTGAGCGTACACTGTTTGTCCTGGTGCTAGTGTTGTGCCTGTCACACTGGTAATTATTCAGGCTGAGGTGAATCTATCACTGTGGAGTCTGACGCCTGTTACAGGATCTCACCTTTCGGATGCTCACCTCACAAATGTGTGTGCGTGTAAGTGTGTTGAGCTACATGAGAACGCGTGAGCGTTCGGTTTGCGTGCGCGTATGTGTGTGTGTGTGTGTGTGTGTGTGTGTGTGCGTGTGCGCGTGTGTGCGTGTCATCTCACGGCGGGCGTGTGCGTGTTCCCATCCGCGCGTCGGTGACACGAGCGTTCCTGACACTCCTCTGATCACGGTGATGAACCCTAACAACAATGTGTGATGGCGCTGATCAGATGAAAAGGCGGCCGACGCCTTGCGCGGGCCTGTCTCTCCGAGAGGGGAGACAATACATGACAGGACCCCATCTCCTATGCCCTTTATGCACGCCGACGGAGCCTTCAGGAAGCCTGTCTCCGCGGGGGAACCAGAGCCTTCTTTCGCTCTGACAGTCGGGGCCCAGCGCGGCGACGCTCGTCGGAGAAACCGCACGCGCACACATCTCGCTTACGCACACGCACAGAGGTACACACACACACACACACAGAGGTTCACACACACACACACACACACACACACACACACACACACAGACACATAGACATAGCCCCAACACGGTGTTTCAGGTAGAGGTTCTGAAGCAGAGCGAGGTGTCTGTGCAGCGTCACCAGCTGGTTTATTTATTCTGCTCGGAAATCAATTGGAAAGGTAATAAAATAAACGGGAGACAGAAATTAGGGCTGTAATTGGGCCGTTTGTGTGAAGAGTAATAATGAGATTTAGAGCAATGAGAGAGAGAGAGAGAGAGAGAGAGAGAGAGAGAGAGAGAGAGAGGCGGGGGGGGGGGGGGGGTTCGGGAGTTGTAGTGTGTTTTAGTTTTTTTACACTAACCTAACTCCATCTCTCTCTCTCTCCATCTCTTTCCCTCTGTTTGTTTGGAATGGCTTTCTGCCATTAGACACATACTAATAGGATTCCTCCTCATAAATAGCTGGGCTTCTTACTCTAGCTGGGCAAATTGTGCCCTTAGACCACTAATCATTTCTCCAGACTGCCTTTGCTTACAGGCTCTGACAAACACACACACATGCTGCCACACTCGCACACACACACACACACACACACACACACACTGTCTGTCTCTAATTTCATTATGATTTTTTTTCTTCCTGTCTCTATTATGGTCCTAAGTGCCCGGTACTGCCAAATAAACAGCCCCCCCACACCCCTCCCTCCATCCCTCCCTCTCCTCCACCTTTACCAGCTCCGGGTCCCTACATCCCCCTCACCCCTAACCTTCCCTCCTCGCCCCACCAGGAGGGGCGGGTAACAGTGTCTGAGCAGGGAGGAGTGGAGCCCTCTTCAATTGAGTCCCACTCCCTCTCTCGCCTTACAGGCAGATGGCACGGCCCAGGAGGAGGAGAAAAGAGACGATTCCCCTCTCCTCCTCTCCTCCTCTCCCCCTCTCCTCCTCTCCTCCTCTCCTCCTTTCCACCTCTCCTCCTCTCCCCCTCTCCTCCTCTCCTCCTCTCCCCCTCCCCCCCTCTTTTATTGTGCCTGTGTGTCTATACTTGTTTGCGCATGTCTTTGACCTAGAGCTAGAGCCTAGAGCTTTTTATTCTTTGGTCAGAAGATGATCTCTCTTTGGGATCTCTCCATTCCTTTGGTTCCTTTGTATTTTAGACTTATTCTCTCTCTCTCTCTCTCTCTCTCTCTCTCTCTCTCTCTCTCTCTCTCTCTCTCTCTCTCTCTCACACACACACACACTCTCTCTTTCTCCGTGCCACCTGTGACTGAGCAGCCTGGGGTGAGGTTGGCACAGTGCAGGTCCTAAAGGCCCGTGCCAAGCCCCAGTTACTGTCGTTCATCCCACCAGATAGCAGTGTGAAGTCTAATACCCACTGCCTCTCTGCCATCCAACCACGCTGGGCTTTGTGTGCACACTTCAGTGTGTATGTGTGGGTGTGTGGGTTCCCTCTGATGCGCGCGTGCACACACACACACACACATACACACACACGCCGCAAATTTGACATTTCTCCTTCATAATGACAGATCAAGGATTATTCTCAGTTCCATTTGAAAGGAGAAAAAACGGCGCTGGAGAGACAGAGCGTGGAGAGAGAGAGAGAGAGAGAGAGAGAGAAAAAACGGAGAGCAAATCTGTTTGTTCCCACCTGCCTGACATGAAAGGAGTAAAAGAGCGGCGTGGAGAGACAAGACAAATCTCGCTGACGCCGAAGAGGACTTGAAAAGAGGAGAAGAGAAGGGGGAGGACGGGGGGAGAGAGAGGAAGAGAGAGAGCTATCTGTGTACCCCCAGAAGGCACAGCAGTCACAGGCTTTGAAGCTAGCGCGCTGCAACAACTAGCATCATCCTCTACACAGAGAATCTCTCTCTCTTTCTCTCTCTGTCTCTCTCTCTCTCTCTCTCTCTCTCTCTCTCTCTCTCTCTTTCTCTCTCTGTCTCTCTCTCTCTCTCTCTCTCTCTCTCTCTCTCTCTCTCTCTCTCTCTCTTTCTCTCTCTGTCTCTCTCTCTCTCTCTCTCTCTCTACTGAAGAAACGTTTCCTTTCTGGACAGGGCTCTGCGTGGCTGGGATTTGTAGTTTTAATGCTCTGGACCTCTGCACCTGACATGTCAGTGTTCTTTTATCTGTACACCTGCCCGCCTCTTATGAAACCACCATCAAATATGGTGCTCTGTTTGGATACCAAAGCTTTCTTCTTAGTTGTGCAATTGAAATGCTTGCCTGTAAAGGGATTTGGATGTGCCTGCATGTGCTCACGTCTGCCAGAGGAGCCATGGAGACGCTATAGTTCCAAATCAAAGCTGGTTCTATCGTTTTGTTCCTCTATAAAGCAATCCAGCCAGCCAGCCAGCCAGGGCAGCTAACCAGACAGAACACAGTGGTTGTCCTAGCTCTGCGGTGTCTTCTACAGGCAGACCTGGCCCCACTGATCTAGAGGGACCCCGCTGGAATGCTCCCACAGAGCTCCCCGGATCTGGAGCTGGTAGTAGTAGCCCCAATTCCCACTGTCTGCCTGCAAGAGAGAGAGAAAGGGTGAGGGAAATAAAGAGAGAGAAATAGAGAGAGAGAGAGAGAGAGGGAGAGGGAGAGGGAGAGAGAAAGGGTGAGGGAGATAAAGAGAGAGAGAGAGAGAGAGAGAGAGAGAGAGAGAGAGAGAGGCGGCGGTGGTGCTAGCGCTAGCGGACAGGGGAGACGTGAGGCGGGAGGACGAGGGGAGGCAGACGGGGAGAGCACAGGGAGAGACTGAAGGGAGAGACTGAAGGGAGAGACTGAAGGGAGAGACTGAGCAGCGTGAGGTAGACGGAGAGAGGAAGGAGGGGGAGGGGGGGCCCTATATTTAGCAGGCCTCTCAGCCTCAGCCCTGTGTGAGGGGAGGACTGCTAGCTGTTGACAGGCTGGATGCTTGGAGGCTGACGCTCCTCTGTTCTGTTCCCAGCCATGGGGAACTATGTGGAAGGGATACAATATCAAGTTTCGTGTGTGTGTGTGTGTGTGTGTGTGTGGTATATGAATGTACCCATCGTTTCTTGGTGTATGCCTGTCTTTGTATGTGCTTTATTCCGCAACCAGCCATGATTGAATTGTCCGTTTTGATCTGGTATTTTGGTTTGCCTTCAAATTGGCAAAGGGACGCCGCACATCGGCGTGTGTGTGTGCGTGGGTGTTCCCCCTCCCTTCATCCCCTCTCACCTTGTCCCTCCGGGGGCGTCTGAGTGACGCATTCCAACGCCCAATGCGTTCTGCCGCACCAAAGACAAAGGGAGGGAAGGATCCCAAGGCGGCTCTCCCAGAGGTATCCATTGTAACGTTTACGGTGGCGGCCTATCTGTCTCCCTATCGCGGCGCTCTGATACTGTATTATCCCATGTGATGAGACTTGACCCCTCCCTCACAATAGCGTTTGAGGCTTTGCTTCCCCACCAGGGATAATGACGATCCCCTCCTCCCCCCCGCCAATTAAAGCAACAATAAAGGAGGGAAGACAACAAAGAGAAAGGAGAGAATGTATCTCTGGTGTCACTGCCGCCTGGATGGAGGATATAAATCCCCGTCGCCACGTCTACCGTGCCTTGCGTGTGTGCGTGTGTGACTGTGTATTAGTGTGTCTGTATCGCGCATTGTGTGTGTGTGACTGTGTATTAGTGTGTCTGTATCGCGCATTGCGTGTGCGTGTGTGTGATTGTGTATTAGTGTGTCTGTATCGCGCATTGTGTGTGTGTGACTGTGTATTAGTGTGTCTGTATCGCGCATTGCGTGTGCGTGTGTGTGTGTGTGATTGTGTATTAGTGTGTCTGTATCGCGCATTTTGTGTGTGTGACTGTGTATTAGTGTGTCTGTATCGCGCATTGTGTGTGCGTGTGCGTGTGTGACTGTGTATTAGTGTGTCTGTATCGCGCATTGTGTGTGTGTGACCGTGTATTAGTGTGTCTGTATCGCGCATTGCGTGTGCGTGTGTGTGTGTGTGATTGTGTATTAGTGTGTCTGTATCGCGCATTTTGTGTGTGTGACTGTGTATTAGTGTGTCTATATCGCGCATTGCGTGTGCGTGTGTGTGTGTGATTGTGTATTAGTGTGTCTGTATCGCGCATTGCGTGTGTGTGACTGTGTATTAGTGTGTCTATATCGCGCATTGCGTGTGCGTGTGTGTGTGTGATTGTGTATTAGTGTGTCTGTATCGCGCATTGCGTGTGTGTGACTGTGTATTAGTGTGTCTGTATTGACCACGCATTGCGTGTGTGTGTGTGACTGTGTATTAGTGTGTCTGTGTCCACCGTGCATTGCGTGTGTTGGTGTGACTGTGTATTAGTGTTTCTGTGTCCACCGTGCATTGCGTGTGTGACTGTGTATTAGTGTGTCTGTGTCCACCGTGCATTGCGTGTGTGACTGTGTATTAGTGTGTCTGTGTCCACCGTGCATTGCGTGTGTGACTGTGTATTAGTGTGTCTGTGTCCACCGTGCATTGCGTGTGTGACTGTGTGTTAGTGTGTCTGTGTCCACCGTGCATTGCGTGTGTGACTGTGTATTAGTGTGTCTGTGTCCACCGTGCATTGCGTGTGTGACTGTGTATTAGTGTGTCTGTGTCCACCGTGCATTGCGTGTGTGACTGTGTATTAGTGTGTCTGTGTCCACCGTGCATTGCGTCCGTGTGCGCTTGTGTGCTCCTGTTCCTGTGTTTGTGCGTTCCTGCCGCTGGTAAATGTGTGTTTCCTTGTTTTTTATGCAAATGCGCAGGGCGCGCACTTGCTTATATGCTGTGTGGGTTATATTTGTACCAGTGTGTGTGTGTGTGTGTGTGTGTGCGATGCCATGCAGTGGCAGACGGTGACAGTAGCCCACCCCCCTCCTCCCTACATTAGAAGGCGGGCTCGGTTCAGATGTTTAAACATGCAGCTCCAACGCCAGCCATGCGGCGGCTGCATAATGAAGCAGGCAGCGTCTATTGAGTTTCCAGTGGCGTTCGGGCAGAGACACGTACTGCAGTCTGGAGCCGGCTGTCTCCTCTGTCTGGAGGTCCCCCTCTGCGGGGCCCTCCACCCTCTCCCTCCGTCTCTCGCTCCTCTGCGCTCTCTCTCTCTCTCTCTCTCTCTCTCTCTCTCTCTCTCTCTCTCTCTCTCTCTCTCTCTCTCTCTCTCTCTCTCTCTCTCTCTTTCTCTCTCTCTCTTTTCTCCACTTTCTTTCCTCCTTCTCTCTCTCCGTCCTGTCATTCCTTGACTTAATCATTCATCAGCATGACAAGTCATCCATTTTATTGGTGTGTGGGACTCTCTCTCTCTCTATCTCTCCCCCTGTCTCCATCTATCTATCTGTCCTTCTCTCCTTCCTGCCCTCTCACTCCAGAGGGAAGGTGCAACAGAAAAAAACTGCCCTTGCTTTAATACCGTTGCTAGGTTAAACAAAAAAAAAGAAGAAATATGGAAATGACAAGCAAACGAAACAGCCGGCAGGGAGGGTGAAAGGGTGGGTTGGGTTTGGGGGGGTGTAAGGAGGGATGCTGGGGAGAGAGTATTACTGAGAGGCTGGTGTTGGTGGAACCAAAAGACAGATGATTAAAAGCTCTTTAGGGGAATGTGAGGCTGGAACCCGCCAAAATCCCTCGAAGGAAAATGTAATAAATAAAGCATTAAGCTAAAGATGCTGGGGCTCGCATGGAAAACACGAGGAAACTATCTGAGTGGAAGCTTGACTGAAACTCTAGGGTCTTGTCAGAGAAAAAGCACATTACAAACATTCTGGCTGTTCCTGCATACGAACCTCTCTGTGTCTATCACGCTCTCTCTGCTCCCATATTCTCTGTGGGCTCTTAGCTCGGAAGGGTTTTCTTCTCAGAGTTTTTAGAATTGTGTCTGTGTGTGTGTGTGTGTGTGTGTGCCATGTACTCTAGCTAACATGCCTAGCAAGTGGTGGTAGGGACACAGATGTACTTATGGGAACCCAGAGGCTAGCAGAGCACTGAAACGCACACACACACACACACACACACACACACACACACACACACACACACACACACACACACACACACACACACACACAGACCAGGGACATGTTTACCCTTAGAGACTGAGAGGAAGGACACATTACTGCAGACCCCTAGAGACAGATCCAAGGCACACACACACACACACACACACACACACACACACACGCTCCCCTCCACAGGGACAGTGTGTTGGAGGAGAATGTCAGGACTCATCTCTATGGTCTCTTTGTCTCTAAATATACTGGAGTGTCAGCCATTGGGGAGAGCAGGGGAATGTGGAGACTGTCATGTCTGCCTAGTAACGGTGGAGGGGAGTGGGGTGGGGTGTGGGCACTTCATCAAAACAGCATATTTTTTTACTGACGTACAGTATACTGCACTTCAATGAAAATGATGCGTCCACGCACACACACACACACACACACACACACACACACACACACAAACACACAAACACGCACACACTCGCACATCGTCTAATGCTTAAGCCGCCATCTTGATACTGCACAGCCTCCCAGCCGCCCCTTTGAATCCCCCTACTTTAATTCTGTTAAAGGGATGGAGGGATGTTGTTTATCATCTCATCTGCCGCTCCATCTCCACCCTCTGTCTTTCCCTTTAACTTCCCCAGCCATCCCCTCCCTTACCTCACCCCTCCTCTCTGTCTCCCTTTTTAATTTCCCTGCCAGGCGCGATGCGTCGCAACTCGTTCAGCGTAATTAAACGGAACGCAAGGGGATGGAAAATAAGAGAGAGCGAGGGGAGGGGGAGGAGGAGAGGAGAGGAGAGGAAAGGAGAGGAGAGGGGGAGGAGGAGAGGGGGTGGGATAGACGAGCAGGTGAAGAAGGAGGATAAATTCCAAGATGGAAGGAGAGTGCATTTTGTGGAGAATGAGATGGTGACTCTAAAACTATGTATGCAAGTAAAACAACTGCTGGAATGAGTTTGTGTGTGCGTGTGTGCGTGTGCGTGTGTGCGTGTGTGTGTGTGTGTGTGTGTGTGTGTGTGTGTGTGTGTGTGTGTGTGTGTGTGTGTGTGTGTGTGTGTGTGTGCGCGCGTGCGCGTGCGTGCGTGTGTGTGTGGAGGCTGACAGAGGTGCGGATCAGAGTTTGGAGCTGCCATGGCGACTCACATTTCCTCTCCTCCCTCCTCCCCTACTTGTTTCTCCTCTCCTCTTCTGGCCTGTGCTATCTGCAGATCCTCCTGTAATTATGCACTGTAGATCTGTGTGTGTGTGTGTGGCGTGGAGGGCCCATGCACTGTGTCCACATTCATTCTCATCCATCCATCCATCCATTCATTCATCCATCCAGTACCTCTAGTGTATGAGTGTTCACATAGAAGTCTCTCTGGTCTCTGGTGTGTCTCCTGAGAACGGAGTATCTGTTCCTCCCTTCTCTGTCATGTGCAAACATGATCATTATGGGCCTGTGAAATCCACCGTGAATCTCTGAGCCACTAATGATCTCCCACTTATGGAGCTGAACACAACGCCCTTGTCTAACAAGTGTTCCCACGTCGTCAGATAACACCACTCTGAATCCTAGGTTATGGCAAATGCTTGTTGTACTAATGATATGTAAAATGCATGTGTTTTATGTGAGATACTATGACTGTTAATGGGTAGTGTATTGCGTGTGTATGGGTTATGCTGATTATATGAAATAGTAATTTTGTTTACTTAATTTTTTTCCATGTCTACCTGGAAATGGCTTCTGGTTGGTTCCCCTGTGCAGGTACGTGGTTGTAGCTGCCTTAAAATGTGTGTTATAGGATATATATATATATATATATATATATATATATATATATATATATATAAATATATATATATATATATATATATATATATATATATATATATATATATATATAAATATATATATATATATATATATATATATATATATATATATATATATATATATGTATATATTCAGTATTACAAACAATGTATATATGTAATATAATTGCCTTTATACTCATGTTTATATGTATACTATAAGCTAAGGACATCAAGAGTG
Organism: Aplochiton taeniatus; assembly: GCA_017639675.1. Lineage (NCBI taxonomy): Eukaryota > Metazoa > Chordata > Actinopteri > Galaxiiformes > Galaxiidae > Aplochiton > Aplochiton taeniatus. The sequence continues at coordinate 13,323,919 of CM030175.1, forward strand.
GCCCTCTCAGAGAAAAGTGAAGGACTCTCTCACACACACACACACACACACACACACACACACACACACACACACACACAAACACACACACACACACACACTCATACCCCAATTCACACAAACATGGCTTTTTCTCGCCGTCAATACACACAGACCGATGCACCCATTGGTCTCGCTCATAGACAAGATATAAGGCTTCAATAGAGAAGCTCTGGTGAAGCGGATATGACTTTTCTGTTGGCAAAAAAGAAAAGAAAGAAAGAGGGAGAGTGAATAAAAGAAAGAGAATTGCCCTGAAATCCACTGGCTGAGTGAATGAAGGTTGCTGGGAGGACTGCTATGGGTAGTGCCTTTTAAAATGAATTGCCTTTTTCTCCCCTGTTCAGTATGTCCCTCCAAGGGCTCCATACAGGCCTTATCAGTGTGCAGTAGATGGTTACCATAAAGGCTGAAAAGTGTGTAGCCAATAGCCTACCCTTAGAGTTGGGGGACATAGCGGAATCAATCTAAACCGACTGCTTTATTCTTTTCCGTTTTTTTATTTGATTTACTTACATTTATTTCATAACAGGAAGCTCTTTCCTCACTAGTTTCCACCGGGAGGGGACATATAAGGACTGAGAACCTGATGCTTTTAGTTAGCATGCACGTAAGGTCAGGGACATCACGCTCTGTATGTGCTGTGGGAGTTTAGCGGCTATGAAACCGTCTGATGTAAACGTAATGTCGGCCAAAGCATTGCTTTGACGCTCGTTTTTTCCTCATGCCCAAATAGAGTCTTCCTCCCCCCGCCGCAAATCCGTAAGCAGACCCCAACCTCTGTATTCCATGTGTGTTTTTAGGTCTGCTTTAGGGTCCTGTGTATTGCAGGACGGACGGTGGGGGGAAACCGAGCGGAAAAAAAGAAAGAGGGAACAGAGAGACGGAGAGAGAGAGGAATGGTGAGGGTGTTGAGTTGCTTGGTCGGTGAAGCCTCTACTTTTTTCTCCTCGGAGTGAGGTGCCGTTAGTCCAGTGGCTACAGTGGCCCCAGCCCTAGCCCTAGCCCTTGCCCTATGGTGTAGGGGGTCCCATGTATTTTTGATCTAGCCGTGTGTACAGCCTGACAGCTTTATGAAAGGAAGCCTGTTGCTCTGGCTGTAGTCAGCAGATGTCTTAGTGCCAGCGGGGAAGATTTACAATCCTTGCTCCTTCACGGGGCCTTAGTCCTTAGGCACACACACGCACACAAACACACACGCACACAGACACACGCACACATCCACACGCACACGCACACGCTCACGCACACACACAGACATAATGACTCTTCCCGAGGATTTAGTGGCCTCTGTTAGATATTTGCTCTGTCCGACACCCAGGCAATAAGACACAAGCTTTGGGAATATTTCTCACCGTTTCAGGGATTGCCTCTATTGCTCTTTTTTGTTTTTTTTTGTTTACCGTGGCAGACCTTCCCTCTCTCTCCGGCTTCCTTCATCCCTCGTTCATTTCCCCCAGGCTGGTGAGGTTTGGTGTCCTCGCTACGTGTCTTGGGCCCCTAGTTTAGGGAGGAGGATCAGTCTCAGCTCCAGATATTTGATTAGAGCGAGTGGAAACCGAGTCGGGTTGCCCTCTTGTCCTCTCCTCCCACTCTTCCCCTCCCATCCTAAGGGAGGATCCTCCGTTGCCTGGAGCATCTCCGACTTTATTCCTCGATCATGTCGTTTCCTCTTTATTTATGTACCTGCGGGCGGGCTGAAGGCCAAACAGCAACAACCATTGGCTGCTTTGAATGGTGAGTGGCTCACAAACTCACAAACAATCGAAAGGGAGAGCTAGTAAATGGGGGGAGAAGCCGAGAGAGAAAAGAGAGAGAGGGTTCATGCGAGAGGGACTCCCCTGTCCTTGTACATGGGATTAGAGGGCCCTGAATGTTCCTTAGTCTGGGGGGGGGGGGCTCCAGTTCCCCCCTTCCCTCTCGCACTCCAACCCTTCCCATCCCTCCATCTGGTTCCGTTGGAAAGACAGAAGGAGGGACCCTGACTTTCACCCCCAAAGTCCTGGAATTGACCTGTGGGCATCTGGGGCCCCACGACTCAGATCCGAGCCTAACTTTTCTCTACTGTGCCTTGTGGGCTGGCGTCTGTCATGCTCGTCTCCTGTAAGCGTCGTTCCTCTTCGATGTTGAGAATATTCCCTCACGCTC
>CM030175.1:13331105-13353605 GCA_017639675.1 Aplochiton taeniatus
CCTAAACTGCCTACTAGCCATGTTTTTGCCGGACCTCATCAAGTTGGAGATTGGAGGATGGTCATAAATTGCTTCGGATGTTAAGATGATGATGATGATTATGATGTGTGCGTTTTTCTGCTCTCTGCCTTCCTCTTTCTCTCATCCCCCCCTACCCAATCCTTTCCTTGCTCCTTCCACTTCTCTTTTCCCTTGGTCTCCAAACAGACGGGGGTGGGGTCTTTGCATGGCCTCTTCTGCCACTGTGTCGTGCCTTATTGTTTCCCCCTCTTCTTTATTCATTAGCTTCCACCCTCTGAATACGCAAGGCAAGACGAGGGGTCAACAGGCCCCGCTCATCTTCATAATCCTCTACACAGAGAGAGAGAGAGGAGAGAGAGGGAGGGGGGGAGAGATGGAAAAAAGGAGGGAGGTGGAAGAGGTCCCTGCTCTTCTTTCATCCTCCCTCTGCCTGACTTTCTTGAAGATATTGTTTTCCTTCCATCCTGCCGGATGAGCAAGAGGGGGGGGGGGGGGGCAGAACAGCTTACCATAGGTCTTCAGTCAGTTCATCAGTTAGTTCATCAGTTAGTTAATCAGTCAGTTCTTCAGTCAGTTCATCAGTCAGTTCATCAGTTAGTTCATCAGTTAGTTCACCAGTTAGTTCTTCAGTCAGTTCATCAGTCAGCTCATCAGTCAGTTCATCAGTCAGTTCATCAGTCAGTTCATCAGTTAGTACATCAGTTAGTTCTTCAGTTAGTTCTTCAGTTAGTTCCTCAGTTTGTTCATCAGTTAGTTCTTCAGTTAGTTCATCAGTTAGCACATCAGTTAGTTCATCAGTTAGTTCATCAGTTAGTTCTTCAGTTAGCACATCAGTTATTTCTTCAGTTAGTTCATCAGTCAGTTATTCAGTCAGTTCTTCAGTCAGTTCATCAGTCAGTTCATCAGTTAGTTCATCAGTTAGTTCATCAGTTAATTCTTCAATTAGTTCATCAGTTAGTTCATCAGTGAATTCTTCAGTCAGTTCATCAGTTAGTTCATCAGTTAATTCTTCAGTCAGTTCATCAGTCAGTTCTTCAGTCAGTTCATCAGTCAGTTCAACCGCAACTCACAAATAAAGCACACACGGGGGGTGCTATTCCGGTCCTGATCACCATGGCAATTAATAGGCCAAATGGACCCTGGTTGAGCAGTGACTGAATGAATTTGTTCAGCAACTTGTGTTTTTCCTGGTGGTCTATATAGGAGGCCAGGTAAACGTCTCTAACAGTGGGGCGGAGTTTCCAGCTTAAGCCCCCTCTTTTTCCCCCTCCTCAACGTTTGTCTTGCTCCCTCTCTCCATTTTCAGCACATTCCACTGGGACCACTAAGTAATAACACAGCTATGGGGTCAGTGGAGAGTAGGGGAGTGTGTGTGTGTGTGTGTGTGTGTGTGTGTGTGTGTGTGTGTACGCATTATTTTCATTGATGTGTAGACCCATTGTTGATAATACAGTTCCAGTTCCTCTATTAAGACTGATACTACAGTGGGGTTGGTGGTTAAAGATGTTGAAGATGTTAAATGTCAAACAGTTGCTGTGGCCATTACTGGCATTTTTCATTTCCCCTAGTTTTACAGATGCATTGCACACATAACATATTTTGTAGGTGTATAATGGAGTGAAGGAATGTGTTCAGGATGGGCTGTCTTCCTCTTCCCGCCTCCGTTTGGGTATCGCTCTTCAGCCCCGGTGGCCCTCAGGAGGCGCCTGAGTACAGGTGCCTCTCCCCCTCTGCCTCCCTTGAGCCCCCCTTTCACGTCACCCACACACCTCAGTCCTGTTCTTCTCCTCGCCTCCTTTTTTCCCCGTCTCTACCTCTTGCTCAGACTCCTCCACTGCGCTCTCTCTCTCTCTCTCTCTCTCTCTCTCTCTCTCTCTCTCTCTCTCTCTCTCTCTCTCTCTCTCTCTCTCTCTCTCTGTCTCTCCTCCCTATTCCCTTGCCCCCATGCTCCCGCGCTCCAGGGATTTGACTCTAACCGGCCCTGGCGCCCGTAATGAAACCAAATCTATTTAAAGCCAAAAGCGATGCAAGTTTTAATTTCCTATTCCAGACTTAACCTTTTTGGCTGCACAGCATTTCACATCCACTTAATAACTTTTTACCCATCCTCGTCCTCCCTCTTCACCCCCCTTTCCCTCCCTCCCTCCTGTAGGCTTCCTCCCTCCCTCCATGTCCCCCCTTTCCCTCCCTTCCCTCCCTCCTCCCACCTCTCTCCATCTCCCCCCTTTCCCTCACTTCTCTCCTGTAGCCGCCCTCCCTCCCTCCTTCCCTCCATCTCCCCCCTTTCCCTCTCGTAGCCCGCCTCCCTCCCTCCCTCCCTCCATCTCCCCGCTTTCCCTCCCTTCCCTCTCGAAGCCCCCCTCCCTCCCTCCCTCCCTCCCTCCATCTCCCTCTCTTCCCTCTCGTAGCCCCCCTCCCTCCATCTCTCCCCTTTCCTTCCCCTCCCTCCCGTAGCCCCCCTCATTTCCCTCCCTCCATCTCCTCCCTCCATCCACCACCCCCCTTGTAGTGGCCCCCTCATTGCCTTCAGTGCAGAGACACAGGCTGCCTCTTCAAGGGCAATATCTGTCAAATGATTCCCCTGTGAAATTAAGACAGAAGCCATGAGAGAGAGAGCGATAGGGAGAGAGAGAAGAGAGGGGGCGGCTGGAAGAAGGAAAGGAGGGAGGGAAGGAGGGATGAAGGGGAGATAGCAAAGGAGCGTTCCTTTTCTTTTCTGTTCCTCTGGCGCGCTCAATTGAATCTCATCTCACAAAACAAGTTAAAGATAGATCTGCCGCGGAGTCTTTCATGCCCGCTGCATTTCAAAAGGACGAGCTGGGAAAATGAAAGGTTTGGATTGTGAAAAATGACTAAAAAAGACCACCGACTGCTGTGCTATGAACAGAGCTCTTCTGAGTTCCTGTTATTCTGTTCACTGTACACAAACCTCCTTGTTAGTTTTTTTGGGGGGGGTTTAGTTATTAGCCTGCCAAGAGATGTACTATACTCATGCAGTTTAAGTCATGCAGGGAGGAACAGTAAGATACATTTACACTCAGATCTACCACGTACTTAAAACATCCTTTTAAAACCAAGGGCGGGCTCCTCAAGCTTAACAACACATTTAACGGAAACGTGATTCTAGAAGTGCGATAGCTGAATGAATAGCTGGCGTGTTGGCTCTGTTTGTTTATTTTTGTGGGTGACAATGTTTAATGTGTTGCGTCCTTCTGGATGCATGCACAGCCTGGTATGAGGTTGGATCAGTGTTGTCTCCTCTGTTTCGTTGTGCTCACCAGAAATAACATGCCATCTGCTGGCTAAAGTTGCTATTACAACACAGACAGATATCAACAGCTTCTACCGCTTTATCCTCACGACTTTAAACATTAACTTTTGCCCAAATAGACATATGTCATTGTAGTTATCTGTGCTCTGTTAGAAGGAGCCTATTTTTTCCTTGAATTTATTTGAAAATATCCATGTACATTTTTATCTCCCACACCAACACCAACGAATGATAACTCTGGGACTTCAGATTTACAGCACATTCTGTGAAGGGCCAAAATGAATTACTTTTTAAGAAGATGTCGCCTTTGCCTTTTAAGTACTGAATTAGAATACCCCCCACCCACCCACACTTCATAACTAGAAGCCATTATTGCTGTTAGATTGAAGTTACAGCGCAATATTAAAAGTGGCAGGAGACGCCGTAAGGATATAATGTAATACCTGAGAAGTCATGTTATGTATTAGGGGACAGCTGCTCCGCTATTCATAATTAATGACAATTTAGCAGCAGCCAAGATAGGAAGGTAGATGAACAGCTATGTTTCTATATATCACTGAACCGATGTCAGAATTACACTGTTCAAATGGTGGACTCATATATTGCCTTTGAAGGCCCGTCACAAATCACAGCTGGCGATACGTTTTCACACGTTTAGTGTCAATGCTGATTTCCCTTTGGATCCGCAGTAAAATAAAGGCTTTCAAAAGTTACCAAAAAGAAAAGAAACAAAGGCGGGAAGAGCAGAACAAAAGAAAACTTCTCCTTGACATAATTATGCCTCATATAGCCATAAATCTTCTGTCCTAATGATATTCAAAACTAATCGTATACACCATGTAGCATTGTCGTATACGAGTAGTAGCAGTCTAGCACATAGCCGTAGCAATATCCTGCCTGTACAGTATTGTGGAGTGTGTGCCCTGGAGCAAAACTCAGATTGCATGGGCCCGATGACAGTGTTAAAATAAGACTCTCATTAAATCATATCAGGCCTACTTTTTATAGTCTGACTCCTCTGCTATGGCAGTAGAAGGCTGTCATACAGCCCATTTTGTGTGTGTGTGTGTGTGTGTGTGTGTGTGTGTGTGTGTGTGTGTGTGTGTGTGTGTGTGTGTGTGTGTGCGTGCATGCATAGCCTAAGTAAGAGAGAGAGGGGGAGAGAGAGAGAGAGAGTGAGAGAGAGAGTGAGAGAGTGAGAGAGAGAGAGAGAGAGAGAGAGAGAGAGAGAGAGAGAGAGAGAGAGAGAGAGAGAGAGAGAGAGAGAGAGAGAGAGAGAGATGAGAGAGAGAGAGAGAGAGAGAGAGAGAGAGAGAGAGAGTCTGGCAGGAGGAGGCACGTGTGTGCTTTAACAAACGGCGCTGGCGTTTGAACAGATCGCTGCGTCTGACAGTGTTTCATCTAGCCTTTTATTAGATCAGCCTTTCGCGGGTGTCACCTCTCCTTTGACAACGCTTGCATCAGACACACTCCGCCCTGATTGGCTCAGAGAGGCGGTAGACGTCCGGGCTGCTTCGTTAGTCTCTGTTCTGGCGGGCCGGTGTCGGATGAGAAGCAGCCTGTCCTCTGTGGCTGCTTTTAACACGCCGGCTTTTGAATATGAAAACAGGCCCTGTGATTGATGAATTGACCGATCTTCACTAAACCTAAACAAAGATGCTATCTTAACAAGTGGAGATATCTTGTGAGCCGAATTTTCCCGAATTATGCAGATTCTTCTCCTTCCTTTTCTTATTTAAATTGTATTCACACATCTCGCTACTCTCTGTAATATTGCACGCGTATTTTGCTGTAGAATCTCTTTGAGGAATATTACCAGCCCAAAACGTAGAGCTGCTCTTCTCCCACCATGTCCTGAAGTAATTTTTCCTGGTGATTCTCCGTTACCAAGGCTCAGCTGTCATTTCACTTTTGTCATCCCTGACGTGTGACACATCTCGAGGAGAAGCAAATAAGAAAATGTTCCGAGGCCCAAGATATAGCCGTAGAAGGACAAAACTTTTGTCAAAGAAAGGGGCATGTTGTTGTTCCATCCCTTGTTTGTTCCACTTGAGGGACATTTTCTTTTCTCTTGTATATTTCACAGTGGTTACCTTGGTCTGCTCATGCAGCTAAAACACACAATTCTTTTTCTTTTTTTTTGGTACAACAGTGCATTGTGTTTTACATTGTGTGATTTCAATGCCTCTCAGAACAACAATAAATCACAGTGAACAGTGTTTACGTGAATCCAATCCAATAAATCACAGTGAACAGTGTTTACATGAATCCAATCCAAACGTCCTTACCGCATGTTTTTGATGAGCAGTACAATCCTAAATACATAAATTGCTCTTTGAAGAAGGCATCTAAGGAGTTCTGTACCGGCCTGAAATAATCAAAGGATTATGTGTGTACGCCTGACACCATCAACCCACAACTAACCAGTGATTCACTTTGTAAATGTAATTGAAATTGAATTGTGTTCCATACTCCTCATGCTAATAATACTCATACTTAACTCATACAGTATATCTACACACTAGTTTATATACCCTTCATAACAAATGCTGAATAAATAGAAAACTCACAAGCCCATTTCATTTAAACACACACACGGTTTTGCACCGGCAGACTGTCCCCAGGCCTCTCGCCTCTCACGGCAATGCATCACGTCAGTCAGTGCTGCTGGGGCTGGAGGCCACTGTTTAATTGTAATTGCAAAAACGGGAGGCAGAGGAGGGAGAGGAGGCAGAGGAGCGCTCTCTCATGTCGATGGAGGGAAAGAGCAATGCGGGAATGGACTCCTCCTCCTTTACCCAGAAGCCCCTGCTTTGTATACTGTGTGACCGTGTCAGCAGTTTGTCCTGTGCATAGTTAATGAGGGTGCATGGTGCGATTCTCTCTCTCTCTCTCTCTCTCTCTCTCTCTCTCTCTCTCTCTTTTGCACTTGACGTCTATCTCTCTCTTTCTCCCTCTGTCTTTATCTTCATCAACAGATTCTCCCCAAATTAGATATTCTCCTCAGGGCAAAGTACTATGGTTGCAAGACCTCTGCTCATCAGAATTGTCTGTCTGTGTATGTCTGTCAGCCTGTCTGTCAGCCTGTCTATATGTAAGCCTGTCTGTCTGTCTGTCTGTCTGTCTGTCTGTCTGTCTGTCTGTCTGTCTGTCTGTCTGTCTGTCTGTCTGTCTGTCTGTCTGTCTGTCTGTCTGTCTGTCTGTCTGTAAGCCTGTCATTCTGTAAGCCTGTCTGTCTATCTGTATGCCTGACTGTCTGTCTTGTCTGTCTGTGCATCTTTCTGGCTGACTGTCTGTAAGCCTGTCTGTCTGCATTTCTGTAAGCCTGCCTGTCTGTCTGTAAGCCTGTCTATCTGTAAGCCTGTCTATCTGTAAGCCTGTCATTCTGTAAGCCTGTCTGTCTATCTGTATGCCTGTCTGTCTGTAAGCCTGTCTGTCCTTTAAGTCTTGCTGAAGGCCCTGAGGTTTTTCTCCACCTAAAATGGACTCTTTTTTTCTTTTTCTGTTTCAAACTCTCTCTTTCCCCGTTTCTCTCAAACCAATTTTAGTTAGAGGCTAGTCAGTGAGCCCGCGGTGAATGGTTTTAATGAAACAGGGAAGGAGTGGGAGCCGGTGATAGGAGAGACGGGGAGAGGGGGCAAGGGCACCCGTGCAGACTTCTCAAAGGAACAGCAAGAAATTGAGAGAAAACAAGAGAGCAGCGAGTTTGAAATGAAAACAAAACATCTCCAATTAAGGGGAACTTTTGTTTCCTCGGTCATGGACAGTCAGTCGCACACTCCTTTGTGAGTGTGATGAATTACCCTGGCTGCTTTGCTGTGGTGAAAACTTCTCCATTTGACCGTCGTACATTGTCTTCTCCAGCATGCTCCATGCCTATTTGCCAAGGCTCTTTTGAACTAGAAAAACATGTTATTTGATGGTGAGCCAAAGCTTGTTTTGAAGTCAAGTGTTCACCTGTGTGTGTGTGTGTGTGTGTGTGTGTGTGTGTGTGTGTGTGTGTGTGTGTGTGTGTGTGTGTGTGTGTGTGTGTGTTTGTATTTGCGCTCTTGCACACACTACACAAATTAGTCTCCAGGTAATGACGCTGCGTTCCTTAATGACTATCAATATGTCCGTTAGTCAGTAAGTCAGTCTCCGTCCACCATTAAGGCCTTTCTCTTTCATCCCTCCCCTTTCAGTTCGTCTGCCGGCCTAGCTGTCTCTGACCGTCCATGTTTCCATCCTGAGGCAGAGGGCATGATTGGAGCAGAGTAGAGCCGGTTTCTAAGCCCGTCTGGTTGCTTGAGCCGCGCAGTGCTTTTCTATGACATGCCGGTCCCAATGTGATATCTCTCCCCGATCCACCGATCCCCTATCGATCTGCGGCACTCTGATGGATTGCGAACGCGGACAGCCTGACAGGAGGCATGTCCAATCCCGGGAGACGGGGATGAGTTTGCATCGCTCCGATCAAATCAACTGCTGCACCCCTAATTTTTATCACTGTCATTTTGACAGGGGACGGATTGAATCCCAGATGTAAAAGAGAGCAAGGTATGGGAAAATAAAAAAAACCTCAAACAAGTGCAGCGAGAAATCAATGCCACGAGAAGGCTCAGAATGCTGCCCCCTGTGTCTCTGAAGTGGCGATTTCTCAAAGTGCTGCCGTGTTTTTGTTTCGCCGTGTTCCCTCTGTTTGTGCCTCCCGTTTCTGGATTTTGTCTGCCCTGCCTTTGGAAATCGTATTAGTCTTCAACCTCACTCTGAAGGCTAAATTGTACAAATCAAAACTCACATCCTCAGTGCTTTTTTGCCCTTATCTCCTTCTCCTCGCCCTCCCCCGCCACTTCTATCTAAGGAGAAGTGAATGGAGCGTCACTGTGTCTTTCATCCATCAAAGGCGACTGGAGCCCCCCAAAACACACAGAGGTAGAGCTCAGAAGCATTGAACTCCACTGAGGAGAGTAAATACAAAGGCTGAGGAAAGAAAAGCGGAAAAGCGAAAAAACACGGAGGAAACAAAAGCGGGAGCGCCACGAAGGGGAAAAAAAGGAAGCTAACCTTGCCTGTGTGTCTGATGTTCCCCGACATATGTACCTCCGCCTCGCCCATCCCTGGCCCCTCTCGCTCTTCATCTTTCCGCTTCTTTTTCAGTGCCTCTCCTCCTTCTCATCCTCTCTGCCTCTGCGTCTCGTTCTCCGTTTAGCCCTTTCAAGTGAATCCTCTGTCTCTTTGGCGTGTTTGGAGGACAGCGCCAAAGCATCTAAGGAATTCGAGTTCAACTTATATGAAAGAGATTTTTCTTTTTTTGCAGTCGCCATATTTTAGAAGTGCCCTGAAAGATTATCCACAAAGTTTCATTGCCTTGGAATGGCCAAGGTGATAATATCATGCGTGTTTACCGTGTGCTGTAACACACTCCTGGAATATGCCCTTGTCACCTTATGGCTGTTAGGAAGTTACTATTGATTCGTGTTTAAAGACTTTTTGACAGCGTGTGGCCCAGCTATGTTTTTCCAGAGCCGTTTACCAGGAGAGACAGATGAGAGCAGAGCGAGAGAGAGAGCGAGAGAGAGAGAGAGCGAGAGAGAATTGGAGAGGAGGGCAGAGAATGGACGTACACTACAGGGTTGTTTGGGAGAGTTGAACTGGAAAAAGCTGGAGTCCACGGACTGTCTCTCTGCCACACAAACACTAACACACACACACACACACACACACACACACACACACACACACACACACAGCCATGCACCCTACCCTCACCCCCTGATGGCCCTGTCATTGCGCTAGGGCGGGTGATTACCAACGCTCTCCCCCAATTATGGCCTGATTATTCCGCTGCACTCTAATTGACTGGAGAGATATGCAAATGGCTGTCATTTGGGATGATAAAGGATGCAGTGCTGGATGCCCCTGCATTATTTAGCCCGGCTGTGTGCGGCGTGAAGGATGTGGCGTACGCTTTAATTGCTGAGGAGAGAGAGGTTAAGCTGAACGAGCAGTTGAATTAGAAATGAGGAATTTGGACGTTTATTTCTTTCTTTATTTTCTCTCTCTTTGGCTCTCTCTTTCGCTCCCCTCTCGCTCTCTCTCTCTCTCTCTCTCTCTCTCTCTCTCTCTCTCTCTCTCTCTCTCTCTCTTTCACTCTCTCTCTCTCTCTCTCTCTCTCTCTCTCTCTCTCTCTCTCTAAAACACACACACTCCCTCACTCTCTCTCTCTCTTCCTGTGTCTCTTAAGCACCCACTGCTTTCAGCTCTCTCTGGGGGGATTTGAGAGGTGGTGGCGTGGAGGAGCGGTGGGATGGCATGCCGGAATGCCATAAATAAAAACATTAGCGGACCCAATAAGTGCAGAACAAATAGGTGCGTGGAGGGAAGGGGGAAAGGGAGAGGCAGGCATGAGTGGTCTGCTTGTGCATTAAAAAAGAGTGAAGAACCTTTGTGGCTAATGAAAAACATTTCAGCGACTCAGACAATAACTGGCTGGCCTATCTACTTCCCCCTCCCCGAGCCTGGGGGTTTAAATGGACGACTCGCACATTTAAATACGAACTGTTTAGCGGAATACAAAAGACCCTAGCAGCCGTGCTTAGGGTCGTGTGGGTGGGAGGTATCGGGAGAGTGTGGCCGCTTCAACTTGAATATATAGCCGTACAAAGAGCACTGTCCTCAACATCCATTCACTCAGCAAAGGTTGAGCGCCGTGGACGAGGCTACTTTTGTCATCATTGCTCAAGGGAAACAATGGGGCACGTTAAGTGAATAGGGCTGGTGCTAAGCGCTGCTCCGGCTCGCCACAGCTTTGCCTTATTATCAGTGGGAATCGGAGTGAAACTCTACACTAATCCCTCCCCGTTTGGCCACAAGCGCCACCCGATTTGGGCGTCTTTAGCAGCTTAGGGGTAATAGGGTAATGGCTCTTTCAAATGGACTACCGCCATATCTTTACATTACTGCAGCTTAACGCAGGGAACTTATCACTCGTCTCCATCCTCAATGACAAGTGGAGCTAACGTGTTGCTGTTAGCGCCTACGTGAAAGTTTGCATTAGCTAGACTGGGATGGCTTTCTGGTGACCTCAATTCTAACTAGCCTGCAAGGTTAGCTTCTGCTAGCGAAACCTAATTTACCTTGCCTGGGCCTAGTGTGGAAAATCCAGAGAGCTTTATTTCTCTTATCTAGAAACTGTGGTAGTGTCAAGAGATTGTCTGAGCTTTGTGCAGCTAGTGTAGCAGGATGGAAAAATGAAGCACAATCGCTTTCTCTGGCGCTTTGTCTCTCCTCCTGCAACTTGGAAAACCCAGAACAGTTCGTTCTTGTGCTTTTATGCGAGACGACAAAGAAAATAGGAAAAGCGTGTCAGCATACCAGCCCAGTTGCGTTGTGATGGAAGTGTACTGTAGCAGATTCTCAACTGGCATTGTTCCTCATCAGCGAACCACACACAATTTCCGAAATGTGCTTTTGCCTCACTCTCGCTGGCGTCTCTGTCTGCTATCCACATAAACATAATTCCGTCTGAGTGTCATTGACCCCAGATGGGTTTAATTGGCAGGGCCACAACGGAAGCAAACACCCAAAAAATGGATGGTCTTTTCCCAAGTATTTGCAGTAATAGAGAACAGGAAAGATGCCAAGTGCACAGACAACACGGCGCGAAGACAGGCGTGAGACACGTTCAGAAAGATTGTTTACCGAGTGGAGAGCAGGGGGAGCGTTCATCCACCGTGCAATCGGAGCTGGCTGGGCCACGAGGTCCGTGGGTGGGCATGCCAATGTGTCTGAGTGCCCTGTGGCTGCCAGCCTACGCCCAGGTGGTTCGGGGAGAGAGGCCTGCAGCGTGACGGCCCGCCACTTTGTCACGATTGTCCTTGTGTGTACTTGGAGCCGCAGTCCTCGCCGTCAAAGGCCCTCGGGAGCTGGCAGGGGCCCATATAGGGAACCTATTATCTCCCCAACGCACACACTCTCCTTTTCTCTCACAGCAGTGCAAATGTACTCGAGAGAACAGTGAACTCCTTAACGTGTAGTTTTATTTTAATCATCATCATCACCACCATCTTAATTTTCCTCCCTTCATTTTCCCTCTTACCCATCGTCATCAACATCATGGCTATAACTATAATCCTAAAGTCGTTCGTGAAACCTTGCCTTTTCTCTGGCGACAAAAACCTGGAAAAACAACATTTAAAATCTGAATTATTACTAATTATGTGAATAGCCATTCTTTGCGTTGACACTCTTCATCCGTCTCTCCGCCAGTCTTGCGGCTACTTACCAGCGGCTTGTGAAGTGTATTTCATTCAGCCCCCTACATGGGGTATCCCATTACGTCTCTCTCTCTCTGTCTCACTGTTGCGGCCAATTCAGGGATAATGTGCATAGCATTTAATTCGGATTTGGCCTGAACCAAGGGTTTGGGGGAGAAAAAGAAGAAAAAAAAAACTGCTTAAGTGTAATAGCATTTCCACTTAGTCTCCCCTGCTACGTGAGGGGAGGAAACCCAGCGGTCTGAGGAGATAAATGAATCTACTGTAGCCATGAGCGGCTATGCCCATAGGGCACACTGCAGATAGCTATTAGAGTTAATTACTACTGCCATCATCATGTTTACCCAGAGAGAAAGACGAATAAACCCAGCGCTCACACCGACTCCACTTAGGCAATTTTAGATACCGGTGGGGAGAGTTGCGTATTATTGTTGAAGTTTCTGCAGCATCGCCAGCCATTATGCTTTTGAAAGTGTTGCTGCCCACTTAAAGGGGCTTGGAATTCTGTGTGTACTGTGCATTAGAAACGGCCAGTGGATGACCACATCTACAGTACACTGCACACACAAGAGTCCTGTTATGTGGGGTGGCAGCCATTTTGGCACGGGCATTGAGGGCACCACAACAGGCATAACAGCACCAGCTCTGTTGTTAGGTGTATACAATACATTCGACTGATACATACATGTATCCCAGGCTATCTTTAGCCCATAAATTTAGCCCTGATTTTTCCATACAGTTGTGCAGCATGTGCTCTTGTTGGAATTACTTTTTTCTTAGCAAGCCTTTTTTCATTTGAGTTGGCTTAGATGTGTGGTGTTTATGTCTGCCTCATCTCATTATGTATTTCTTTATAGGTACTTATGGGATGTAGGGCCTATTTTTTTGGCTGTCCTGACTCCTAAGTTTGTGTGTGTGTGTGTGTGTGTGTGTGTGAGTGTGTTTAAGGAAGTGGCCGGTCTCTCTGGGGGCCTACAGGAAGCCGTAGTGGTCAGTGACTCCTCCCTGTCTAGACAGTGTGACCAGAGGACGGGCTCATTCTGCCTGCTCCACAGGTCCTCTCATTAGTCCACATCAGAGCTCAATAGAGACCCCTCCTCCTCCTCCTCCTCCTCCTCCTCCTCCTCCTCCTCCTCCTCCTCTTCCTCCTCTCTCTCTCTTCGCCCTCCACCTCCGTCTTCTTGTTCACCACGTCCAGAGGGAATCAGACCCGGCCTGCTCCTCTGGAGGCTGGACGTGACAGCTCCGGCTCACACTGGCCACCATTAGCCTGTCTGGCTGAGTGGGAGTGTGTGCGTGCGTGTGCGTATGTGTGTGTGTGTGTGTGTGTGTGTGTGTGCTTGTCAGCTGTCCCCTTCGCCTTCAGCGGCCGAGCGTGTCTGGTTGTGGCAGCCCAACACCCTGTGTGCCTATCACAAAGAGTGAGGGAGTTAGAAGGAGTGGAACAAGCGAGACAGAAAGAAAGCGTGAGATGGAGGAGAAAGAGAATGCGCGAAAGTGAGAGGGGGCGATGGGTGTGCAACACCACCAGAGAGGTGAGGGGTCACAAGCGGCTGCCTCTCAAATGTTGTGTGAAATGTGTAGATAGCAGACCAAGCCAATGTGTGTGGGGTGGTGGGCATCTGAAAGTAAGTGGTTATTATCACCTCAATATTTTTCTTATTATGACAATTACATGCTTCAGAAACGAATTAAGTGATACAAGATGCCAACCGGGAGTAGTTGACAGCTATTTGGAGACTCAATGCACAGAGCAATTTGCAGCAGAGAGGCAAACAAATTGGATTTGGGCCACTTTGGAAAGGGCCCCAGATCGCTGGGTGTTTGGACAGACTGTCTGGCTGGCTGCTTTGCTGTAAACACTTGCTGCTCAGTGGAGGAGGCCATAAGCCAGGCCAGCACTACCTCTGTGGTCCATCATGAGGATTTAGTGGAAGGCGTGTGGACAAATACAGTTTATGTGACACTCAAATTACTTTTATGGTTGAAATGGTTTATGCACCTTTAGCTATACATTTGCATATTTATTGAGTTTATCATTTTTATGAGCCTCTACCTTTCCCCCCTTCATCTTACCGGCTAGTTCATTTGAAGCCTCTTGTTCGAGTCTCAGGTTATTTTGATTCTGCTAGTAAAAAAGTATGTTCGAGTGGTTGTAAAATTTAATAGGTAAATCTTTCTGAAACATAAAAAAATGAATGTTTGTACTTCATGCTCAACTGCAACTGGCAAACCCCATTTTGGTGAAATGTACTTATTTACTTCCATTCCCCCAATAAGCCTACAGGTTTACAATCAGTTAAGCTAGCTTCCCTTGGTTGCAAAAGCCATTGCCATGGTTACCCAGCTCCCAGGCCCTAACTGTGTCAAATGGCACGCACCCAGGGCGGCCTGCTGAAAATAACATTTGATCCTATTGGTGGAGACAGCAGGTGACATCACTCTGCTCAGAATACTGGTGGCGTTGATTGGTTTGGACAGCTTGCGGCACCAGGGGCTGAGACAATGCCCTGTGTGCTCGGCTGAGCGCGGCCAGATGATAGCAGGCGACAGACAGGGCGGCTGGCAGAGCGAGTGGGCACGCACAGAGCCGTGACGGACAACAAAAACCGTGGTGTGCCACCACAGAAAGCACATTAGCCAAAACAAGACAGCCATTGACTGGCACTGGGATTTGCCATTACAACTTCTACTCGGAGCCCATGCTATTTGTGAATAGAGACATTGGTCCCATGCACTTTCGCTGGATATTGGTCTTAGTAAGTGGTTGGTTTAAAAGGAAATCCAGCGTTTGCCTAATGCCCTGTTTTGAATAAACATAGACTCTTTTATCCGGTTTCCAATATACCGATGCAATTAGATTTGATTGCAGAGTCCAGCGCTGTAGTATTTAAAAATGGCCCCACACAGATGAAAGACCTCTTGCACACATGATGCACCCCATGCTCATTTTCATGAAACCCTTTCAGTCTGAGCGGTCTGAGCTGGCATCAAGCAATGTCAGTATGTTTCAAAAGGCTTGCCTATTGCGAGTCCTTTCACCGTTCATACAATTCTGGGATCCGACATCTTTGCCAGGTCTTTTTTTAAATAACCTACAAGGAGTTTTGAGACGAGGAGTCTGAGTTTGTGTGGCGGCTTGATTAGCGGACCCAGCGGTCCCAGCTGGCGCGGGCTGGTGGGTGAGAGGGTCGAGAGCTCATGATAGCAGGTGCCCCAGCTGGCGTGTGCCCACTCCCATCCCATCCCGCACGGCACCAGGCAGGGTCGCCTGCAGGTGGCCTCCATGGTGGCAACGGCAGCTGGAGCCCCGGCCTATTGTGTGTTTAAGAGGCAGTCGTCACATCACACCTGGGTTCTCTCTCTCTCTCTCTCTCTCTCTCTCTCTCTCTCTCTCTCTCTCGCTCTCTCTCTCTGTCCAGCCCTCCCTCTCTCGCTTTACTTCTTCTCCTTTTTTTTTTTTAAGACGGTTACTTTCAGTATTCTGTCAGTACTCTCGCTGGGGATTCCCTGGGATGTATTCAGATAGGGAAATACCCCTATCCACACACACACACACACACACACACACACACACACACACACACACATCTAAACTCCCTCGCCACAGGGATTGTCTGTAATATGAGCTCACCCTGGCTGTGAAGGACCATTACCATTTCACTCACCACACCAGACAGTTAAATGGGATGTTTTGGGGATAATGTTTCACTACCTAATGATTTTATCTACTTCTACTTAAACTATTTATGTTTCAGTCATAGCTTTGAAATTACAGCACTTGAACCACAGTAGGCCGTCTGAAAAATAAACAAAAAGGGGTGCCCCACCACAAGGCTGGCTGTGATCAATCCCATTTCCCTTTCCTTTTTTCCCCGCGTGCCTCTTGTCTTGTGTAGCTGGTAGTCCGCACAGTTCTTCAGTATGTGCCACACATTCCTTTCTAAAATAAAAACAAATGTTGCTCAGACACTGTAAGTTGAGCTTCCTTCGTCACCGCACCGCAAATCCCCTCACCGCTCTTTTGCGGCGGACTATTACATCTGTAGCATCCCTCTTTCTCACCATGCTGCCTGTCTCTCCCCTTTGGTGTGGTCCAGGACCTGTCTGGCTCCTTAGACGACCTCCCAGCGGGCACCGAGGCTGCTCTCAGTTCAGCCGTCAGCGCCAGCGGCTCCACCAGTAGCCAGGGGGAGCAGAGCAACCCGGCCCAGTCGCCCTTCTCCCCGCACGCCTCGCCCCACCTCCCGGCCCAGCGCAGCGGGCCCTCGCCCTCCCCAGTGGGCTCGCCGGCAGGATCCAACCAGTCGCAGTCTCGCTCCGGCTCCGGGCCCATCTCCCCGGCCAGCGGCCCCAGCACCGCAGCAGGTAGGCCTCACAGAGCCCCCACTGTCTCTTTACCAGGAGGCGTCGTGGCTCATGCTCATGTTTACATTCGATAGTGTGATTTTATTACTGTCTAACCAAAAAGGCAGGGCTACATTTGACAATAGCATTTAGTGCAGCGTACTCATGTTGTGTAATTGCCCCAAAATATGCATAACAAATGTTATACAAATAATTTCACATATATCAACACACTGAAATTCCATAAATACAGTGTATTTTGGGTCAACTGTTGATATATTGTATTGAAGCGTAAAATACATGGAAATGAATGGAGAGTGATGGAGGCTTTACTCCTCGACACGGTCTCCAGCATTGTCCAGGACATGACACGCCAAATCAGACAATAGCAGATCTATTAGAGCTGTCTATCTCCCCTGGCTGCAGTGAAACATTTAGACAAACAGTAAGTATTATAAATGAGTGTGGTTGTGTGTGTGTGTGTTTGTGTGTGTGTGTGTGTGTGTGTGGTGTGTGTGTGTGTGTGTGTGTGTGTGTGTGTGTGTGTGTGTGTGTGTGTGTGTGTGTGTGTGTGTGTGTGTGTGTGTGTGTGTGTGCGTGCGCGCGCGGAGTGACACACAGCGAAGAGACGTCTGCGCCCGATCCTGCCTGCCCTCCCGTCAGCCTCGTTGCTCTTCCTGATTGAGGGGCTGACCGGCGCGTCAGCGTCTCTCAGGACTGTCAATCACTCTGACGAGGCGGGACAAATGCCTGAGTGAGCTCCTGAGGCCGGCGCTCTGTTGTTGTCAAGCTTGTTTTTTTTCTCCCCCCTCTCTCCTCCGAGCGCTCGTGGGGCTGATTGACGTTAATGAAAAAGTGGGCCAGAGGTTTACCGAGGCCTGTGCCAGGATTCACGGCGAGAAATACAGAGTGAAACATTGAGATGGGAGGCGAAACGGATCGTGCGGACGTGACCAACAGAAAATCAAAAGATATTCCCCTGCCAAATGAATCCCAGGGAAAGGCTGAGGCTATGAGTAACATCTGGCATGTTTCTGAGCCTGTTCTACAATCAGTTCTAATTAGGTGACCCAGCAGGAGGCATACGGGAGCAACAGGGAGAACTAATGTGGTTATGATAGAATCCATTACCGATGCTTACTATCCTCTCTCTCTGCAAAGTTTGAACGGACGCGGAGTCTTTGGGTTGTTTACGTGTGACTTGTGTCTCCAGGCACCGACTGTTTGTGTGTGCCGTAAATATATCCACCTTACAACCTTTCCAAGCCAGGCAGGTTGTGCATTCGTTTTTCTGTTTAGTTTCCATTGTCATCCATGGAACCCTCGTGGGCATGTTTACTTGGCTTCTATTTTACACGCTGTCCTTACTCTGACATGTCAACGCACATGTAAGTGAGTCTTAACGTCAACACGGTGTGTGCCTGAGGTCTGACCGTTACACCTTCATATTAGCGAAAAGCATAAAAGCCTTTGGCAGTGGTCAGGATCATTAGTTATGTTTCGACCTGAAAGGTGTGTGTGGGTGTGCATGTGTGTGTGTGCGTGTGTCTCTCTTGGTTCATGGCTGTGGTTTATCGGCCTGCAAGACGGTGGCTGTCACCGGCCCATGTCGGTTACCGGAGCGACGCCACGTGTCACACGGCTGAGTGCTCTCGGGACACCTGTCACCCTTGACAACGGTCAGAAGAGAGCAATTCCACCGTGTCATTTTTTTTTCCACCCGCCTGTCATATCCACACGGCACACACACACACACACACACACACACACACACAGGTGGAGAGACACCGACACTCTACACAGTCAGCAATAGACACAAAATGCATGGGTGCACACAAGCACACACAATAATTTGGAGCAAGTAAAACTGTGTAAATGTATGTGTGAAATAGCAGAGTTCAAGATATAGGCTGTCTCGTTGCTCATATCCCCTCAGACAAACACGCATCAATCTACCTGGAAACGCTGGAGCGCACGTGATTCCCTCTCATCCCTCCTCTTGCTCCTCAGGCACGGATCTCTCCCTTCACCGGCTCTCAGTCTCCATGAAGCAAATCCAATACATTGTAACATTATCTGGGCTGGCCTGGCATTTGGATTTTCCCCCAGCCAGGAGGCACACGGGGGCAAATTGATTTTCCTGTTGCGCTACATTTGTGACAGTCAAGCAGAAATCACATTGCTCAACCCTCCCTCCTCACCTCTCCATGTCTGTAAACCAATTCGGAGCGCTCCAGACTTTTCTCTTTTTTTTCCCAGGGCTCGGCGACGCACAGACAGACATTACCCTCTCATCCGGATGGATGCGATGCGGTATGGGAATATGCGTCCCGAGTTCCATCATTCGCTCTGAGGCCCTTGGAGAGAGAGAAAGAAAGATAGAGCGAGAGAGAGAGAACCGGCAAGAAAGATAGGCTCATGCATACAGTCACTGAACAGTACCCGTGTATTTAAGTCTAAAGGTCTAACAGCCTAGCTATTGCGCTAGTCAAAAATGTTTTTATTGAGTTAGCAAGTGACAAGTGTATACATAAATATACAACAACAACAAAAAAGAGATGGAAACAAACAGAAAGTGCACGTGCAGCTGATATAGTACGCTAACTTCTTTCATTGTTTGGAAATTCAAAGGGAGGCCTGCACAGCCTAACTATAGCTTTGATCTGGTTTGTTGTCCGGGTTGCCAGTGACAGGGGGTCGCTCCATTGACAGAGTGGCTGAAGGGGACATGGCCTTTTCTCCATGCTGTCACTTCCTGTTAGCCCCTATTACTATAGCAGCACAGCCATGTGTGCTTGTGTGTATGTACGTTTGTGCTGGCCTGAAGGACCAACTGTTCCGTTGAGAACTTCGAACTTAGCTGTACTACCCAGCGGGCAGTGTTATGTACTATGTGGCTTGCTTATCCTTACGATACATTTGATCCTAGTACAATGTGTGTGTGTGTGTGTGTGTGTGTGTGTGTGTGTGTGTGCATGGGAACATGCATTTGCACCAGTCGGTTCCTGTGTGAATGCCAGAACTGATATGCTCACTGTGTTGTGCAGCTGCTAATTGACACAGACCACATCCATGTTCCCTGGTGGACACGCTCATTTGAGCAGGCGGAAAAACTCACAAACGCCCCGTCTCTCTGTCTCTCGTTTGTCTCCAAGGTCCACCAAGGTCCATTTAGCACTGCACGCCCCCCATCCTTTCCTCCCTCCTTCTTCTGCCCCCTTCCTCACCAAAGATACCCTTCCGCTTTTATTTTCTTCTGAAGACGTGATTTCAGGCAAGCGCTTGGGAGAGTTTAAGCTGTTTATCTGCAACCGCTTGAAGTGCTTCCAGGGCCTAGAGAGGACAGAAAGGTCAGGGTGAGTGGAGAAGTGAGGGATGGATGGACGGAGAGGAGGAGAGCAGGCCTGTTAGGGCAGGTACCTCTGGGGATTGTCTCTTCGTCCGTCTCTTGCCTTGCTCGCCTATCACATTGGATTTGTTTATAACATATGTTTAGCGTACATTATGGTAATGAAGCCCTTGCAGCTAGCTCTTTGAGGTGGTAGTTGTGTGTCTTCCAGGTCCGAGAACCAATTGTTTCCACACCGTGAAGAAAGGTCAAAATAAGACCAATGAGGCAGTACATGGTGACCTTTCCCAATGTGAATTACGAAAGCCATCTTGGCCCAAGAAATTGTGGTGGAAATATAATCTCTAGTGTAACTGTATTGCCCAAAGGAAGAAACCGAGTGTCAGTTCCAGAACACTGGACGAAAAGAAAGATACTGAGCACACTAGGGATGCTATCTGGAGATTGTGCCCCAAGTGGCTGTTATTTTGAGTGCTTTTCAGAGTTTATTTAGTTGAGGCACTCACAGTGTGGTGTGCAGTGAGTGTGTGTGTGTTGGCTGTGTAGTTTTGACAGTTTCCAGTCCCACCACTCCCTGAGAGGCTGTGTGCGTGGAACACTGCCTCTGGCTGTCCTCGCCCCCCTATCTCTGCAGCTAGCAGCATCCAGCATGCACGGCAACATTTCCACCACCCAGGGACACCATACCAAATCCCCCTTTGTCAATTCTTTTTTTTTTTTTTGGTCTCCATCCTCTCTCTCCATTATTGCCCTCTCCATTTCCGTCTGTAGCTCCTTCCCATTTGTTATTCTGGCTCTTACCAATCCCCCAGCACTTTTCCTTTCCTCCTAATGGTTCCACTGTTAGAAGTAAAACTGCTCTCCCTGCAGCCCTATCTGCGGAAAGGGCCGTTAGCGAATAAAAAGCGTTAGCTTGCTGCGTTAGCCGTTTAGAGAAATCCCATTCTGCGCTGCCTGACTGGAACCTGGAGCGAAGCGCACAATTATTTTCCTTCAGCACACCACACTGCCTATTTCTTCCCCCTGTTCTCTCCTTCCCTTTTTTAGTTTTAGCTTGGGCTAGCACTTTTCCTTTACTTACAGTTGCTTCCCGTGCTCAGCTCTCCGGTAATGAGAACCATGGGAGAGTGTTCGGTAGTTGGCTGTCCCCTACAGGGAGCGTTAACTTGCATTAGCCCAAGGTTGGAAAATCATTGGCTTGAGCTCAATAACATCTAAACCACTATCATTTTTGGCCGCTGTTTACCAGCCTCTTACTTTTGAAGACACGGCGAGCTGAGAAATAACCTCACCTGCGTGTGTGTTTATGTGTGTGTGAGAGAGTCTTTCAGCTATTGTGTATTACACAAATCTAAGATTTGGCTGATTCGGCTTTTCCCATATTAGTCTCTCCTTCTAAAACAAACTGATGCTTTTCTTAGGGTTAGCATTATGTTTGGTGCGTGTTTCTCCCTGTGAATGTGTTTGTGGTTGTACATACTCAGTGTGTGTTTACGAACTTGTTTCTGCTCTTTGGGTGTGTCTTAGTGTGTCTTAGTGTACCCCAACCTCCCTTTCATCCTCAATAATAGTGTATTTCATTTTCTTGGCAAGTCAGAGCTGACACTCCATCTGCATGCAATACAATTCAGGAGCTTAATATTAGTAGTCCTGAAAGACAGGAATATGGCCACAAGTACTCTTGTATGTCTTTGAACTTCAGTGGCATTCGCGTTTGAAACCCCTCAAAAAAAGCTTCAAAGATGAAGAACTCTCTCTTCAAAGGCCTTGGTGTAGCCCTAACAATTCTGGCAGAGGAAATGTTTTAAAGTTGATTGGGTTTTAACGTCTGTATTATCTCTACAAAACGCATGAGCTCTCATTGCTTTTGGCCTCTCGTTTGTAACGTGGTAAAATTCAAAATGGCTCCACTAAATGTCTTTCAATAGAAATTGCACTTGCTTCGCCTCTGCAGCACTTCAAAGAGATGCGGTTCTACTTCGGTCGGTAGTGTTGGTGGGGATTCAAACACGGCTTTTCCCACAAAACAACGCAAAGTTTGAGGGTGTTTGTCTGTGTGTGTTCCATTATATAACAGTTAATTGATAATTACAATGTGTATTTGGATGGGCAGTAGAAGGAAGTAAAGAGGCCAAACCTGCTGACATTTAGTGCCATGTGTCTGCTGGCCACAGTAGAGTGAAAAAGCTGCATAAATTATTTATCCAGTGTCTAAAAAGTGCCAGACCCTCACGGGTTTGTTTTCTTTGGAGCTAATTATTCAATGGAACCTCATTCAAAATGAAGCGGTAGAAGGAGATACGGGCAGAGAACAGGAAAGGCGAGGTAATAGCGGGGAAATGAGGAGGAGAAAGCCGTGGAGAAACATTGACACTTATTGGCAAGAAAATATGAGTACAGGGAACTTCTGCTTGGGGAGGGAAGGACGGAAGGACCAGGCCTTTTCAGAAGGATGTGAGATCAAACTTCTATTTCTCCTTCTCTTTTCTACTCCACCGTTTCCTCACCTAGCCTGTTCTTTGCTTCCGACCCTCCATGTTTTCAACCCCATTCACCACACAACACACAGACCCTCCTGATCAGCAATAATCCCCCTCTGATCCTTATTTACATGGCTGCATGAGAGGGAAGTGGGGCTTGTGGGATGATGCACACTATTCATGTCCCCATCGCAAGAACACACACACACACACCCACACACATACACACAAACTCTCGAGTGCGCACACACACATACCCTGCCACCTACCCCTTTCTGCCACCCACTGAAACAGAATCTGACAGCATAGCCTGTGCCTGGCACCCTCACACGTCCCTCTAACACCGTCCTCGGGAGGAAACACACACACAAGCACGCACGCACGCACACACACACACACACACACACACACTTCTAACTGTGGCAGGCCTGACTGGATAAGGGACCAGCACAAGGGGAAGGCTGACCTTGTGTGGGGTTACCGTCCACGGTTCACAGCACTCTAAATGCTTCCCCCAACCCCCCGCGCCCCACTGCCAAATCAGCCCCTCCGGAAGCATGTGCCAATTGTCGTTAGCGACATTAGTACTGGAGCCTTGCCACCCGGCTCAACCCATGGCCCTCTAAGACCCGCTTATTCTTCCCCCTTTGTGGTCCTCAGCGTGCTTCCCCCACACTGTTCTGGACCGGTGTGGCGGAGTATTATTTCAAAGTTGTTGCAGATTACCATATTAGGAGAGGGACGGTTGGCCCTGTCCTCTCGCTGCCTTCATGACAA